>JBBDGP010000110.1:1590000-1955000 GCA_037952835.1 Lithobates septentrionalis
CAATTACTCTGTACTTGGTGATTATCGAATAAAGAATTTGGATGGATTGCAGAGTGCGGGTTCTTTCCATAGATCCATATTCCAAAGCCCACACCTTAATTGTTATTCAAAAATGAATAGTAGATCCAGAGCCCACAGCAGAAAACCTGAAGACACAACTTCGGTAAAAAATATCGACTTTTATAGGGCTTCCAAGGAAATTCTGAAATATCTTTATAGAAAACATTAATGAAAAAGAAAAATCTTTCTGTGCAACAAATACATTTTATTAAATAGGAAGTATAAAGACACACGGATGCAAGTTAAAAACAAAGGTATATCTAATAAAGTGGCCAGGTCCACCTTTTACAAAAAAAAATATATAATAAAAATTGCTCATATATTTGCAGGAAATGTTGTGTATGTATTATTTTTTTGCAAATCAGCCTGCAAAGAATTGAAACCGTGATCAGTGGATCATGGGTGCAATGCCAGGCTCCTGCAGACTCTGCTGCCAGCTCCCTGCCCATACAGAGGTATGGACCGTTAGAAAGCTGAAGGAAGTATCAATGGACTACAAGTGCAGTGATCATTGAAAACTACAAGCCCATCTGCTGCGGTGGCAGGCGAGAGGTCTAATTTAATAATTCACAGATCTCTGTGAATACATTTTTCTGCTGTGTGGGGACAATTTAAAAAGTGACAGCAGCTATGGGGAAAAAGAATCCCTGCATGCTGCCACTGGGGTGGGGGGCAACTGCACCACGCTACATTACACCCTAACATGGTGTTAGCATTTAACCTTGTGGAGTACAGAAAGGGAAGTTGTCTTTTAAAGTAGCAAGAGAAAAACTCACCCAAGCTCAATTGCTATATAGTATAGTTAGTGTGTAGAGTAGTCTGTGCTCTGACTAATTAAGCTCACAAAAGATCCATAGAAAGTAAAGGCTGGCAACTCGAAAGATTCTCCATAGAAAATATTTATTTAAGCATTACAGTAATAACATAATCCAAAAATTCGAATGCGTTTTGGCCTTAGGCCTTCATCAAAAGCATAAAAATATGACATTAAAAACAAGTATATATAAGGGAAGCAGCCCTTATATATATACTTGTTTTTAATGTCATATTTTTATTCCTCTGATGAAGGCATAAGGCCGAAACGCGTCAAAATTTTTGGATGATGTTATTGCTGTAATGCTTAAATAAATATTTTCTATGGTGAAGCTGTCGAGTTGCCAGCCTGTACTTTCTATGGATCTTTTAAAGTGGTTGTAAAGCCTTACTTTTTTTTTACCTTAATGCATTTTATCTCTCTGCTACAGGATCCCCCCAGTCGTCGTCCCCCTTATTCTCACCCGAGCCCAATCTGATCTAGTGACGTGCACCAGAGCAGTGGCTCTCGCTGCTGTCTCCCTCCTCATTGGGCAGAATAATAGCAGCAGGAGCCATCTTGTAAATCAACTTCAGTGACGAGAGAGTGGGGAGCGGGGCTGAGTCTCGCTGTCTGTGTCAATGGAAGTAGCAGCGGGGCTTGGAAGCAAGCTCCCATGGGTTCTCATATGGGAATTTGTTTCATATTGGGGGCACCAGCAAGAGAGAAGGAGCCAGGAGCGTCGGCGGGGGACCCGTAAAGAGGAGGATATATTATTTTTTTATGTTTGCCTTTACAATAACTTTAAGTCAGAATGAAGACTAATGAGCATGCTTCAGTCAGTCCCATTTGCATGAAAAAGCCTTACAGATGTTCGTACTTGAAGGTTGCCTAGGAAAGAAATCATCTTTGTAAGCTGCAAAAAAATCATGGCTATATTAGAAAGTCCACCCACTTCCAGAGGAATGATACTGGGCTCACACTGATGCAGTCGCACCGGATTCCTGTACAAATGAAATGCGAATCCAGTGCGGTGCGAATTGAGCCATACATTTGGTATGGCTCAATTTGCACTGGATCCGTACCAAAAACGTGCCGTACCCTTTTTATTGTCCGCACTGGAATTGGATCGCATGGGTGTTCCGACCCATGTTATCCGATTCCATCCGATTCCACAGTTTGCACTGCGATCTGCCAACCGATTTGGTTGGTGCCATTAACGTTACACGCGCAGCGGTTCTGATGCGGTGCTGGAACCAGCACAGGAATGGCTGTGGTTCCTGCATCGCACCAGTGTGAACCGAGCCTAAAGGTGAATGAGGCTCTAGAGAGATGGGTGAGCTGATGAAAAAAGTAGGTGGGCTTAATTTGACGGATTAAAGGCCTCAGCAGATTGCCATCATCGGTAAACGACTTTGGGTACAAAGCCAGAGACAGGCAGGTAGCTGGCATTTTTAAAAGCAGTTAGCTATGGCACCCTCCATATTTTTCTCAGTATGTTTTGTTTTACAGGTGATGTAATCCTATTCTCGAGTGCTTTATGAACTGTGTAATAAAGCAAACATATACTGTAACAGGTGTTTAAAAAATATTTTAATCAATTAAGTTTTCATTAATAAAGCTCCACATTTAAAGACGTGGAATGTGCCCCACCCATGAGTGCATTTTACATCACCTTGGTGAAAGTCCATGAAGACAAAGGAAAAAAAAAATCTGATGAAATTGTTAATATGTCTTCCAAGCATGAAGCAAAGTATCCTGTAAGTGAGCAAACAAGAGTTATTGCAGGGTAAGGTACAGACTATATGACCAAACAACACACCCTTCTCAGCGAGCATTTACAGCCTGTGTTATTAGGCATGTGCATGTCATGAAAGGGTCATCTGCTTGTCATGTCAATAATATATCAGTGATACCTGACATAAATTATTCTAGATTTTTTTACAGCTTAAAGTTGAACTCTGGGGGAAAAAAAAGAAGTTTTATTTGCCATTTGCAATGTGAAAACAAACTACGTGTAATAATGGCTGTCCCATTACTGGCTGCTGTTGTTGCATTTAGTAAAACTCTAAAGCCTCGTACACACGATCGGATTTTCCGACGGAAATTGTGTAATGACAGGCTGTTGGCGGAAAATCCGACCGTTTGTACGCTCCATCAGACAATTGTTGGCCAACTTTCCGTGGACAAATGTTGGATGGCAGGTTTATAAATTTTCCGCAGACAGCGGTCTGTTGTCGGATTTCCACAACAAGTCCATCGGACAAAAGTCCAAAGTAGAAACACGCTCAGAAGCAAGGACGAGCCAGAAGCGGTCGGTCTTGTAAACTAGCGGTCGTAATGGAGAATTGACATTCGTGAAATTATGAAATCTCAAAATGCAGAGCACAATTTTCTTCTTTAACCTCCCTGACGGTATTCCCGAGTCTGGCTCGGGTTGGATTTTTCATACCAAAAGCGGTAACCCCGAGCCAGACTCGGGCTTGCATCGCAGGATCCAGGAAGAGTTTACTTACCTTGTCCCCTGGATCCTGCGATGTCTCCCCGCTGTGATCGGCGAGCCGCTGTGTCTCGCTCGATTCACAGTGCCGAGCTCCGTTCCCTGCGAGCGTTGCGACGCACGGGGACGGAGTTTGGCGGTAAATTCAAAAGTGAAACACACAGTACAGATACAGCATACTGTAATCTTACAGATTACAGTACTGTATCAAATAACTACACATCCCCTTTGTCCCTAGTGGTCTGCCCAGTGTCCTGTATGCAGTTTTATATTATAAAACTGTTCTTTCTGCCAGGAAACTGGAGATTGTCCATAGCAACCAAAACTGTCTCTTTACATCAAAAGTGGTTTTAGACCAGCTAGAAAAAAGCGATAATAAATTAGAATCACTCGCAGAATTGAGCGATAGTGATTTGTGAGGAGATCCGTCATCAAACACTAAAAGTAACAAAAGCTAAAATTCTGCAACTGAGCAAATTTCAGTGTTTTTGATTTGATTACATTATTATATAATTTTTATTATTATTATATTATTATTTGTTATAATTATTTATAGTTATTTATTATATTAAAATTTTTATTTAGTTTTTCAAACTTTATCATACCCGGGATGTCTACTAGACTCTTGTTTGGACAGATTTAAGTGAACTATTCCTAAGAATTACAGGCCTACAATATAAAACGCCAAATTTCTGTGCAAAATAATTGTACCGCTTTCAGCACCTAAAATCAGAAATAATCATACCGCCAGGGAGGTTAATGGGATAATAATGAAGCTGCTTTGCTGGTGATACTGACGGAGTTCTGCCAACCATATTAAAAAAGGCTTTTTTTTTCTAGTGATATAAAGAAAAGTATTATTATGCTTGTTTTTTTATTTTTTTGGTCAAGTTACCACAACACCATTATCCCGTAGTTTTTTCTATCAAAGATACAACTATGTTAGTGTCCCTTGTTGATTTTACATTGTATTTTTTAAAATGTAACTGCCTACTCCCAAACTGTCATTTGAAGTAAAACACATAGCCAAGTATTATTCTACACAATTTTTTTATTGTGCGTTAAAAAAAGAAAACACATAAAATTAGACATGCTATCTGCCAATAGAACTTAACCAAAAAGTGCATTCTATGAATCCAACAATATAGAAAATATACCAAATCAAATCATTATTATTCAACCAAAAAATAAAATAAAAGCCTCATGCATGTGTCCTGCTTCTTAATATAGGGGGTCAACAATGTCAAGAGTTGGTGAAAGCAGGGGTCCGTCATCCGGAGATAATTCCGAAAATCATCTGGATTATTCTCCTGGAGCTCCCGCAGCAAAGGCATATGACATAATTGGTCACGATTAATAAAGCAACCAATTTTTGGTCCAAGGACTCCTCCTCCTCCTGTTCCTGGACTGGACTTAGGTCAAAGCAATAACTCCAAGGCCAAGAATAAATAACACGTTATCTCCTCCGATTCCGCAACATGGCTGGTTGACGAACGGCCATTCAGAAACAAACTGAAAAGCGCGAAATGAAAAGCGCGAATCAACACTCATCAAACTTCTACTAACAAGAAATTAGCAGAAGGAGCCCAAAGAGTGGCGCATGACATTTAAACTTCCTCTTTATCGGCTCGTAGTATGTCTAGTACGTCACTACGTTTGTGTTTGTTGGCCGACAATTCCTTGCCGTTTGTATGCAAGACAAGTTCCTGGTCAACGCCCTGCAGACAAAAGTCTGAGGTTTTGTCTGCGGAAAATCCGATAGTGTGTACGAGGCTTTACTTTCATTCAACTTCAACGCCATTGTAACCGTGTAGAGCAATGGTGTCAGCATTATGGTTGCCCTCAAAGGGCCGGTTGTATCTGTACTAGATGTCCAAAGCACCATACCCCTTTTACATCAAATGTCAAGAGCTCCTCCATCATCAGAAGTCAAGAGTCCCCTGCCCTCCCTTACATCACAGAGCACACCCCCTTACCTTATGCTGCTGCCAGGAATAAGCTGGGGGATGGAGCTAGGAAGCAGAAAGTGCAGGGTCTGGAGGGGGAAGAGAGGAGCAATGGAGTCAGCAATGGAATCTGCTTAATGCTGGGACCAGGGAGGAGGAGACGAGGGGGCGCTGCGGCTGCAAAGAAAAGCGCAGGATCTGGAGGAAGAGTTCTGTCCTGATGCCAAGTGGTGAGAAAAATTGGGGGTGGAGATGAGGGGGGGGGGTGCTGCAGCTGCAGGAGAGATGGGAGGACCACATGAAATGGCCTGGCGGGCCAAATTCAGTCCTGCAGGCCTTGTGTTTGACACATGTAAAATGACCTGGCATGTGGTGTAGAATCTTACAGAATAATGTTGGGATCCACCCAGATGCCTTCCAGGCAGCTTGCTCAGCTTCTCAGTGCACTGCTGAGAGCCTAAACCAGCCGTTCCCATCCTCTCTCCTGCCCGGCGTTCAGGTGAGCACTGGAGGGGCAGAGCACAGAAAGGTGACCAACAGTCCCCGCTCTGTGCTCAGAGTGGACCCAAGAACTGAGCAATCAGTGATCATGTGATTACTCAGTTCTCGGGTTTAGAGCCAGCAGGGGACAGCAGCAGCATTGGATCGCGGCTGTGGCGGGTAAAATTAATGTTATTATTAGTAACCTAGCAACCTATCTAGGAGCACCCTTCTAGATAGGTTGCTAGAAATGTCAGGTAAATTTCATTTTTTGGGTCCTCTGCAGTCAGTGGAGCAGTGTGTGATAATTATCGGGCCCTTTTGGGGTATACATTAGCCAAACTTTTAGGTTCTTGATTATACTAATTAAACCTGAACAGAATGTGATTTTTATTGTTGAATTGTAAATATCAAACGCTTGCCGACCACCGCACACTGATTTACGCCAGCAGAATGACACGGGCAGGTAAAAAGGCGAACCTGAACGTCCCTTTGAATTTGCCGCCTAGTGGGCACGTGCGTGCCCGCCGCGGGAGCGTGCCCACGGGTCCTGTGAACTCAGTTCACAGATGGCCCGCGATTGCGGCGAGGAGAGGAGAATGGGGAGATGTAAACAAGGCATTTCCCTGTTCTGTCTAGCAACGTGACAGGGATCTACTGTTCCCTGTCATCGGGAGCAGTGATCTCTGTCATGTTGTAGTGAGCCAATCCCTCCTAGAATTAGAACACATCCAGGGAACACACTTAACCCCTTGATCGCCCCCTAGTGTTTAACCCCTTCCCTGCCAGTGTCATTTACACAGTAATCTGATCGCTGTATAAATGACAATGGTCCCAAAATAGTATCAAAAGTGTCCGATCTGTCCGCCATAATGAAAAAAATCACAGATCACTGCCATTACTAGTAAAAAAAAAAAAAAATAATAATAATAAAAATGACATAAATCTATCCCCTATTTTGTATATTTTGTATAACTTTTGCGCAAACCAATCAAACCAATCAAACCAATCAATATACATTTATTGCGTTTTTTTTTTACCAAAAATATGTAGAAGAATACATATTGGCCTAAACTGTGGAAGAAATTTGTTTTTTATATATTTTTTGGGGATATTTATTATAGCAAAAAGTAAAAAATATTGCTGTTATTTCAAAATTGTCTGTCTGTTTGTTTATAGTGCAAAAAATAAAAACTGCAGAGGTGATCAAATACCACCAAAAAAGCTCTATTTGTGTGAAAAAAAGGATTCCAATTTTGTTTGGGTACAACGTTGCACGGCCGCGCAATTGTCAGCTAAAACGACACAGTGTCGAATCACAAAAAATGCTCTTGTCAGGAAGGGGGTAAATCCTTCTGGGGCTGAAGTGGTTAATAAACTTTTTCATAAAAAAAAATGCAGTGCTGTAGGCTGCCATTGCTTGACTCCAAGAAGGTGACAGTTACGGGGCAAAATGGACCTCTGCGGCTCCGTTCACAGTAGTGTCACTCCAAAGTACAAGAACACTCTCTAACACTATTCCAGGAATCACTAATCTGAAGCACATTCCTACACATTCCGACTTGTCAATCTGACCTTGGTAGTAACTTGTACAATGTTTCATAAACTAAATTCTTTGCTTTTGTGGACTGAATGATGTAACAATTTGTATAATATCATCCAATACTGCATTGTTCTAGCTGGAAAAGTAGCGGTGTTCCTAATGTCACAAAGTATAGGCTATCAACAATTTCTGGGTTATAAAAAATGTATATACCTATACCATCACAATGCCATTCAGTTCACTAGTGAATGTTTATGGGCCTACTATGTCTCTAAGCTAGTCACTCCTTCAGGTTTCAATATGTAGCTCTACCACCGTAGGAGTCACTGATGTTCGAAGTCCCCACTGCTGCACAGCCAGTTACCATTTTCCTTCATTCACTCCAGGGGGTGATAACTTGGAGGGGGTTAGGGAATTATGGGATGCCCAACTTGAAAATGTTCAACACAGAACCAGAGACAATTTTCTCCCTATTTAAAAAAGTCCTCTTCTTCCTTCTACCTGCACAGACTTGGTTTCCAATGTACAGCACCTTCTGCTCACTTCTGTTGGAATTAGCAAGGCTCATTACAGGCAGGAACTCTCAGTCCCTTGACAAAATAGCACAGATGTAGTAAAGAGCATGACATGTCTCCCTCTGCTTCCCTGTGGCCACTGATCCCAGCTCCACTTGCTTGCAGAACTACTAGCCAACCTGGCTGCCACCAGCCACACCTGGCTGATCTTCCTCCCAGTCCTCCTGACTGGCTTTCTGCCCCAGTCCTGCCCAAATGGCACACACATGGAGACCTCCCAGGGCAAGGTTAGATGAAGACTCGGCACTATGCGGTCTTCAAGAAAGAACTGATGACAGTCTTTCCCCTTGTCTTGTCCCTGCACCATGCTGATCTACTCACTGTCTCTGTTTGCTCCTTCTCGCTGCCTCTCCGGGCATGAATCCTTTCACTGCCTCCTGTGTTGGGATCCTTCCAGGCCAGCCTCCCTCAGCGCTGCTTCTCCATATTCCACCCGACTCCCCATGCTGGTATGACTCAGATCAATTTATGGGTTATCCCAGTTCCCTGCCAGTCCACTGCTGGGGATTGGCTGAGAGCCCATAAATATTCAAGGCAGCCCCTCCTTACCTCCGCCCTCTAGTTCTAGAAGGTTCTCCAACCTTCCAGATACCAGAGGGAGGCACCAGAGAGCTGCCAGGATGAGTCATCCAGCCCTGGCCTCTAGTAACCCTTACCCAATTCAGTTTTATTCCTGCCCAGAAATATGCTTTACCTACTCTCACTTTTAGTAGCACACACTAGAGGGTTCTACACCAAAAAAAAATGCATTAGCTGATTGAGAAGTTGGAAAATAGTTTATGAATATAGTTGATAGAGATACTAACAGGGAACCTGAGATCAGAGGAATATGGGAGCCAGCATTGCTGGTTTGTTCTTAAGGCTGCAAGCTCCAGGGCATTCCTCCTCCTGGCTTTGCTGCCTAGTAAATCTGACCTGGGGCAACAGAAAGAAGGTCAGCAATGAAAAACAACATATTTTTATCAGCAGGAGCTCCCTGTAAAGCTAAATTCCAGGTAAAGATATTTTTACATAGTTTCATTGGTCCAGCTTGAACCAATATACGCATGCAAATACCATAACTGTGGGATCCCTGTGGAAGCTGGAAATCACTGTGGCGACCACCACTACTATAGTGATCCTTGCTATCTTCCAGGTCCCTTGCTGAGCGGCTACACTGATGCATAGTGAACACAGGAGGTTGCTAACTTGGCACAGGCACCATTCACAGAATGTCTTGCATTTTCCTCAATTAATAAAAAAAGTGTTCTCTTATTGGATGGGGTGGAATGGTGGGGTGGTGATGTCACAATCTCTACCTCCTCCAATCAGAGAACACCTTGTATTAATTAAGAAAAATACAAGGTGTTCTCTGAACGCGCTACTACAGTGATTCAGTACATCATGTTCTCCATCTTGTCCATTCAGAGAATACTTTGCATTCTTTCAAAAAATGCAAATCATTCTCTCAATGGCACCCCTGCTGAGTTCCTATATTCACAATACAGCAGGGCAGCCACTTGGCGCGGGACCCAGAAGCAGGTAGAGATCACTGGAGTAGCGGTGTTGACTTCAGTGATTTCCAGCTTCCAGGGTCATTGGTCAGGAATGGCATATACATAGTTACATTGCTCCAACTGGATCCATACCTGGAATTCTTCTTCAACCACCTAAGGACCGCCCACCGCATATAAACCGCGGCAGGGTGGCCCTATTGCACTCGTACGTCGTTTCGTGTACGAGTCACTGTGGGGGAAGCCGATGCGCGGATCCGGCGACTGCGATATCCGCCGACCACCCGCAATTGCTCCTCAGATAGGCAGAACAGGGATCTGCCAGTGTAAACAAAGCAGATACCCATTCTGACCGGAGAGTTCAGCGAGATCATCTGTTTCTAGCGATCAGGAACAGCGATCTCTCTGTACTCCCAGTCAGTCCAATCCCCCCACAGTTAGAAACACCTCCCTAGGACACACGTAACCCCTTGATCGCCCCTTAGTGTTAACCCCTTCCCTGCTAGTGTCATTTATACAGTGATCAGTGGCTATTTTAGCTCTGATCACTGTAATAATGTCAGTGGTTTCAAAAAAAGTGCAAAAAATAAAAACCGCAGAGGTGATTAAATACCACCAAAAGCTCTATTTGTGATAAAAAAAAAAGGACATCAATGTCGCACGACCACGCAATCGTCAGTTAAAGAGACGCAGTGCCGTATCGCAAAATATGTCCTGGTCATTAAGGGGGCAAATCCTTCCGGTTAAAATGTCTCACTCTGGCTTTGGTGTTTTGAGTCACTGACACTAACACTAACATAGATAAGAAAGTCAAAGTGAAACCAGAACTCCTACGCTCCATACTTGTTATGAGTTGGTGACGTACAAAGTACTGAAGCCATTGGACCAGCATGACTGCCAGGCAACTAGCATTTTAGGAGGAAACCACCAATATAAGCCCTGTACTTCTCTCGTAAGAGTGCCGCTTTAGGCCTTTAAACCACCTATAAAGTGGTTGGAAACCCTTGCATACAGTATACCCAGTGAAGTGAATGGCCTCAGGTGATACAAAGAGATTAAACAAATCCTCCTACTTAATTTGTACCTGCTAATCTGCAGTATTCTCTTCTCTACATCCATTTAAAGTACAGAATTTACAAAGCTTGTCTGAGATTTCAGAAAACGGAGAAGAGAGCTGAAATTACACACTTCAGAGCTTAGTGAGGAGAGCTCATAGAGATGATTGGAGGGAAGGGACACACCCCCTTCACACAGGAACAGAGCTGAGGCTGTCATTCACAGGCGGTGTGCTGGAAAACCTGCCAGAAGTGATTCCTGCTGATAGCAGAGGAATGAGGCAGTGAACAGAATTGACACTAATGCCCCATACACACGGTCAGACTTTGTTCGGACATTCCGACAACAAAATCCTAGGATTTTTTCCGACGGATGTTGGCTCAAACTTGTCTTGCATACACACGGTCACACAAAGTTGTCGGAAAATCCAATCATTCTGAAGGCTGTGACGTAAAACACGTACGTCGGGACTATAAACGGGGCAGTGGCCAATAGCTTTCATCTCTTTATTTATTCTGAGCATGCGTGGCACTTTGTCCGTCGGATTTGTGTACACACGATCGGAATTTCCGACAACGGATTTTGTTGTCGGAAAATTTTATATCCTGCTCTCAAACTTTGTGTGTCGGAAAATCCGATGGAAAATGTGTGATGGAGCCTACACACGGTCGAAATTTCCGACAACAAGGTCCAATCACACATTTTCCGTCGGAAAATCCGACCGTGTGTACGGGGCATTAGTGTTAATTGAGACAAGTACACTGTACAGAGGGATATGCTTTGTTCATATTTCATGTCTGAGGTTTACAACTACTTTAAACTTAAAGCTGAACTCCAAGCAAACAGCTAAAAACACATGAAATTTGTATAAAAAAGCTGTTTTACCTGACAAAGGAATTGTATTTCTGTCCATCTAGTCCTGAGATTTACACATCTCTGCTACACAGCACAATCCTGCCTGGCAGGGGAGAGGACATGTTCTTTTGTGCTTTAGTTTAACCACTTGCCCCCTGCCATATGGTAGAATGACAGCGGCAAAGTGCTTATGATATCCTGACCGGACGTTATATGACGTGATCAGGATATCACAGCCGGCACGCGCCCGTGGGGACGCGCAGCGCGGCGATCGTAGGTGCTGTGTGTCAGTCTGACACACTGCAACTCTGATTGTGGTATGAAGCCTCTGACAGAGGCTTCTTACCACGTGATCAGCTGTGACCAATCACAGCTGATCACAGTGTGAACCAGGAAGTGCCGGTAAACGGCTTTCCTCGGTTCACGCTGACAGGGAGAGCCGATCGACAGCTCTCCCTGTCAGAGGGGGGGTCTGTGCTGATAATCAACGCATTGATTATCAGCACAGCCCCCATCATCAAAAGGTGCCAATCAGTGCCAAAAAAGTGCCAGTGTCCCATCAGAAATGCCTGTCAGTGCCCCATCAAAGTGCCAATCAGAGCCACTCAGTAATGCCTGTCAGCAGCTCCTCATCAGTGCTGCCTATCCAGTGCCACCTATCAGTGCCCATCAGTGCCGCCCATCAATGCCGCCTATCAGTGGCCATCAGTTTTTTTTTTTAATTGAATTCATTTATAGCGCAAAAATTAAAAACCACAAAGGTGATCAAATACCACTAATAGAAAGCTATATTTGTGGGAAGAAAATGATAAAACTTTAGTTTGGGTATAGTGTTGCATGACCGCGCAATTGTCATTCAAAGTGCGCCAGCTCTGAAAGCTAAAAATTGTCCTAGGCAGGAAGGGGGGAAAGTGCCTGGTATGGAAATGGTTAACTTCCACTTTCTCGTCTTGCCCCTCCCCCACCCTGTGACTGGACAGTGAAAAGAAAAGCAGCACTGATGAGCTCATCTGTTCTTCATTCTATCTCCTCCTATCAGTGCTACTTGCACTGCACACACAACACATTGATTGATTGGCTCCTTGTGCTGTTTCTCCCTCCCCCTCTCTGAGCTCTGCTGTACACAGGCAGCTGGTGCCAAGTCAATTTATAGGTACATACACTCCTTGCATTTAAAAAATATGAGGGGGTCTTCAAAAAGTTTCCGCACTTTTTTATATTTAATAGAAATAAACATAGTGCGGAAACGTTTTGAAGAACCCTCATACATTTAGCATGTATTAACAATTGCAGAGCTGCATTGTTTTGTGCCTTTTATAAAAGCCTGGAGTTCAGCTATAACCAAAACCTATCGCTTTTATCACCGTGAAAAGAATAATCATGAAGACAATGGTAGCATTAGGCTGATAGTTATGCTAAAGTCATCCTTTGAAGAATGTCTCTGGTTACCTTGTGTAATGTGCTACATCCTGTCTGTTCCCCAAACCCCAGTGCACCCAGACTAATGCGCCCAAACCCAATGATCCATGATGAATCACATTTTCCTGATTACTTAAGAGAGAAAAGTAAATGTGATGGTATATTTTTAGACCTCTATTACCGAGCCATGGCAATAGTAATATTGTCTTTATGAGTTCTTCAGTAAACAATGACTGTAAGGATTATGATTTGATCGTAGTTGTTACATCCAGCTCCAAATCCTGAGAGCGTGCTTTTTATCTCTAGAAACCTCATTATCATTACCCGATTACACATCCCATGTACTCCCAGGAACTATGCACATGGAGTATTGGCTGGTCAGTATACACGACCAGTAATATCTGTAATGCCACGTACACACGAGCGGACTTTCCGGCAGACTTGGTCCGGCGGACCGGACTCCATCGGACAATTCGATCGTGTGTGGGCTCCAGCGGACTTTTTTTCCCCAAAAGTCAGACGGACCTAGAAATAAAACATGTTTCAAATCTTTCCGACGGACTCAAGTCCGCTCGAAAAATCCGCTTGTCTGTATGCTAGTCCGACGGACTAAAACCGACGCTAGGGCAGCTATTGGCTACTGGCTATGAACTTCCTTATTTTAGTCCGGTCGTACGTCATCATGTACGAATCCGTCGGACTTTGGTGTGATCGTGTGTAGGCAAGTCCGTTCATTCGGAAAGTCTGTTGGAAGTCCATCGAAAGTCCGTCGGATAGTCCGTCGGACCAGTCCGGTCAAAAAGTCCGCTCGTGTGTACGCGGCATAACAGCACCATGAATGGCTGACAGCTGAATGAGGGAGAGGTTACAGTTCTGTGCAGGAAGCTGTTGCATACATTACATCTTCCCAGTACAGGCATGACCCACTCTGAGTCCTGGTGTACCTCCGTATGCCAGTTGAGAGCTGGTCTGAATTCCCACCACTTCCCTAATTTGAGAACCGGCAGTAATTCTTTAAGAATTTGTCGCTGTCATGGTAACAGGTTCCTAAAGAGGCGGTAGTAAGAACTACCTGAATTTGTTGGTGATGTTGGTAATGTTACCGACACTGGTGCAAATGCTTCCCAGAATTAGGCACAGGTAGTTCTGAGGGAACTACCACTAGAAAAGTGCCATAAGAGCTGTTTTGAATTCCCCTGAGTGTGGATCATCCACTTGCCGACCGCACTATAGCTGAATGATGGCTACATCGTGATCGTCTCGTTCTGGGACGCCGTCATATGACGGCTTCCTGTAATCGCGCCTGCTGCTAATCACAGATTAAGGTAAAGAGCCAATCAGCGGCTCTTTACCATGTGATCAGCTGTGTCCAATCACAGGTGATCATGGAGGTAAACAGAAGCCGGTTACCGGCACTCCTGATTATCCTGAGTGTCCTGATTAGCAGTGCAGTCCAAACAGTGCTCACCAGTGCTGCCAATCTCCACCCACCAGTGCTGCCAATCAGTGCCTCCTCATCAGTGTCATCTATCAGTGCTGCCAATCAGTGCCCATCAGTGCCTCCTCATCAGTGTCACCTATCAGTGCCACCTACCAGTGCCCATCAGTGCCGTCTATCAGTGCAACCTCTTCAGCGCACATCAGTGAAAAAGAAAAATGATCTGTTTGCAAAATTTTTATAACAAACTATGAAAAAATTTTTTTTTCAAAATGTTCAGTCTTTATTAGTTTATTTAGCAAAAAATAAAATCCCAGTATTGATTAAATACCACCAAAAGAAATCTCTATTTGTGTGAAAAAAATTATAAAAATTTCATTTGGGTACAGTGTTGCATGGCCACGCAATTGTCATTCAAAGTGTGAGAACGCTCAGAGCTGAAAAATGGCCTGGGCAGGAAGGGGGTGAAAGTGCCCTGTGGGCAAGTGGTTAAAGCCTATAGTCTCCTTTTTTTTTTTTTGATTAGAGTGGCACCAGTAGCACCCACTTCATTTTGTTCATATGTATTTAGTAGTCTAATCTCAGATTAATTATATTGTTATCAATATGTAGAACCAGGGGTATGCTATTTAACATACAGTGATAGGGCGTACACACGATCGGACTTTGTTCAGACATTCCGACAACAAAATCCTAGGATTTTTTCTGACGGATGTTGGCTCAAACTTGTCTTGCATACACACGGTCACACAAAGTTGTCGGAAAATCCGATCGTTCTAAACGCGTACGTCGGGACTATAAACGGGGCAGTGGCCAATAGCTTTCATCTCTTTATTTATTCTGAGCATGCGTAGCACTTTGTCCGTCGGATTTGTGTACACACGAACAGATTTTGTTGTCGGAAAATGTTATATCCTGCTCTCAAACTTTGTGTGTCGGAAAATCCGATGGAAAATGTCCGATGGAGCCCACACACGGTCGGAATTTCCGACAACTTGCTCCGATCGGACATTTTCCATCGGAAAATCTGACCGTGTGTACGGGGCATTAGTATATCATTGTTAGTTCAGCAAGAGTGCAGATATAAATGGTTACTTATGATGCCCCCCCAACAGTCTTTACTAGGTCACTGGATACTTGCCTACTTTTTGACTATTAGACCTCATGCACACTGGGCATTTTTTCAGCAGCTGTTTTTGACTTCTGCCATTTTTTTCTACAGCCAGTAAACTCCCCAGCATGTTATACTAATGTGTCCATGCACACATAGGCTGTTATCAGCGGAGGGATCTCCTTCTCCTCAGAGCAACCCTGAGGCTCAAGGCACATGCCCCGCAACTCTAAACTGGTAACGTGGACAATCCACGCTAACCCCTGTCAATGAGTAAAATGCCAATAGATAATAAATCACTTCACTTTCGTAACTCTCAACTGGTGCCCTGGGTGCCGATATCGCCTATTGGCCATGTTTCCTTACATGCTGCTGCATAAGAGAGGTAATTCAGCAAGTATGCTGTGCTGTATGTTTAGAGAAACTGTGTTGACTGCTGTAAGGAGGACAAGTAGTGAGCCAGAGAAGGGTTTTGTACATGCATACCCCACTTTTAAGTACACAATGGGACCAGAGCATGTATGTAAAATGAAAATGTACTTAAAGTGAAGCAATACCTTTTTTAACTTCTGGGGTGTCAGGGGCTGTAGTGGGGGGTCAGGGGCTGTAGTGGGGGTGTCAGGGACTGTAGTGGGGGGTCAGGGACTGTAGTGGGGGGGGGGGGCAGGGACTGTAGTGGGGGTGTCAGGGACTGTAGTGGGGGGTCAGGGACTGTAGTGGGGGGGGGGGGGGCAGGGAGTGTGTTCCCAAATAGTGGGGAATCTGAACTATCCGGGCACGGATTACTCAGCTGCAGCTTTAGCTTGAGAGCCACTTTACATACACTCATGGGTATGTCCTTACTCGCGAGTGTATGTAAAGTGAGTGTACTTAAAGCGGGGTATGCCTGTAGTATGTAGCACTGATGATGATAGCTGTAGATATTTAGGTGCTGGGCACAGGTGGAAAAGCTGTGGATAGGAAAGAAGAGGGTGACAGTCATGGATTGGGGGTGGCAGAGGTGTGAGCTGCACCTAAGTGCAGAGGTGAGAGCTGTAGATAGGTGAGGGCTGGGTGCAGAAGTGAGAGCCATAGATGGGTGAGGGCTGGGTGCAGAGGAGAGAGATGTAGATGAGTGAAGGCTGGGTGCAAAGGTGAAAGCCATGAATTAGGGGTGACACTAGGTGCAGAGGTGTGAGCTGGGGATGAAGGGGGGTGCTAGGTGCAGAGGCGAGATTGGATGGGTGCAAGCTGGGTGCCAAGACGAGAGCTGTGGATGAAACCCAGGTGCAACGTTGAGGGCTGTGGATGGGGTGCAGAAGTGAGATGTAGAAATGGGCAGAGACAAGATGGGGAGTGGGGGCGAGCTGTGGACAGGGGATGAAAAAGTGATGAATTTTTAAGCGTGTCTGGGAGTTACAAAAAAGGGGGTGGAGAGCTAAAGTTGCACTCTGCAGAACTCAGTGAAAAAAGCTCTGAAAGCTGATTTGAGGGAAGAGACCCCCCCTCCCCCCTCCATACAGTACACAGGAACAGAACTGAGGCTGTCAATCAGATGGAGGTCCCACCCCTGTCACCCTTTTTCTATTGGTGTCAGGAAAAACTGTCAGAAGTGATGTATGCTGATAGCAGAGGAACAAGGAAGCACACAGAAATGACGCTTAGTGCTTTTAATTGAGAAAAGTACACACGATAGAGGGATATGCTTTGTTCATATTTCACGTCTGAGGTTTACAAACACAAGTACAATAAATGGGTGGGGAACTTCACAAAGTAAGTTTGCAAACTTCAGGATCATTCAGATTATTGGGAATAAGCTAGAACAACAATGTGGAAATGAATATAATGATTTGAAATTTTGACTATAGATAATCTTTAAATAAGTCCACCCTAACACTAAAACCCCTGCATCTACAGACATCCACAATCTAACACTAACCTATCTAGCCCTGTAAAGAAGGAATCGCTAGACATACCTTTTTTTAAGCCGATCCGACCCGATCATCAGCAGTGGAAGCTCTGCAGAGGACACAACCTACAACAGCTTGACGTCACCTATAGACTTACTTTTACTTTTCGGCTGTGTGCTCTGCACCTGCCTCCACAGCGAAGCTGCAACTAACAGCTCAGTGTGGGATCGAGTCGGATCGGCTTCAAAAAAGCCATGTATACTGATTTCTTCTTTACAGGGCTAAATAGGTTAGTGTTAGACCGTGAATGTCTGTAGATGCGGGGATTTTAATGTAATGCCACGTACACACGATCGGACATTCCGACAACAAAATCCTGGATTTATTTCCGACGGATGTTGGCTCAAACTTGTCTTGCATACACACGGTCACACAAATCTTGACGGAAATTCCGAACGTCAAGAACGCGGTGACGTGCAACACGTACGACGAGCCAAGAAAAATGAAGTTCAATAGCCAATGTGGCTCTTATGCTTGATTCTGGCCATGTGTGGAATTTTGTGCGTCAGAATTGTGTACACACGATCGGAATTTCCGACAATGGATTTTGTTGTCGGAAAATTTGAGATCCAGCTCTCAAATTTTTGTTGTTCCGATGGAGCCTACACACGGTCGGAATTTCCGACAACAAGCTCACATCGAACATTTGTTGTCGGAAATTCCGACGGTGTGCACATGGCATTAGGGTGGACTTATCCTTTAAGTTAGGTAGGAGAATCTTGGAATTTCTGCCAGCTATTTGTCTGTTTCCCTGTTGCAGTTTGTTTCTCACTTCTTGCCTGGTAAAACATTGTCCCCACAACTGAGAGTGAGGGGAAGTCTGAGCCCGGGATAGCAATACAGTCTGTAGGTGTTCTATCCTCACCACAACCTATCCAAAAAGAAAAAAAAAACTATAGTTACATTTTAAACAAGTTTCAGCCTTTGTTTTATACAAATTGTGTAAGTAAATAGCTCATAACTTTTCTTCAGAGCATCCTAATTCTAAGTCCTCATGCACACAGGGCATTAGATAAAAAGGGAAACAAAGCCACTACCGTCATAATGGAAAAAGCGGCTGCAAAAACGTGCTTTTAGTAGCTTTTTGCATTGGTGTTAATGCACGTTTAGCCGTGTTAGCGTTTAGCAGCGTTTCTCTGCCTCTTCTATTCTCCACTCCCAAATAAAATCAATGGTTCCCTATGAAAGCTGTCTTATCTGATCCAACTTTCAGCCCGTTGATTTAAAAGAAGGTCGCAACCAAGTCGAATCATCATGAGGATCTTGAGGATCTTGAAGGGGAACCCCACACCAAAAAAAAATAACGCAGTGTGGTCCCCCCCAAATCCATACTAGACCCTTATCCGAGCGTGCAGCCCGGCAAGTCAGGAAAGGGGGGCGATGAGCGAATTCCTCCTAGACCATGCCACAGGCTCTGCACCCCCAACTTCAAAGCACCTTGTCCCCATATTGATGGTGACAAGGGCCTCTTCCCGAAAACCCTGAGCGGTGGTTGTTGGGGTCTGCGGGCAGGGGGCTTATCAGAATCTGGAAGCCCCCTTTAACAAGGGGCCCCCAGATACATTGTACCCCTACCCATTCACCCCAAAAAAGGCTGTGTAGTGTAAATAAAAACAAGAGACGGTTTTGACAAGTTCTTTATTAAAAATCTTCAGCGTATCTTCTTCCTCTGGTCTTTTTCCTCTGGTAATGTCTTCTCTGCCGCTGCTGTCTTTTCCACCGCTGACTTCTGTCGTTGTGCCAGCTCTGTTCTCTGCCAGTTCTTATATAGCCATGGGGGCGTGGCCATCCAGTGACATCACTATGAGACACTGCCCCGTTGTGACGTCACGTGATGGCTATATAAGAACAGGCAGAGAACAGTTCTGACACGACAGGAGCCAGAGTCAGAGGAGGACCGGGTCGGCCTCAGAGAAAACAGCAGTGCCAGAGAAGGTGTTTTGGGGTGGGGAGCGCAGAGCCCCCCTGCCACCAAAGCACCCACCACCCCATGTTAGGGCATGTGGCCTGGTATGGTCCAGGAGGGGGGGGGGCGCTTGCTCGTCCACCCCCTTTCCTGATCTGCCGGGCTGCATGCTCAGGTAAGGGTCTGGTATGCATCCCGGGGGGGGGGACCCCACGTTGTTCTTTTTTTGGCATGGGGTTTCCCCTCAAAATCCATACCAGATTGAAGGGTCTGGCAGGGTCTTGGGGGGGGGGGGGACGCCAAATAGTTTTTTTTTTAAATTTTGGCATGGGGTTCCCTTTCAAGATCCATACCAGTCTCAAAGGGCCTGGTAAGAATCTGGGGGGACCCCATGATGTTTTTTTTTTTTAATTTTAGCGTGGAGTTCCCCTTGATGATCTGACTTGGATGCGACTTTCATTCAAATCAATGGGCTGAAATTCAGATCAGTTAAGACGTCATAGCAGATGCTCAATAGGGTTTAGGTCTGGAGACATGCTTGGCCAGTCCATCACCTTTACCCTCAGCTTCTTTAGCAAGGCAGTGGTCGTCTTGGAGGTGTGTTTGGGGTCGGTATCATGTTGGAATACCGCCCTGCGGCCCAGTCTCCGAAGGGAGGGGATCATGCTCTGTATGTCACAGTACATGTTCATAGTTCATGGCATTCATGGTTCGCTCAATGTAGCTCCCCAGTGCTGGTGTTCTGTCGATATGAGCATGCCGTTGAAAAGTGCTCGAGCATGCGCAGAACGTAACGGCATTCCAGCTGATTTCCCGATCAGCTGGAGTGATGTCACCATAGCGCATGCGCACATCGTAGGAGCCTTTTTTCGACGGGAGATACCATTTCCCGGGCACAATTGAATGCTATGCAAACAGCGGAGGGACACCGTATTTGTCATATTGTGCCTCGCTGTTGCGCCGCGGGTTTACAGCGAGGCACAATCTGACATCTAGTGTTCCTCCGCTCTTTGCATAGCTTTAATTTGTGGCCGTGAAATGACCAATTTGATGCAGTGTGTGGCGTATGGTCTGAGCACTGACAGGCTGACCCCCCACCCCTTCAACCTTTGCAGCAATGCTGGCAGCACTCATATGTCTATTTCCCAAAGACAATCTCTGGATATGACGCAGAGCCTGTGCATTCAACTTCTTTGGTCAACCATGGCGAGGCCTGTTCTGAGTGGAACCTGTCCTGTTAAACCGCTGTATGGTCTTGGCCATCGTGCTGCAGCTCAGTTTCAGGGTCTTGGCAAACTTCTTATAGCTTAGGCCATCTTTATGTAAAGCAACAATAGTTTTTTTCAGATCCTCAGACAGTCCTTTGCCATGAGGTGCCATGTTGAACTTCCAGTGACCAGTATGAGAGAGTGAAAGCGATAACACCAAATTTAACACACCTGCTCCCCATTCACTCCTGAGACCTTGGAACACGAACGAGTCACATGGGAGGGAAAATGGCTAATTGGGCCCAATTTGGGAATTTTCACTTAGGGGTATCCTCACTTTTGTTGCCAGAGGTTTAGACATTAATGGCTGCGTGTTGAGTTATTTTGAGGGGACAGCAAATTGACACTGTTATACAAGCTGTACACTCATTACTGTACATTGTAGCAAAGTGTCATTTCTTCAGTGTTGTCACATGAAAAGATATAATAAAATATTTACAAAAATGTGAGGGGGTATCTCACTTTTGTGAGACAGTGGGTATAGAAAAGACCCCCCCCCCCCCCCTATTTAAAATAATCACATTATGTTTCTTTGCAACACCAACATGTCAGAAAAATGTAAAAAAGATATAAAAAACAGAATAACTGAGTTGGAAAAAGGATCACCCCCTTATGTCAGTATTTTGTTGGACCACCTTTTGCTTTAATTACAGCCTTTAGTCTGTTGGGATACGTCTCTACTAACTTTGCACATTTAGACTTTGCAATATTTTCCCACTCTTCTTTACAGAACTGCTCAAGTTCAGTTAAATTTGATGGTGACTGTTTGCTGACTGCAGTCTTCAAGTCATTCCACAGATTTTCAGTGGGATTTAACTCTGGGCTCTGACTAGGCCATACCACTGTGTGGTCATTTTTGCTGTGTGCTTTGGGTCATTTTGTAAAGTAAACCTTCCCATTGACAACTTTCTGGCAGAAGGCAGCAGATTTTCCTCAAGAATTTGATATTTTGCCCCATCCATTTTTCTACTATCCTGACAAGTGCTCCAGAGAAAGGCCCTCATAACAGGATATTACCACCTTCAAGCTTTACTGTAGGAATTGTATTATTTGGATGGTGAGCTGTATTGGATTTCCGCCAGACACATTGTTTAATGTTGAGACCAAATAATTGAATTTTAGTCTCTGAGAAAGCTTGCAGATTCCCCTTTTTCATCTTTCTGGTGATAAGTTCATGGAGAAAGCCTTTGTGGTTTGGTCACAATAGAAAGCCAGTCTTTTGCTGAAAAAGATGTCTGAAAAGTGGCATGCTGGAATAGAAATTACCACATACTGTTGGTGTGGTATCCATGATGGAATACGTTTGATATAAGGTCCCACACTATACTTCAGCTGCCACCTATCTAAGATGGGCATTCCTGGGGCTCCAGATGGCTACCTCTCACTTTGTAAATGTGGATTCAATGTGTACCCTGTCACAAAGTGTATATAACTTCACCCTATACCTGGCACGTTTACTGGGGAGATATTGTTTGATGTTAAAGGAGAAGTCCAGCCTGAGCTTGTTGGCTGGGCTTCTCCTATGGGCCACAGGATTGCAATTCGTTTTGCAGTCCTGTGACCCGTTTTCAGCAGAGAGTGGGTTGAAGTCCACTCTCCACTAACGTCACAGGAATCAGTCCAGGCACCGTGCCATCATGACAATAAAGTCTGGATCTGCCAGGTGCCTGGACTGACACCGGTCTCAGCGAGCCACTGAGAGCCTAGGATGGCCGCTCCCCGCCCCTCCACAGCTCAGCAGCTCAGCGCTCCAATGAGTGCGGGGGGGGGGGGGGGGGGCAGAGCAAAGAACTGCTGATTGACAGTCAGCAGCTCTCTGCTCGGGGAGCTGTGAGAGCTGAGCCATTGGTGATGTTCGATCGCTCGGTTCTCAGTGCAGAGGCGGCGGGGGACAGATCCACCAAGGTAAGTATGATGGGGGGGGCATACTTCTCTTTTAAGTCTGCCTGTAAAATGTCTGAGGGGCTCATCAATGCAGATAATTTGGTGGGGGGATTGAATTTCTGAAAACTTGGGGGATAAACGGAGTGGCCTAATTTTATAGAGCCAATAATATGTGGTGTTACTTTGGGGATGGCACAGGGAATCGTCATTGAAATCTCATTATTTTATAACATGTCCTGGACATAACTAAATAATATAATCACATATGACGATCTGGGTGTGTGGACCAATAGAATGGCAATTCATTTTATTTTGTGATTATCATGTTTAGGCTAAGGTTTTAAACAGCGATAGGCTTTCACTCAGTCAGTCATAAAGGAAATTAGAATTCCTGCCAATGAACTGTTGGGCAAACAGGTTACATTGCTCTACAATTAAATTGTGGAATTCTTTGATGAAAAAATAAACAAACAAATTGAATGAGTAGAACATGTTCTATTTCTACTTGAGTACCTGTATGGGCTGTAAATGGAAGGATGAAAGGCACTGCTGAAGTAAAGAAAAGCCATTAAGGTACCTCTGGGACACTGGCACAGGCCCGAATTCTTCTCGTATTTGCCACTTCACCAGGGTGTACCACACTGCTGGTGCTTGCTTGCTGCAATTCAGTAGGGGGTCTTGTGGTTGGTGATATAGTAAACCTCTTTTGCATCAAAGGTGGCCATTATTGAACCTCTGCTTTCCAAAGGTCCATACTTTGAATCCAATTGTGAGGTCTCCTCCTCACTGTTCTCATCAATCAGGCCCAGAATTTGAAAGGCTTCCTCACTAGAGTACATTTCTGGCAGTGGCTGTACTGGTACTGATGACACTGGTACTAGTGCTGGTTGGTGATCAGGATACTGTTTTTTTTACAATGGTAGTAGACAACAAGATACTGGTTTCACTGGCAACCGCACTAGTGACACTGTACACTGAAACAGCACTTGGGCACTGTTCGTTGCTTACACTGGCACTGATGTGACAGCAATCTGGAAGATTGTCGCTAGCTGGTCTGGTGATGATGGCACTGATGTGTTGACAATCAGAAATACTGTTTCTGGCTTACACTGGCACAGGTGTTGCAACTATTATGCACACCATTGTTGGCTGCACTGGTCCGGAAACATTGGCACTGGTATGGCTGCAATCAGGAACACTGTTGCTGGTTTACACTAGTCTGGTGACACTGGGACTGGTGCAGGGGCCAGTCAGGAACACCGTTACAGATTTACACCAGTCAGGTATGGCAGCGTTCAGGAAAACTGTTGCTAGCTTACACTGGTGTAGTGAGAGTGATGTATCTAGCAATCAGGAACACTGCTGCTCATGTTTACTAGTCTAGTGACACTGGGACTTGCGTGGCAGGGATCAGGCACACTTCTGATAGCTGCACTCGTGACAATCAGGAACACTAATACTAGCTTACATAGGTCTGGTGTCACTAAGTTGCTGGCTTACACTGGTCTAGTGTGGCTAGCGTTGAGGAATACTGTTGCTGACTTACACTGGTCTGGTGAGGCTAGCGATCAGGAACAATGTTGCTGGCTTACTCTGGTCTGTGTGACAATGCGACTGGCACGTTGGTTGCAATGGTCTAGCTGTGATCAGGAAAACTGTTGCTGGCTTACACTAGGACTAGTGCACACAGCCACTATGAAGGAGAGTCCAATCTGCAAGAGGAAACCAAGTGACGTATTCAAACTGCAGCCTCTCTTTACATTGTAATTGGTCAGCAACTCCATTGCGCAGAACCAATTTCATCTGCTCTGTACCCTCCAATGACCATAGCAATCACAGAGCCTGCATGGTTGCATGTGCATCACTAATGGGTTTTTAATAGCTTCCCATCCTCAGAAGGCAGCAGTCTGGCTGTTTATGCAGAATGGCCAGGCAGCAAGTTAATACATTAAAGTGTATTAGACCCACAACAGTAAAAATCAGTCTGTATATGCAGTAAAGCATGCTTATCATACTCACCGTGGAACCTAAGGGGTTAATCATTTGCATTGTGTATAAAGGCTGTTTGATCCAATCTTCTCTGACCCTCCCCTTCTTCCACTGTCTCCAAAAAAATAACCTGATAGTTACAGAGCCAGGGAATGGGCTACACATGCTCAGTTTGGTGTGTATTGCTAGAGTTTTTTTTTTTTTTTTTTTTTCTTGGGAGGATGCATGTGATCAGCACAGGGCCAATCAGCACTGTCCAGACAAAGGATCAGGGGAGAATGCAAACTCCTCCTACAAACTTTACTGGGAACTGATAGAAGTCACAAGGGTGCTATATACTGCTGATGAGAAAAAGTATTTATCAGTTTATATAAACAAAAATAAATTGCATTTCTGTGTACTGTGGGAGACCAGATATAGTGAATGCAGGTTCTGGCTTTAGTAACACTTTAATAGGGGACCTATTTCATACTCTCCATCTCCAATTTATTTTGAATCAAGGAAGGCTCATCATACCCTCACTCTACATTCTTTTACATGCTGCTCGGCCCGTATTGGTATTGTATTGTTGCCTGCTGTGGTTTCCTCCTCTAAACCTTATGTCACTGTGGAGTCCTGTAGTAAAAAAAAAAAAAGTAGGCAGAGAATGGAGACACAGGTATCAGACACAAAAGTGACAAATGCTGAAAAGTCAGCTCTGGAGTGGAGGGAAGATAGGAGATATGGGGCACCAGAAAGAATATATAAACGCTTATTATTGTAGGGTACTTGCATTATTTATGTTTTTAGACTAGCAGGGTTTAAAAAAAAATAAAAATCTTGTCACTCCAATTTCCCTGTAAGCACACCCCACTTCCTTATCACCATGTATATACTCTTCTTTCAGGTTGACATTTCTGGTTTAGGTTTAAATGAGCATAGATTATGGTGTCTTTTTTTGCGGATTATATGCATCCATAAAGTTGGAGGTTTATCCAAACCTAAAACTACCGTATTTAATCGGCGTATAAACACACACCCCAATTTAGGAGGGACTTTTAAGGAAAAAAAAACAACTTTTAGGAGGGAAGTTGAAGGGAAAAAAAAATAAATAAAAAAAAAAAAAAAAAAAAAAAAAACTTACATTTAAATGCCCATCATTGCAGCCTTCTCAGTGCAGCCATGTCAGTGCAGCCTTCGATCCCCTGTCCCTGCCATCCTGGGCTTGAAAATCACCAACCGCGATTTGAAAATGGCGCCGCCGGCACCGAAATACACAGAGCCGGTCCTCGGCTCTCGTTCACTTTCGGCTCCACTCGTAGTCCCGAGCGGAGCTATCCGAACCTAGCCGAGTAGGTTCGGATAGCTCCGCTCGGGACTACGAGTGGAGCCGAAAGTGAACGAGAGCCGCCGGAAAGAGCCAAGGACCGGCTCTGTGTATTTCGGCGCAATTTTCAAATCGCGGTCGGCGATTTTGAAGTTGTGACAGCTCGGGATCGGCGTATAACACGCACCTGCGACTTTCCCCTGATTTTAAGGGGGAAAAAGTGCGTGTTATACGCAGATAAATGCGGTACTTAAATGTGATAATATACATTTATTATGATTTACCCAAAGTGGAGATGGAGTACTGTACCCAGTTTAACTGCATGGCCTAGCCCCCTCCAGTATGAAATTGAAAAATAAAGACATCAAAGAAACAAATATAACAAACATTTTTAATAAAAATATATATTTTATAAACACAAAATGCTGTAATGTGAAAGCATTACTGAAAGCACCTTAAAGTGAGAATTTTCAGCAGTGTTGCCTCCATTTATTACTGTGTATATATGAGCAAACTTCTGTTACATTATAGATTTACTGATATCTGAAATATATGCCACAAATTTAGGGCAAGTCATCACGTCAGCCTTCAATTTACTAGAAGACTTAAAGCCCAAACTATTCTTTTCAGTATTCATTAGCCTTTGTGCAATAACTACACAGCTTAGTGGATATGGAACATTCCTCTTCTGTTTAAATCCAAACACTTCCCGCTGCCACCTGAAACACCATATCCCAGAGGCAAACAGAGCCATGCACATTTCTATCAGTGCAGAGAATAAGGGACTGCCAATATACCAATTAAGTCACGAGAATCGAAGATTATTCCACAGAAAAACCATAATAGCCGTCCCCACCCCTGTAAACACACTTCACCCAACTGGAGTTAGCCATACAGACATTTCTACAACTAAAACCTATTGGGTAAAATGAGTTGCATTAGAGAGGAAATGTTTAGGACAGAACTGCTATTGACATCATTGGTGTACAGCAGTCACTTATTCCTGCACTATACAGCCTAGTTGCCACAATTAGTTAAGCCCCATAAAGTTGCCCAGATAACCCTCTCCTTTGGCTACTTGTGTTATGCCTCCCATCTAGAAATATGTCAGCTCAACTGACCTGAATAAAAACAAAATCCTCAAGATACAGGCAGCAACATCATGAGAACACCCCAGCAATGACAGGTGTCACACTGGGGCTACCAAATATTTTCAACACACCAAAAGATTTCAGAAGGGAGGCCTTCCCTAGCTTACTGTCCTAGCCATAGTGCAAAGCAGTTATATTTGTGCATGTTGCAGACATCACATATACAACCCTTTCTTCTGTTGGCCATCTATCATGTTTGGTATTAATGAGGTTTCATGGTCTTTAAAATAAAAGATTGTGAAGTTTTACAAAAGAAAACATTGTAGGGTATATTTCGAACATTAAATGTTAATTTTCCACGGACATGGGTTTTAAATTCACCTGCAGTGAAAAATTTATACTGCCCCAATGTCAAACTATACATTAAAATCAGATGCTGTGCAGACTCAAGATGAATGAGAGCGTTCTTATAAAAAAGGGACATGAAATTTACTTTTTTTTTTTTTTTTTTTTTTAGCAGGTAGTATCTTTTGTAGAGAAAAAAAAATGCATGCCTGCCTGCTCTTCAAAAATAAAAAATAAATAAATAAAAAAACCTGCTATACTTGCCTGTTAAACATTCTCTTGGTATACACTGCCTATGGAGCATCTATAAGATGCAGAGAATGGAGCAAGGTGGCAAGACAATATAACTCCAGCTTGCATGGCTGTCCAGTGCCTAAAGAGGAAAGACCCCTGAAAGAAACTGGTAGAGGAAGGCAGTGGGAGTGAGAACCTTGTATTGCTGGGGATGAATATTTTGTGAGTCACATACGAGTTTAATAAAAAACGGGAGTGCGCAAAATTTGGTGCAGCTCTGCATAGAAACCAATCAGCTTTCTAGGTTTTTTTTTTTTTGTCAAAGCTTAATTGAACAAGCTTATGTTATAAAGTTTATGGGCTACTTTACACAGCTGCACCAAATTTTGCACTCTAGTTTTAGTAAATCACCCCCCCCCCCCCACTGTGACTAATAGTCTGGAGAACACTGCAAACCTAGTTTTGCTTTAAGTGATCTTGATCCCCTTTATGCTGCTTTATGCCATTAGGTTGAAAACACAATGCGATCTTTCTGTGTAGGATGAAAGCTGGGTAATTTATGCATAATCTGGTCCAGACCACATGTTTTCCCCACCCCAAAGTGCATGTTTTTTTTAAAAGTGCAAAATTTCACCTGCTTAGGAGTTAAAGCGAAGATGTACAGATTGACATAGTGCCCAGTAAAATGAGTTTCATTTATTTACCACAATACAGAAAACTCAAACAGGCACCTGACTTTTTATTTAAAGGGGCATTAGCAACTCAAGCCCAGAAATGAGTCTTCTTGAGGTAAATTTGCAAATTTCAATATATTTAGTAATGTATATTACCTGCTCTTCGCCAGTTTTAAAAATTAGCTCCATATATTTTGTCATGGTCTTTCCAATACTGCTTGTAACAAATACTTTTAAAATATGCAGTGGCTTATGTGTGCTAAATGCACGCCACACACAAAAGTTATCCAAAATAGGGTTTTACAAAAAACATTAGCTATTGGTAATGCAGAATAACACTCCATTAGATGCATGTGTCATGCGTATACCGCATGACACATTCATATTACTACACAAAAGAGTCCCTAATATTCCTTGGGCACTGAGGTAGGCTAGCAATTCAAATATTTCTATAACATGTCCTCTGGTAACAAGATTTTCTTTAATAGTATATTTACATATTTGATATAAGAAAAACAAAACAAAAAACTTTTAAAAACACAAAAAAAAAAAAAAAAAAAAAAAATGCAGGTCTGAATAAAAAACAAAAAAACAACTAATTGACAAACAAAACCGAGGCCATGAGAGCCATTCACACAGGGGCAACTTGTCAGGCGACCTAGCCGCCTGACAAGTCGCCTCCCGTTCTGTACAATGGAACCGTTCTAATCGGAGCGACGCAAGTCGCTCCGACTTAGAAAAAGGTTCCTGTACGACTTTGGGGGCGACTTGGGGGGACTTGCATAGACTTCTATACAGAAGTCGTTTTGCAAGTCGCCGCGGAAGTCGTTTGCAGGTCGCCTCGCTGAGGTCGCCTCGCTGAGGTCGCCTCATGTTGCCCCTGTGTGAACCGGGTCTTATTGTCCCAGCCCATCTTTGGTTATTTTGTTTTGTAATTTAGATTGAGTGGAGAAGGATTATAACCCGTCAGGTTTTCATTGCTGTCTGGGTTCTAGCTGGGGAGATTTCTCCTTCACCTCCCAGCAACATCATTTACTGGACAAAAAGTGAAGGGGAAAACGCTCTGACACAATAGCAATGGAAACACTTTTCAGATTTTAGCGGAAGAACCATAGCAAGTACAGCACATTTTTTATGCGGTCTCTCTGTTTGCAATTTTCTCTGTAGTTCACACTGACAATAAGGTGAAGGTATTTCCGCTACATTGCCACTGACAGTTTCTAACTCTTCTCCACCCTATCCAAAACAAAAAGCCTGGTAGGAATAGGACTATGAGGCTGGATTCACATCTGTTTTTGCTTGATTGGTTTTGCAATGAAAACACAAAAGCAAGCGTGTTAAGTTGCACATCAACAAAACACAGTGATGTTCATTATGAAATGCACCGACAATCTAAACATTCATCAACATGCACGTTAAATACGAGCTTGCATTGATTTCAACAGAGGACATATCAGGCAGAAAAAAAAAGCATGGGTGTGAATAGACAAAGGAAAAACAAACATTTGCAATAGAAACCGATCTGTTGTGGTATCAACAAAGAATATAGTTAAAATTGTAACTGTACATGTACTCAGAGGTTGGGCAGCATATTCAGGAGGCAGAACATTTTGCATAGTAGCACAAAGTGCAGAATCTACAGCTCTCAAGGAAAAGCAGCACTGAGTATATTTTGTTTCCAAGAATGTAAGCCGTTTCTGGTGTCAAGTCTTTATGGTAACAGTAAGAAGCTTCAGTGCACTTTTCAATCATTGACTTTCCAAGAGTCCATTCTATGGCTCTATTATCAATTCTATGGCTTTTGAAAGAGGAAAGTCCAGACAATGAAAGACGAGGACCAAGGAACATCAACTATGGGGTGACCTAAATAAGGGTTGACGAATTCCAGGTTCCAGTTCATCATTATCTTCAGTTTCCATGTCACTTTCTTCCCCAAATAACTCCCCTTCCAAGAAAGAGCCACCAAGCCCATATTCATGTTCATGTACAGAGACTTCCTTCGGTGAGAGATGAGATGAACCCTCCACAAAGTCAGCGAATCTGGACAAAAAACAGGGAGGGAGAACATTTGCAATTAAACACAAGAACAAAAAAACCCCCACTAAAATATAAAGTTAAATGGTATTTTTTTTACTCACTGCAACAAAAAAGCTTATTAAAAAAACCAAAAAAAAACCAAAAAAAAAAAAAAAAAAAAAAAAAACACCACCCATACCATTTCACCATGACTACACTACTATTAATGTATCTCCATAACACCAGTATTAAAGTATCCAGAGAAATACAGAACACAAAACCAACTTGCTCACAAACCCATTCATGTATATCATATTGTGCGGTCACAGAGAGAAAGAGCAACAGGTTCACAGTACAATCCGAAGGGTAAAATACAGCTGTGTGAAATTAAAGAAACATGAATATGAACAGGTAAATTAGAAATGCTACCACCGAAAATGCACACATACATATACATCTCTGTGTCCATACTCCTTCACTTAAAAGTTTGGTAAAATAACACCACAGCAGCATCCCTATTTTTTATCCCCCCTCCATGTGATTTTTAATAGAGGGGTGGGACATAATAGGATAGGAGAGAGTATATCTTCAATGACTAAAGTTTTTTTTTTTTTTAATCCCTCATGTTGAAGTGTTTGTTAACCTATAGATAAGAACACTGCCAGGCCCTCTATTAGAGCTAGGAATAGCACACTGTAGACGTCTTATAAAAACGAGGCATGTAAATACCTTTTTAGAGCGATCTTCACGTCGGTCTCGTAACTCATGGCCGCTTTACATCTCCGATACATGGCTTCTGCAGGAGGAGCTGAGGTCTCCCTCGGACGTCAGCCGGGAAAGTTACATGGCCACTCAGCCCCTCCTGCAGTAGCCCTGGAAACTGGCCGAGAGTCACGTGACAGGCCTAAAGATAGCTCTAAAAAGATATTTACATGCCTCTTTTTTTTTTTTTTTTTTTAAATAAAAACGACTACTAAAAGTGAGGTATGCCTAACTATAATAGAAGAGCTGGCAGTGACCATTTAGAATTTGTACTAAGACACCATTGTGAGACAGACACAGGGCTGCGGATGACGGAGGGACGTACGCCGATCACAGTGGCCAAGGCTCTGCAGCCCTGATTATCGTGGTCAGCACAGAGAGGGGAATACAGAAAGTGGCAGGATCAGCCAGGTTTTTTACAGTTTAGAAGGGCAGATTACACAGCACAAGCACTGTGCTGTTCAATCTACTTTAAGGGAGCAGGATATTTTTTTTTTTAAGGGTTAAACACCAAAGTAATTTGCTCAAAAGCTAAATATACTAATTTACCATGATCTGCAATTATGAACAATATCAGATGTTGACGTACCTGTTTATTCTTACACCTTGTTAAAAATCTCAATTAAAAAAAATATTTGGAAAAGAAAGTTTGGTAAAAATAGCACCTGGATCCAAAGTTGAGCTTCAACTATTTGAAATGTTCCTTTATATTACTATGGGCCCAAGACTATGAACACAAAGGCTCCAACTAATCAAGCCTGATACAGGGACAATAATGTCATAAATCACAGAAAAGAAAGTATAATCTACATGTTCATCTACCCCAAATGGTTACTATTGGGAGATGCATTTTAAAAATGTCTTCAAACTTATGGAGCTAACTTATTAAAATTAATAAATGGCACCTTAGTCACTTCAAATATCCATTCGGGTTCAGATGAAACGTTTATAGGCATTTCTTTTCCTGAATGTAAATAAGAGGTGAACAGAGGGTAAAATAATATTCCTAGTAAATCATCCTATACATTTTCTTCTTGTACTTATTTTTGCTGATAAACTCCAATATCTACCAGGCAATAAAATTCTTCTAATCACACTATTGAGCCCACAGGATTATGCTTTATAAACAGCTTTTGGAGCGTAGCACTCTGACAGTAATATGCGCCCTGAAACAAAGCCAAAGACGCACAGCGTTTCTGTGCAGTGCGCTCCGCAGCCGCAATGGAGATATGTGAACCGCCTCCATAGGGAGCTAGACACATTCTTCTGCTATGCGAATTGGATGTGGGAAAAACTGCATCTAATTCGCATAGGTGTGAACCCGGCCTTAAACGAACATGAAAAAAAAAAAAAAAAAAAAAAACCCACACCACTGCTTTGCAGCACATTGTGGGAACTTTCATGTTCTTACACATCAAACCTTATATTTCTTCTTAGGGTGCCTTGTGTTCCCAAATCCAAGAATAACCTGATATATATACCAAAACACAGTTACCTTAGTCAAGAAGCCACCCATACCTTAGTCTCATTTTTGGACTGACTGCCTGCCACTAATTGGCCAATAGTAAGGCTTAGTGGGTGAAAGGAGGTTGAGCTTTCCTCTAAGCTCAGTTACCTGGACTGATATTTGTCACCTGGCCAATGGAGGCATTGAAATTAAAAAAAAGGGACATGATGCACCGACACCTGAATTTGTCTATAATGTGTGGCTCACAATGGTGGGGGAGAACTTTCCTCATTTCAGGTTTGCTTTAGTGCAAGTCCCAGAACTACAAGCACATATCAAAATGTAAATTTCCTGAGAGCTTTCAAAGCATGCTCGCAAACAAAAATATAAAAATAAAAAATATTATACTGGCCTAAATTGGTGGATATATGTACAATAAAGTAAGTACCATGTTCTCCCTTCCTCTTCTCTCTTTCCTGCAAGGACTTATCATGGTTCTTGGGTTTTCAGTGTAGGAATACCTAGCAAGCAATGAGATGTGTTTTTCAAAATATAAGCACTGCTAAAAATTTTCAAAATAAAAAAAAATATTCCTCAAAAAAAATAAAAAGAGTCAGTCACTCATAACTACCATTCATACCCTTTAAATACGAGATGGCAAAGACTACATTTAGCTCAAAGATTCAGGAAAAATAGTTAGTTATGGTACATACACGGTAATTCAGAGTTTGAAATTCTGATCCACCAGGGGAGGGGGGTGAATATGGAAACATGGAAATGTGATGCAAAATTATGGGTTTTACAAGGGTGGTGGGGAAAAACACCCTTGAGGCTGGCTGCACACCTATGCATTGAGGTTTTATTAATATGCGTTGCCACCGATTCGGATTTATTGCAATGCACAGTAATGAATGCATGTCTTTTTTTTTTTTTTTTTTTTTTACAATCTTTCATTAGTTTATATGTACTGCACAGTGGCTTTGTGAATATCTCTTCTGCAGCATTAGGGACCACAACACTATCTGCATTGAGTTTGACATGCCAGTAGGTTTTTTTGAAAAACCCTGGTCTATGGACAAGAAGCTACTGCTCAACTGATAACAAAAGTCCAAAAAGTCTGCTTAAAAGGATAAGTGCACCTTTGTTCACTTTTTTTCTAAATTCCAGCCCCCCCCCCCCCTATGTACCAATAGAGCAGCCATGTACTTTTTTTTTGCAAAAATATAAATGCTTTCCATTAATTCTACATACCCTTACTTTACTTGTCCTCATCCATGTTTCCAGACGTATCCATTAGTAATGTCTTACTTCCTGGTCAGACGGTAGGTCATGACACAGGAAGGAGTTGACCAGCTGACCTCATTAGCATATGCCCTGCATCATCTACCCACCCATTCCCAGCTGCACGTTTTGGAGCATTTTTACTCATCGCACATAGGGAAGCCCATCCACCTGAATGGGCTGCCCTACACAAAACAATCGCCCCAAAGAAGATTCAGAACAATTTTTTTTTTTTTTTTTTAAGAGCAGAGTTTGGTGCTTTACTACGATTTTTGGTGCAGCACATTTCTGAAATGCAAGGAAATGCACAGATGTGAATGGAGCCTCATTGTTGGAGTTATCGCACCAATTTCATATTCAGGCCCCATTCACATCTAGCATAGTGGGAGCTCACGCTTTGTGTATAATTTTTCCTGTGACACACATAGGGCAGCCTGTTGATTTCAATTGGCTGCACATGTGGTTAATGAGACATTTTGTGGGTTGCGTGTTTTTTACTGTGCGTTTTGCAGCATTTGCCCCTTGTTTTTTCACATGGCAAAATGTGTGTTTGCTTCTGCGTTTGGTGTACCGTTAATTAATGGCACTGAAAGGGCAACTAGTAATTTTAGGTGTATAAAATATGCGCACCCACTATGCTAGATGTGAATGGGGCCTGAAAAAGTGAAAATGGTGCGTTAACACAAAAACTATGAGGCTCCATTCACATCTGTGCGTCTCCTTGCATTTCAGAAATGCGCTGCACCAAAAACCACAGTAATAAAACGCACCAAGCTCTGCTTAGAAATAAATAAATAATAATAAAAAAAAGTTCTGAAGCTTCTTTTGGGCGATTGCTTTGTGTAGGGCAGCCCATTCAAGTGGATGGGCTACCTTAGGTGTGATGAGTGAAAATGCTCCTAGAGGGCTTAAAGTTTACCTCTAATATCACAGCCAATAAAGTGGAAATGGACAATCTTCCACAGTTAACTGCAATCAGGGATGCAGAAGGTGGTTCACCAGCCGGGAGCTCCTTCTGTGGCCATCAGGAAGAGACTAGGGGCCGGCGTGGAGCGCACGTGACGTCACAGGTCGTCCGTCCGCTTCTGGGTTCGGTATCCAGGGGAGGGATCGTCCAGGGAGGAGGGCTTGCAGGGAGGTTGAGAGAAGGCAAGCCCTCCTCCCTGGACGATCCCTCCCCTGGATACCGAACCCGGAAGCGGACGACCTGTGACGTCACGCACGCTCCACGCCGGCCCCTAGTCTCTTCCTGATGGCCACAGAAGGAGCTCCCGGCTGGTAATCCACCTTCTGCAGCCCAGCATCCCTGCAGTGTCACCACCACAGGATCAGAGGGAACGCCGAGGACCACATACCTATACAGATGAGCCTTTTATATGTTTTTACCTGGTGTCATTAAACATCATTTGTTAATACTACACTCAGGTGGCGCTTCCTTCTCTACCCCTCTCTCATCCATCACAGAGCCAGCTCTCTGAGGACAGCAGCCGCCTAGCCTACTTTAACCATTACATTACCGGTTACCACTTAACCCTTGAACTTCCAGCCTGTCCCCTATGGACCAAGTTGCTCAGCCCTTTATATCTTCTGTTATATATGGACTTGTGTGTTTGCGCTTACAGTTACCAATACTCAGAAAAAAACTTGGAGGTACTGGCCTAGCTCTAGCCAATCAAAAAAAAAAAAAAAAAAAAAAAATCCTATAATAAGTGGATCCTGAGATAACTCTCTCCAGGAATACCGATAGAACGGCCACTTGGACCTTTAAATTACTAGCCACCAACCCCTTTCTCCATTCCCTCATGGAGGAATTCTAGAACAGAAATAACTTCCTGTGGCGAAAAAACCTGAGTCGCACACCAGGAATTGAAACATTTCCATGTTTTAAAGTAAATTGCCCTAGTGACCTTTTTCGGCTATTTAATAGGGTTGAGGCTAGTTTATTAGACAAGCCCTTTCTTTTAAGGATTTGCTCCTCAGTAACCAGGCTGTCAATCTGAGATGCTCGATATTGGGATGTTGAAGGGGCCCCTGAGTTAGGTCTCCTCGTAATGGAAGAAACCAGTGGGGTTCCACTGCCATCTCCTGTACGGTTGAAAAGCATGCCCTCTTGGGCCAAAATTGAGCCACTAAGATCGCGCTTGCAGCCTGCCTTTGCAGTTTGAGTACGGGATCATCTGGAAAGGGGGAAAGGCGTAGCACAAGCGGAAGGTCCGAGGTTGCGCTAGTGAGTCCAGTCCATCCACCTGATCAGGGAGAAAGAAACCTCCACCTTTGCGTTGGCCTGGGATGCCAACAGATCGATCGGGGGGCTCTCCATTTTCCTATTAGCATCTGGAATACTTCTGAATTCAGACTCCACTCTGATTCCAGTGCTCTTTCACTGCTTAATAAATCTGCTACTAGATTCAGCTCTCCCTTTAAGTGTACCACCGTCAGGGATGCTAGGTTGCCTTCTGCCCAGGACAGAATATAAAGGGCCGAGGACAGCAACACTCTGCTTCTCGTGTCTCCCTGTCTTGTTATGTAGGCCACTGCTATGGCATTGTCAGACACCTGAATGTGGAGACCTCGGACTTGATCCTTGAAGGCCCATAGTCCTAGAAGAATGGCCCTCATCTCCCTAGTACTGACATGGCTGCCCTGATTGAGATCGGCAGATTTGTTTGGGTTTTTTTACAGCATTTTGGATTTTCTCTATTTTTTTCTTCTGGGAGAAAAATTCTCTCCTGTATAGAATTGATGGTATACCCCAGAAACCTTATTGTTTGAGACGGGATCATGTTCGATTTCTCTTCGTTTATGATTCAGCCGAGACTCTCCAAGTGTCTTTGTCTCATTCAGATCCTTCTCCAACAGATCCTTTGTTTTGGCAAATAGCAGGAGGTCGTCTAGGTATGGTACGATCGATATTTCCTTTAATCTGAGGGGTGCTAAGGCTTCTGCTATAAATTTTGTTAATATCGGCTAGGAAGACAGCCCGAAAGGAAGGGCTCTGAACTGTAGATGTGAGATTGACCCTCCCATCTAACCATAGGTATTTGTGATGCTGGTGCTATAGGCATGTGAAGGTACGCATCCCTCAGATCTACGAACGCCAAAAAACAGCCTGGCGTCAGAAGACTCCTTACTGAAAAAATTGTGTCCATCTTGAACTTCTTGTATCGGATGAATTTGTTTAATATTTTCAGGTTCAAAATTAATTGAAATTTCCCTGATGGTTTCCTTACTAGGAATACATGCGAATAGCACCCTCATCCTTCCTCTTCGGGGGGAACAGTTATGATCACTTCTTGCAGGAGAGATGACATTGCTAGAGATTTTTCTAAGTCTCGGGGAGCCTGGGTTATGTAAAACAGACTTGGTGGGGCTGAGAGAACTCCAGTCTGTAAGCCCTCTGATATGGTTTTGAGGACAAAAACGGACTGGTCATAGTCTTCCACTGTAGAAAAAAAGCTTGCAGCCTTACTCCCACAGTCGGAGGACGGTCACTGATTTTTTTGTCGTTTGGCCAGGAGGTCAGCATAATACCCTTGATTTGCCCCTCCCTCTTTGGGACCTCCAGGGTCTTTTGTAACCCATCTCTTTTGTGTCCTGGGCTTGCCGAAAAGTACGAAAATTTTTCTTGCCCCGAGTGATCTTTTTTTTTTTACTGGGAAGACTTATCTGCCGTCCTATCCAGTACGGCTTCAAGATCAGGGCCAAACACTAAATTCCCCTCAAAGGGAAGCCCACATAGCTTCACCTTTGAGGCTGTATCCCCTGACCATGTTTTATATACGAGTTGAGTTTACCAGGGCAGAGGATATTGCAGACATGTTTATAGATTCAGCAGAGGCATCTGCCATGTACCCTACCGCTTTCTGTAGCGGAGCGCTTTCAGAGTGTCTAACAGGTACTTTGCGGGAAGTTCCTGCTTCAATATGGGTTTTCAACTGTTCAAGCCAATGCTCTAGGTTCCTGGCCATCACAGTTGACGCCATAGCTGGTTTTAAATTGGCTAGGGTTGAATCCCAGGCTTTTCAATAGGAAAGGAAACGCCCATATCCTCAAAAACCAGGTCTGTGTTCCTTGACACTTGTAAAAAAGCTGCATCAAAATTCGTTTTTTTTTTTTATTCCATACTTGAGTGCTATGCTCCTTGAAGGGAAATCTGTTTGAGAGATTTAAAGAAATGGGCCCTTTCTGGGTCCTTCCACAATCTTTTCAGTTTGATAGAAATTTATGTATTGGAAATTCCCGATGTTTTACTTCTCCCATGTCTTGGAACATTTTATCGTGTAAAGACAACTGGGCTTTGTCCTCTTTAATGTTTAAAGCGTGGGTAGTCTTTAATAGATCATCCACCTCTTCTAAAGATAATCTATAGCGTGAAGAAGAAGCCTCTCTCTTCTTCAGAAACTGGGAAAGCACGTCCCCCTTTGTCCTCTGAATCACTGCCCCCGCTGGGTGCAGAAATACTTGGACAAAAACAGGATGGTGAGCCGGCTCCATTAGGCTGTGCAGCTGGGCGTTTGTCCAGATAAGAACGGAACGTCTCAAACGTGTCCGCAAGTTCTTTCCGGAAGGAGCTTAACAGTTCTCCTGGTTGAGTAGCAGATATAGCCGATGAAGCCTCCTCCTTAACTAGATCTGCTATACAGGTCCTGCATAACACCTCAGTCCAAGACTACCTAAGTGCATTTTTGCAAGATGGGCATTTCCTCTTAGGAGGGGAGGAATGCTTGGTTTTTTCCTTGGCTTTTATCTGAAATATACCAAAAGCCCATTCCATTAAAAACCTAAGCGATAAAACCAGATAAACAGTTAAAGCCCTTTAACCCTTAGGGAAAAAATAACCAGCTGCCAAATAGAGCTAACCCTTTAGCCCCTGTGTTTGTTACCGCAGCTTTACAACTCTAGTGACACCCCCATTGAGTCCCCATGCTAAAAACACCACACTTCTCCTTAGTGCTTGGTCCAAGGAGAGTGATGCAGTCTCCCTTCCTTCGCCCAGGGGAGTAAGAGAGGGAAAACACAAGACCCCTAAAAGGAAAATATACAGGAACCTCTGCCCCCGCTAACCTGGGTCTGACTGGTGTTAGCAGCTCCTGCTACCGCTGCTTGTTCCTCTGGATCCATTGCTGCCGAGGTCCTAGTGACGTCCGGCTGCTGTTTTATTTGATTTTCCCGGTCCTTCCGGCGCCGCGAGGACCGGAAATGACACCAGTTTAAGGCTGCCTCCTTCCCCTGCGTTCCAGCGGCCGGAACCAGAAGCCGCGCGCACCACCGGAAGTCCCACCCCCCGGCTGGAAATGACACTCGCCACCCGGGAAGCATGGAGGCTGAAAACTCCACCGCTATGGAGCTCGCCGTCCCTCCTTCCAGCCCACAGCCACCGGTCTGAAAAGAGCAGGGACCCCCAGCAGCCTGAACCCTTCGGCGGTTATGAAGAGAGCACCCCCCTCCCATAAGGGGGGATGCTGGGCTGGCCTGTATAACAGACTACACCACAGGTATGCCCCATACTATCCCCACCTGGAGAAAGTGTAGCACACCCTTTGTTCCCTGCAGACATTCCACCATGGCGGAGGAAACACTACACCTGAGGCCATGGTTGAAGTGACCGGTCTATAAAGAAACTGACTGCAGTGTTTCCTGGGAAAATGGGTGGAGCTGTGCTCTCTCCAGGTGCTGTCCTGAAAGACAAGGTGAGAAACATAAATCCAAACATGATTCTTCCATTGAAACAGAACTTGTGTTTGTGAGCCCTAATGCTCTTTATTCTCACAAAGTCCGATCTCACTTGTTGCCACAAACTCTTATGAAAAAGCAGTCGGCTGTTAGTCAATGCCTTGAACATCTCCTCTTATGTTCTTTAAAAGTTGTAGAAAAAAATAAATAAAATACATGCAGCATGTAAAAAACCTTAATGTGAATTATCCACTTCATTGATCTAACTCTGCCATTGTTCAGTCTAAAAAGCAGGCTGTAAATATGCTGGCTATTTATGTGTCACTTCAGCCATTTTAACTAAGGGCAGCTGAAGCCAACGCCCTCAGTTTTCCAGGAAAATCACGACACCTCTATGGTAAACTGCGAGTCCACGCTTGCGCACTACACATTGCCTCCATCCATCCTTTGCCTGTCTCTGCCTGTCCTTCTCTAGCTCCCCTCCCCCCAAAATATAATTAAAAAAAAAAAAAAAGCCTGAAGACTCCTGGTATTTCAGACAGAAATATCCCAGGAGTCAACAGGAGTAGAGTTTTGACATTCACCTATGAGGGGAAAGCAGAAAAAGGGGCGAGGACCAATGAATAAAAAAAATAAATAAAAAAAAAAAAAAAAAAAAAGGCATTTGTAGCAAAAAAAAAAATTTTTTTTTAATCTATTGGTATTCAAAGAGGGGGAGAGAATGCTATTAGAAGGAAGTTTAAAAATAGACTGAAGATCCAATTTGAATCACCTCAGGGCTCTAAAACCAGTCGGTCACTCAAAAGACAACTCATTTGGGACCTTCTATTGCTCTTTATATAACCTCCATGCTGAGGAATCCTCCATTACTGCCCAATCCAGGCTTGACAAGATCAAAGTATATATCTCTCCTCCTCTAATTTTACTACTCTGGACCCTTCTGTTTGTTCAAACTTCGATGCTTCCATTTCCCCAAAAGAAATCCAGGCTGCTCTTAATGCATTACATCATATGGGCAAAGACCCCTCCGCCTGCACGAGCTATAGACCCATATTCCCCTTGAATTTGGATCTATAGCTCATAAAAATTCTCTCCAATGGACTCCTCCTGCATGTTACCAACCTCAAGTTTGGTTTCTATTCACCCAGGAAATCAGATACATTTTTAAAGTGCTAAACTTCATTCATATAGCCCGCCCCCCCAAAATTTTTATATATATATATTTCCGCGACAATTACAAAAAAAAGCAATATTTTTAACTTTTTCTATAAATATCCCCCAAAAATGTATATAATTTTTTTTTTCCCTCAGTTTAGACCGATATGTATTCTACATATTTTTTGAAAAAAAAAAAAAAAAAATCACAATAAGCGTATATTGATTGGTTTGCTCAAAAGTTATAGCATTTTTATTATTCATGACTGACATTTTGGCAGACACAGTTGATACTATTTTGGGACCATTGTCATTTATACAGCGATCAGTGCTATAAAAATGCACCGATTACTGTTTAAATGACACTGGCAGGGAAGGGGTTAAACACCAGGGGGCAATCAAGGGGTTAAGTGTGTCCTAGGGAGCGATTCTAACTGTGGGGGGGATGGGCTACCACTGAGATGACAGCGATCACTGCTCCCGATGACGGAGCAGTAGATCACTGTCAATCACTAGGCAGAACAGGGAAATGCCTTGTTTACATAGGCATCTCCCCGTTCTGCGGCTCCGTGACACGATTGCTGGGACACGGCAGACAGTCCGTGGGGCACGGTCACGCTGTACGCGGCGGGCACGCGTGCGCCCGCTAGCCCCGCCAATTGTACAGGTACGCCTATTTGCCCACCGCTGCCATTGTGCCGACGTATATCAGCGTGCAGTGGTCGGCAAGGTGCTAAAAGACTGAGTTTGGAAATAGTGCAAGCGCACACACACATATTTTCACCTACACTGCATGCCACGGTGCTCCACTCACTTACAGGATCTCACAAAAATGAGTACACCCCTCACATTTTTGTAAACATTTTATTCTATCTTTTCCATGTGACAACACTGAAGAAATGACACTTTGCTACAATGTAAAGTAGTGAGTGTACAGCTTGTATAACAGTGTAAATGTGCTGTCCCCTCAAAATAACACACAGCCATTAATGTCTAAACCGCTGGCAAGTGAGTACACCCTAAGTGAAAATGTCCAAATTGGGCCCAATTAGCCATTTTATCTCCCCGCTGTCATGTGACTTGTTAGTGTTACAAGGTCTCAGGTGTGAACAGGGAGCAGGTGTGTTAAATTTGGTGTCATCACTCTCTCTCTTACTGGTCACTGGAAGTTCAACATGGCACCTCATGGCAAAGAACTGAGGATCTGAAAAAAAGAATGGTTGCTCTACATGAAGATGGCCTAGGCTATAAGAAGATTGCCAAGACCCTGAAACTGAGCTGCAGCATAGTGGCAAAGACCATACAGCGGTTTAACAGGACAGGTTCCACTCAGAACAAGCCTCGCCATGGTCGACCAAGGTAGTCGAGTGCATGTGCTCAGCATTATATCTAGAAGTTGTCTTTGGGAAATAGACATGAGTGCTGCCAGTATTGCTGCAGAGGTTGAAGGGGTGGGGGATCAGCCTGTCAGTGCTCAGATCATACGCTACACACTGCATTAAATTGGTCTGCATGGCTGTCATCCCAGAAGGAAGCCTCTTCTAAAGATGATGCACAAGAAAGCACGCAAACAGAAGAAAAACAGGGTTCAACCATGTATAGCTGCAACCAGGTGAGGAGTACAAAGACAAGTGTGTCTTGCCTACAGTCAAACATGGTGGTGGGAGTGTCATGGTCTGGGGCTGCATGAGTGCTGCCGGCACTGGGGAGCTACAGATCATTGAGGGGACCGTGAATGCCAACATATACTGTGACATACTGAAGCAGAACATGATCCCCTACCTTCGGAGACTGGGCCGCAGGGCAGTATTCCAACATAACGACCCTAAACACACCTCCAAGACAACCACTGCCTTGCTAAACAATCTGAGGGTAAAGGTGATGGACTGGCCAAGCATGTCTTCAGACCTAAACCCTATTGAGCATCTGTGGGGCATCCTCAAACGGAAGGTGGAGGAGCGCAAGGTCTCTAACATTCACCAGCTCCGTGATGTCGTCATGGAGGAGTGTAAGAGGACTCCAGTGGCAACCTGTGAAGCTCTGGTGAACTCCATAACCCAAGACGGTTAAGGCAGTGCTGGAGAATGAAAGTGGCCACACAAAATATTAAAACTTTGGACCCAATTTGGATATTTTCACTTAGGGGTGTACTAACTTTTGTTGCCAGCGGTTTAGACATTAATGGCTATATGTTGAGTTATTTTGAGGGGACAGCAAATTTACACTGTTACACAAGCTGTACGCTCACTACTTTACATTGTATCAAAGTGTAATTTCTTCAGTGTTGTCACGTGAAAAGATAGAATAAAATATTTACAAAAATGTGAGGGGTGTACTCACTTTTGTGAGATACTGCATCTCACCAGTTGAAACCCCTCCCGATAATTGGGGCCACTATCAATTATTGTACACAAGCCTTTTTAAAATACAAACTTTCCTCAACTCATTCGCCTCTTTATCCTGTCATAGGCATCCTGCAATCTCTCCAGGTACAGGCCCTGGACCATTTGATGACCTTTCAGGCCTCCCATTTTCTGACTGCATACAGTTGACCCTCTTTACGCGGTCACATCTGCCACAGATCCTTTTGGTTTTGATCTCTGGAACACCTTGCAATTATGACATCTTCTTACTCTACCGGCCACTTGGGACTTTTGGAGACCCCTCAATAATTTTGAAGCACTCTAACAAAAGAGGTCACCTTAGACAGCCCCATTCCATCACATACTCTCATGTCTCTACCAACAGAGGACGATCAACTTCCTTTCCTGACTAAATGGGAACAAAACCTAAACATATCTTCCACCCCCACAGCAGAAACAGAATCCTCCACTTTTCCCTAAAAACCTGTCTGTACACGGAAACAAGAAACAAAATTTCAAGATACATTCCAGATGGTACAGAACACCCGCGTTACTCCATAAACGTACAGAATCCACAAACACATGCTGGATATCCAACAGAGACAAGGGCTCGGCCTTATACATATACTGGTCACGCCCACTAAAGAGACAATTCTAGACCAAGGTCAGTACGATATCTCAAAGATTCACAGGCGTTATTAAACCCAATTGCCCAGCATTCTATTTACCTCGCCACTCCTCAATTGCCACAAAAACGCATCCATACCTTGCCACCTCTTAAAACGCAGCCAAATCCTGCAGTTCTTTCAAATGTAAAGGCCCTTATTCCCTTCCGAATTCTATCTTTAGCTACGCATATTGGAGGTGATCAGGTGCATGGAAGACCTAGGCCTCGCCTCCCAGAACAAACAGGAAAACCTGGTTTTACTGGGATGCCCCTACTTTTGAGGAAGGCAAAACTCTAGCAGGAGATTCCCAATCTCCAACACTATACCATCAATACTCCCGAGGGAAGAGAGACTCCTATTCCCTATTCTGCTCATAGTCCCCCTGGAAGGATGACACGCCTGGACTTCCAGTTTGCTTTGCTGATACTCCTTTCTGCAGATGAGAACACAGTGGTGTTCCAAGGACCATAGTCCCTACTCTGAGGATGAGCCTTGCTAACAGCGCTGTCTTGTGCTCTCTATCACAGTGATCACAAACTGGAAGTCCAGGCGTCTCATCCTTCCAGGGGGACTATGAGCAGGATCAATGGGATGAGATCCAGCACTCAGCCGGGGGCATATCGTGTCAACTTGCCAAGTTTGAAGCCTTCCAGAGACCCGCAAGTGCTGTGACGATCGGAGGACATGGTTCTCATCTGCTTCCAGACTGCAGGCTTGATTTGACCCGTAGGGGGTCTTTGATAGAGGTGAGAGGCTGGGGGAATCCACGGATTCCTGATGATTGGAGGAATCTGAAACCGATCATTTTTTGCACATGCACTTTTGTTTTTTGCATGAACTGTTATATGAAGATTTGTTCCGTTTACACGGGAACCATATTGCACTTGTTGGATTATGCACTTTTATTTATGTAGCGTCTTTTTCACTTTTTTGCACTTTATGCGATTTTAATTTATGCGACTTTTTCAATTTATGCAATTTTTTTCACTTTTATGCACTTTAAGAGTTTTATTGGATTTATTGTATTTTTGCACTATTGGATCTATATATCATTATTATTTTGTTAGTTTTTTGTTGTCACATTGAAGAATTGGTACTAGTTACATGTTTCAGCTATATTATTTGTGATATTTGTCTATATTATTTATGCACTTTAGTTAGCGCCACATACTTCTAATAATCATGCTATCAGCAGTGTTAGAAATAAGGACCACAATTTAATTGTGGCTTCTTCTGGTGGTTCAAAAGGTCTTCTAGTCAGACCCTGTAAAACAACTGATAAAGCCTACTCGGGAAAACACTTAAATGGAACCAGTCTAGCTCTAGCTAGTGCCTTGAAAAAACTAATGATCCAAGGGTCTAGAGATAACCTCTCTAGAAAAACTGATAGTTCAGCTACCTGAACTTTTAAGGTGCTTGCTGCCAAACCCTTCTCTATTCCGTCCTGGAGAACTTCCAGAACAGAAACATTCTAGTGTGGAGAGTAATTTTTTGAAACACACCAGAAATTGAAGCATTTCCAGGTTTTAAAATAAATGGCCCTTGTGACCTCGCCGGGCTGGAGAAATGGAAGGCACCGGAATACCCCACCCATCGGGGGGTATTGGGCTGGCCGTTTACCGAATTATCCAACACAAAGCAGGTATGCTCTAACCCACCTCCACCTATAGAGAGTGCAGCACACCCCTGGTCCCCTGGAATGCTTCCACCATGGCTGGAGGAAACACTACAACTGAACCTTCCAGGGCTGAAGTGGTTATAAATTCCATTCAGTTTACCAACACTGTGTTGAACTGGAAGTGGTGGACTTTAGGTGAGCTTCCAAAATCTACCCTTCTTAGACACCTAAATGGCTAATGCTGAGTACCTGGCTTTGATCAGCTTCAATGAGCATACCTACCCTCACTCAAATTTCTACTACAGGCACAATTTTTATTTTAGGATAGGAAAAAGAAAGGTTAGCATCTTTAATAAAAACTTTCTGTAGCGAGCAGAAATCATGCCAATGGGGCAACAATAAAAAGCATTTAAAATACATATTTCAAATATTTTAATGTAGTCCTGCTCACCCCCTTGCTTTTTTAAAGAATTGCTGGATAGGCAAGTAATGCACCAGGTTGAACGCAAACAGGAATCTTGCCGACTACGTGCAGCATTTGTGCTGACCTCCCAACAGGGACAAAGAAAAAGAAAAAATAAATAAATTGGACCCGAGATTCAATTTATGTTCTACAGTATAAAATATATTATTTTTGGCTAAATAATTTAAAGTGTTTATAAAAGGCTGTTTTTTTTAACTTCATGCATTCCAAACATGAAGGTAAAAAACCTTTAGTATGCAGCCCCCAGGATACTTACCTGACCCAGCAATGTGCGACTGCTCTCCCAGTTCTCTGCCTCTTCATTGGCTTAGGCACAGCAGCGGGAGCCAATGGCTTCCACTGCTGTCAATTGCCAATGAGGGGAGAGCGAGGGATGGGGCCAAACCCTGTTCTGTGCGATTGACACACAGAGCGGGGCTTGAAAGGGAGCACGCACGAGTGCCCCATAGAAAGTTGCTTGTTTTGGGGGCACTCGGAGAAGCCAAGGGCGCCAGCAGTAGACCTGAGAAGAGGAGGATGGGGCTGTTCTGTGCAAAACCATTGCACAGAGCAGGCAAGTATAAGATTTTTTTTTTTTTTTTATATAATTTAACCTTTAATATCACCAAGTTTCATGACTAACGCTGAAAAGATCCCATTGCCCTTTGTCTGCTAAGCAGTACACTGACCTAACAAGGTAGCAAAGGTGTCCTGTTTACTTTGTTAAATTTATGGTATATTTTTCCTGGTATTTACAGCTCTCGTGAAAACACTAGGTGGCACTTTCAACTGAACCACATGAAACATTCACAAATTGAGAAAAGCGGCACCAAAGAAAGCATAAATTACCTCTTTGGTGATTGGATGCGTGACACGATCCTCCATGATTGAGAATCTGGACTAGTGCAGTAATTCCGTAACTCTTCTAATGCTTTCCTTGTCTCTAGCTCTCCTTGCTTCCGGTATTCTTCCTCTGTCAGCAAGCGTGGTGGGCTGGGTTTCGCTCTGAATTTAGACACCTTTCTGGAATGTCAAAAGCAAAACTTTATTTCTGCAAATTGCACAATTTTTCAAACTTATTATACCATGTAAAAAAAAAAAAAAAAAAAAAAAAAAAAAAGGTGATAGCCAACGTGTTCTACACATTTAACAGTTAGCAATAAAATGTAATGAAGCGCCACCTGCAGGCTCATATTTATCTGACAAATTATGTTAGGCAGAGAGAAGACATACTGGAAGCCTTTGCTGCAGGTACTCCTATACATAGCAGTACTGATGTACTGCTTGTCAAGAACTGAAGAAGGCATCAGACCAGTCACCTAAATTATGTATGCGAGCTAGAGTAATGAATGTTCCCTAAACAGGAAGTATCTCAGAAATAAGCGGTTTCCAGGGGCAAACTATGCTCTTGCCTTCACTCAGTTACAAGATTTACAGACATTATTCCAGGTAATACAGGATGTATGCAATGCAATTTGTCGGTCTGGAACACTGCTTTATACAAAACATTGTCACCATTCATATTTTTTTAAAGAGTTAAATCTCCAAACCAAACATGTAATATATTTCAGCTTACCAATCAATAGATGTGGTGGACGCATTCGTTTTCTTTTGTAGGCTTTTCCCCCTCTGTTTCACCTGGTGATCTGGCCAATAACACACCTCCTGTGCCCCCACTCTGGATGAAGGAGCATGGGAACACCTTTGCACAACAGCATTGTCAGTCTGGGGGCAGAAGAGTGTTAAAGGGACTCTAGCAGATTTAAATACATTAACAAATTGAAGCCAAACTCCAGCTCACATTTTATAAGCTGTTACAGCAAACTTTTTTTTTTTTTTTATTCAGGGATAAAGGTTTTAAATAAAATCTGATTATAAGCACTTCTGTCGGTGTTAAATGGTTTTCCTCATCTCTGTAACATACATTCTGCTGGAGAGTTTGCTCCTTGGGAAAAAAAAACAAAACAAACAAAAAAAAACAACAAACACACACAACTGCTTTACTGACCGGATCACCAGATGGAAATAGATGAAAGAAAGCCCAAAAAAAACAAAAACAAAAAAACACCCACCCACCAATGCAGACATCACATCTAAGAAACGGTAAGCTGAAATATAATAAAAAAATAAGAATAAAAAAGTGAGAACGAACAAAAAAAAATCCAGAAAAATACCTTTCAAAAAAATAAAAAAAAATAAAATAAAAAGTTATAAATTGGATTTGCATTTTAATGAGTGAAATATGTATTTAATCCACTATCAATCAGCAAGATTTCTGGCCCCCAAGTGTCTTCTACACAGGCAACGAGAAAAAAAAAAAAAAAAAAAAAAAAAAAAAAAAAAAAGGAGGGAGGAGGACTGCCTATGACCCCAAGAACACCATTCCCACCCACCGTCAAACACGGAGGTGGAAACATTATGCTTTAGGGTGTTTTTCTGCAGGGGACAGGACAACTTCACTGCATCAAAGGGATGGTGGACAGGGCCATGTACCATCAAATCTTGGGCAAGAACCTCCTTCCCTCAGCCAGGGCATAGAATATTGGTTGTAGATGGGTATTCCAGCATGACAATGACCCAAAACACACAGCCTAGGCAACAAATGAGTGGCTCAAGAAAAAGCACATTAAGGTCCTGGAGTGACCTAGTCAGTCTCCAGACCTCAATCCCATAGAAAATAAGTGGAGGGAGCTGAAGGTTCGAGTCACCAAAGTCAGCCTCGAAACCTTAATGACTTTAAGAGGATCTGCAAAGAGGAGTTAGACAAAATATCTCCTGAGTAGGGATGAGCTTCGAGTTCGAGTCGAACTCACGTTCGACGCGAACATTGGCTGTTCGGAAGTTCGCCGAACAATTTCGGGTGTTCGCGGCAAATTCGAATGCAGCGGAACACCCTTTAAAAGTCTATGGGAGAAATCAAAAGTGCTAATTTTAAAGGCTTATATGCAAGTTATTGTCATAAAAAGTGTTTGGGGACCCGGGTCCTGCCCCAGGGGACATGGATCAATGCAAAAAAAAGTTTTAGAAAACGGCCGTTTTTTCAGGAGCAGTGATTTTAATAATGCTTAAAGTCAAACAATAAAAGTGTAATATCCCTTTAAATTTCGTAGCCGGGGGGTGTCTATAGTATGCCTGTAAAGGGGTGCATGGTTCCCGTGTTTAGAACAGTGACAGCAAAATGACATTTCGAAGGAAAAAACCCATTTAAAAACTACTCGTGGCTATTGCATTGCCGACAATACACATAGAAGTTCATTGATAAAAATGGCATGGGAATTCCCCACAAGGGAACCCCTCGCCAAAAAAAAAAAAAAAAAAAAAAAACCTGCGTGGGGCCCCCCCCCAAAAATCCATACCAGACCCTTATCCGAGCACGCAACCTGGCAGGCCGCAGGAAAAGAGGGGGGGGGGGACGAGAGTGCGGCCCCCCCCTCCTGAACCGTACCAGGCCACATGCCCTCAACATTGGGAGGGTGCTTTGGGGTAGCCCCCCAAAACACCTTGTCCCCATGTTGATGAGGACAAGGGCCTCATCCCCACAACCCTGGCCGGTGGTTGTGGGGGTCTGCGGGCGGGGGGCTTATCGGAATCTGGAAGCCCCCTTTAACAAGGGAACCCCCAGATCCCGCCCCCCCTGTGTGAAATGGTAAGGGGGTACTTACACCTACCATTTCACTAAAAAAAAAACTGTCAAAAATGTTAATTACAAGAGACAGTTTGACAATTCCTTTATTTAAATGCTTCTTCTTTCTTCTATCTTCCTTCATCTTCTTCTTCTGGTTCTTCCTCCGGTGTTCTCGACCCCACGCCGTTTTATTTTTTTTTGGCGTGGGGTTCCCCTTACAGGCATACTATAGACACCCCCCAGCTACGAAATTTAAAGGGATATTACACTTTTATTGTTTGACTTTAAGCATTATTAAAATCACTGCTCCTGAGAAAACAGCCGTTTTTAAAAAATTTTTTTTGCATTGATCCATGTCCCCTGGGGCAGGACCCAGGTCCCCAAACACTTTTTATGACAATAACTTGCATATAAGCCTTTAAAATTAGCACTTTTGATTATTCATGTTCGTGTCCCATAGACTTTAACGGTGTTCACGTGTTCGAACAAACTTTTTTCCTGTTCGCATGTTCTGGTGCGAACCGAACAGGGGGGTGTTTGGCTCATCCCTACTCCTGAGATGTGTGCAAACCTGGTGGCCAACTACAAAAAACGTTTGACCTCCGATTGTCAACAAGGGTTTTGCCACCAAGTACTAAGTCATGTTTTGCGAAGGGGGTCAAATACTTATTTTACTTATTAAAATGCAAATCAATTTATAAAACTTTTATGAAATGCATTTTTCTGGATATTTTTGTTATTCTGTCTCACTGTTAAAATAAACCTACCATTGAAATTATAGACTGATCATTTGTCAGTGGGCAAACATACAAAATCAGCAGGGGATCAAATAAATTTTCTTCCTCACTGTACTCAGTTTGAGTGTAATGTTCAATAGGGGTGGTTTGTTTCCAGTAATAGTCATGAGGTGCTTCTTAAAAGTTTGGCAAATGGTCTAAAAATCGCAACATGAACATGTGCCAGTTGCGCACACATGCACATGGCTATCCAGAGACACGTGGAGAAGCGCCACCTAGCGTGGAGTACATGTGACTGTCAGGGTAAACTCGCTGCGGGCAGTCAAACATAGTCAGTGTGAGAGGTAGGGTAACAGTGCAATGGAGCAATGAGTGAACATCAAATTCTGCTACAAATTGGGGAAACGGCAACGGAGGTGCATGAAATGGCCATGCAAGTGTACGCGGGACAAAAGCTGTGAGCAGAAATGTGTTTATGACTGGTTCAAACGCTTTTGTTCGGGTCGGCCGTTGACAAGCAAAACCCCAGACACAATCAAGCGAGTGCAACAAATGCTGGCATGAGATCGGCGACTGACTCAACAACTGATGGCAGAGGAATTGGGCATTAGGAAGTACACAGTGCACACCTTCTGCAAAGATTTGGGTAATTGGAAGATCTGTTGCCAGATGAAAACTTCTAAAGATTTTATTACCATGTGTGACCAAGATCCAACCTTTCTGCGAACCATTGTCACTGGGGACGAGACCTGGTGCTACCAGTTTTATCCAAAATCCAAGCAGCAATCTGTGAAATGGCATTCACTGTCCTCCCCGTGACCCAAAAAAAGTCGCCTGCAAAAGTCCAAGGTCACGACAATGTGATCACCTTCTGCGACAACGATGGCATCATCCATGAGGAATTTGTTCCTGCGGATGAAACCGTCAACACAGCATTCTAGGAGGACGTTTTGAATCGGTTGCTACGACGCATCCGCCAAATTCAGCCAGAGTAGCACAGGACTGGACAGTGGACGTTGCCGCACAATAAACGCGGCTGCGCACTGTGATCTGTGTGCGCCAATTTTCGGCTCAGAGCGGCGTACCGTTTCTCGATCATCCACCGTACTTGTGGCACCTGCGGACTTCTGAAACGCGTCAAAAGGTGAACGTTTTGCAGACGTGGTAGCAATTCAATAATGTGCAACAGCAGTTCTGGGATGGATTCCTAAAGACTCCTTTGCTGACAGTTTACAGAAGCTTTATGAAAGTTGCCAAAAGTGTGTTTTGAAGGATGGCAATTATTTTAAAAAGGCAATTTGTTTGTATCTTCCATTTTGTTTATTTTCTGATACCATCCAATGAACTTTTTAGACACATCTATCTTGTTTTTCCAGTTTCAATCTTTCATGTAAACATCGTTATAAAAAAAACAGACATATGTGCGGGTGGATAACGCTGCAAGTTCCGCACAGTTCCTCAGCGGCAACCACTGGCACAAAAAAAAAAAAAAAAAAAAAAAAAAAAAAGTGCTGGGTGCGTGCGGGTGTTATTAACCCTAATTGCATGCCACACACCGGAAATCGCATCCGCACTGGGAACCACACTACACTTGCAGTTCCCTGTGCAGGCTGCGATTCCAGAAATGGAATCCCAAATGAATAGACTGCCATGCCTACCTAAATGCAACTTGCAGAGCCGCAACAATGTGAAACCTTTAATCCTTACTAGTTAAAGTGGCTTTAATACATAAGATTTTTTTTTTTTTTACCTTAATGCATTTTTAGGAGTTAAAACAGACAGTAAGGAGGTGACAGAACGCCTGCTCCCTGCCTGTCAAATGCCTGCTGAAAAGTGATCCACCACAGATATGTGTAAACAAGCCTAAGACCCGATACACACTGTTAGATTTTCTGCAGATTTTTGTCTTCAGATTTACCAAAACCATATAGTATGAGGTCAAACCTTAAGAGTTTCAATTTGTATGCAGTCAGGCAGGCCCTTGCACTACATGGTATTGGTAAATCTGAAGACAAAAATCTGCAGAAAATCTAATAGTGTGTATGGGGTCTTAAAGGCAGTTTAGCCAATCAGGTATAGTCCAATTCATTAGGGGACCAGGTGGCAGGAAAAAGGGGGGACTCTGGGGCAATCCATAGAAACAAAACAAAAAACTTCTTCGGGCCCTGTTTCTTCAGTAGAGAGCCGAGGGCAGAAATGGGACCATTTAATAACTTTTGGGTATAGGATGAGTAATCCTTCATGCCATAGATCACATCATCAATTAAATAAAGTTCTGGCCTACCCTGGAGGATTGATACAGAAGACATTCTGAACTCCTCTTCTATATCAATCCACCAGGGTAGGCTGGATCTTTAATTGTTGGGAACCACAGTACATAAGATTACTCCATCTGCACCTGAAAATCACTACATAGCTCCTCTGCCTCGGATCCCTGCTGAACAAATTGGGCCTGGGGAAAAATGTATTAATTGCTGCAGTCTGCAAGATTACTACACAGTACCCAAAGGGTCCCCTCTCTGACCCCCAAGTCACCTGCAGAATTGGAGGGCTGGCTCCACCTGTTGGTCCCACTAAACACTTTAGGATCAATATCCTATTTGATCTACAAGGGAACGTTTAGAAACAAACCTGTAAAGATTGTATACCCAGTGCACAGGGGTACTCGATCTGTTTCGTGCAAAATGCAATCGCCATCATAGACAGAGCTACATGGCGCACTTGGACACCGATATACATTAACAGCAAACCAACCAATTGCAGGGTCCAATTCAGCAGATTGATACTTCGCGTGTTTTCTAGCGGCCCATATCTATAACAGACAGCAAAGCTGGCAAAACCCACAATGCAGAGATAGCCTAAAAGGAAAAAAAATAAAAACAAATAAATGTTATTACAGGACTGATCATATTAGAATACAGTAATCACTTGAAAACAAGGCAGGATTTTTTAATCACAGAAAAAAAAAAAATATATATATATATATATATATATATATATATATATATATATATATATATATATATATATATATATATATATATATATATATATATATAAAAAGTTGGCTTTAGATATACTTTAAAAATACAGTGGGGAGAAGTAGTATTTAATCACCTGCAGATTTTGTAAGTTTGCCCGCTTACAAAGAGATGAAGGGTCTAGAATTGTTATTATAGGTGTCTTTTAAATGAGACAGAATATCAACCAAAAATCCAGAAAAAAAACACAAAAAACACACACAATACAAAATGTAAAAAAACGGAGTTGCAGTTCAGTGAGTAAAATAATTATTTGATCCGCTACCAACCAACAATAATTCTGGCTCCCACAGACTGGCTACAGTATGTGCTCATGTGGTACACAGATTAGTCCTGTCAATTTAAGACGGTGCTCAACTCATTGTGTATAAAAGACACCTGTCCACAGAATCTTTCTTCCATTCAAACCTCCCCATCATGGGCAAGACCAGGAAGCTGCAAAAGGACGTCAGGGACAAGATTGTAGACCTGCAGAAGGCTGGAATGAGCTACAAGACCATCAGCAAAAAGCTTGGTGAGAAGGAGACAACTGTTGGAGCGATTATTCACAAATGGAAGAAATACAAAATAACCATCAATTGCCCTCGATCTGGAGCTCCATGCAGGATTTTGCCTCATGGGGCAAGGATGAGCTCTTTGGCGTTAACTCAACCCGCCGTGTTTGGAGGAGGAAAAAATGCTATGACCTTAAAAACACCTTCCCTACAGTCAAGCACGGAGGTGGAAGTATTATGCTTTGGGGCCGTTTCTCTGCTAAAGGTACAGGTTGACTTTGCCACGTTGAGGGGCCAATGGACAGGGCCATGTATTGTGAAATCTTGGATGAGAACCTTCTTCCATCGGCCAGAACACTGAAGATAAGATGGGTCTCCCAGCATGACAATGACCCCCCACAAAAAAAAAAAAAAAAAAAAAAAAAAAAAAAAAAACCCACACCAAGGCAACATAGGAGTGGCTCAAGAGGAAGCACATTAAGGTCATGGAGTGGCCTAGCCAGTCTCCAGACATGAAATCTATAGAAAATTTATGGAGGTATCTGAAACTTCGAGTTGCCAAGCGACAGTCAAGAAACCTTAAGGATTTAGAGATCTGTAATGAGTGAATAAAAATAGCTCCTGAGATGTGTGCAAACCTGGTCACCAACTTCAAGAAACGACTTACATCTCTGCTTGCCAACAAGGGTTTCTCCACCGAGTACTAAGTCATGTTTTGCTTGGGGATCAAATACTTATTTTACTCACTGAACTGCAACTCTAATTTATATCATGAGTTTTTTCTGGATTTTTGGTTGATATTCTGTCTCAGTCATTTAAAATATACCTATGTAAACCATTATAGACCCTTCATTTCTTTGCAAGTGGGAAAACTTACAAAATCTGCAGAGGATCAAATCATTATTTTCCTTACTGCATGACAGCTTACTTAGGCTAGGTTCACACTTGTGTAGGTGAATGTAGGTGCGGGACAGAATGTAAATCCCATCTGTTCACGCACCCACAACCAAAACACACTGCCCCTTTACAGACGCATGGGGCGGCCATTCATTTCTTAATGGCACCCCCACGCATGTGAAAACACAGCGTATTTTCGGTTGATGGAAACTGCATGGTGCAAAAGCACCATGCAATTTCCCTACAGCTGTATTTTAAAGGTGCGGGAATCTTTATTGCATGAAAATGCAGGCAGAGCAGCCCATTCACATGAATGTGCTGCTGTGCTCAGACAAAACATGGCTCGCAGAACCGCACAGATGTGAACCTAGCCTTACATTTATAAATATTGAGTGTGACTCAAAGCACGAGTACTGTTAACACAAACAAAAACTGGGGACTGCCTGCAGCTTAAAGAGCTGCCTGAAGGATTAACACTTGAATAAGTCAATAGATGAGACCTAAAACATGCACCTGGTAAAAGATTGAGAACATGTAAACTGAAGACCAGTGAGTAGTCTTGCAAAGCTAAGAAATAGTAGCCCGTTGCCAAAAAGCCAAAGAGGCACTTACAGATCTAGTGGAGTGTGCCTTGACAGAAAAACATGGCACTTGATCCTTCAGATCAAAAGTTTAAATGGTTTGCCTAAGCTGCCGAGAAATGGTGGATTGAAAAGCTGGTTCCCCCTTATGGGGAACATCAGGAATGACAGAATGAGTTTTTCTGAAGGAAGCAGTGGCTGTGAGGTTAATTCTCATAGAATGAGCTATATCAAGGCAGTGAAGGGAGGAGATCTCCTTCTCTATCTCCTGCACTAACAAGGTACCCAGGGCCCCTTCCCCTGTCCCAGAGGCTGGAATCCGTCATGAGGATCTTCCAGATCGGAAGAAAGGACTTTCTTGGCTCCAGGAGCAGGATTCGTGTGACATCCAGGACAACCTGGTCCCTGGATGACTTTTTCCACAATGACAGAATGCTGTGTTGTAGAGGTCTAAAGTTCAACTGAGCAAATGGTAGCCTCCTACAAGGCACTCAAAGAACTTTCAAGCAGAAGCAGAGTCAGGCAAATTCTGGGCTAAAGAGCCTAAGACAAGCAGCAAAGATTTTGAAGTCATCCTTAGGGAAAATCTGACTTGAGTCGTGTGTTAGACCCAGATATTCCAGGTGGTGAAGAGGCAGTTCCAGTGCTGATTTTTGAAGGTTAAGGACCCAACCAAACCCCTTGCAAGGACTTGACGGTAAAGGCTGTTGTCAGACAGAACCCAATCCTACTGCTCCCTCAGCAGGAGGTCATTTAGATATCCAACAATGGGGATGACTGCACAGTAAGGTTAACAAAAAGGGGCCAGCACCTTATAAATACCCTGTTTCCCCGAAAATAAGACCTAGCGTGATTGTCGGTGATGGCTGCAATATAAGCCCTACCCCCCAAATGAGCCCTACCCTGAATAGAAGACCTACAAGGACTTTAACTAGGGCTTATTTGGGGGGTAGGGCTTATATTGCAGCCATCACCGACAATCACGCTAGGTCTTATTTTTGGGGAAACAGGGTAGGTGCAGAAGACGACTGAATGGCAAGGCCACAAATTGAAATGCAGAGGACCTACAGCAAAGTGAAGGAACCACAGATGTGCTGTAAAAATGGGGACATGCAGGTACACATCCTTGAAGTCAGAAAGTTCCCCCGATGAAGGGAAGCCATGACAAACCTGATGAAAACCATTTGAAAAATTTTGGACTCCCATGAAGACATTTAAGACCTGAAGATCAAAAATGCCCCCCTTTTGGCTTAGGAACTTTGAACAGGTTAGAGTAAAACCTCCAGAAACTTTCTGCCACAGGCACTGCAGCAATTTCACTGAGCTTCAATTGACCCACCAGGGTTCCATGAAGATCTGCAAATTGGTGCAGAGACCCAAGCAAGATGGAAGTAATTGGGGAGGGACCTGGGAGTGAAACTACAGCTTGTATCCCTGAAAACCAACTCCCACAACCAAGCATCAGAGATGCTGGCTGTCCAAATAGGCTAACAGATGTCCCCCTAGTTTGTAAAGTGGGGTGCCCCATACGCTAAGGATTTGAAGGTTTGGGTGTCTCTAAAGTCCAAGATCTGCAGGTGGACTGGGTATCAGAATGGAGTTTGGAGTTGTGCAGCAACAAAGGGGGAGCCTTCTTGGCCTTGAGCCCTATACTTCTTTTGCAGAGGAAGATGCATACTCTTCCCAACAATGATATTCTTGATGAGGACATCCGCCAAGAGGCATTGTTTCTTGAAGGACATGTAAAGCAAGCACTGTTGGGTTCCTTATGCTTACCCACAGGAAACTCAGCTAGTATTTGACAGATTAAGTTTGTGGCCAAGACAGGTTGCAGTGCAGAGCAGTCCTTAAAAAGTATATGCATTCTCCACTAGGATGGTGGACACCAACGATGGGATATTGCCAGATGCACAGGGAGCAGCCCTCTTTTTACCCAAATCCTCCTTAAATGGGTAAAGGACTGATTGACACTTGGAAGGTACAGAGAGCTTGTCAGCATTTTTCCAGCCTTCATAATAGAATACAAAGTATAGTAGGTGCATTTGAAAGGTCTTGGGTGTCTCTGGCACCTAGACTACAGTCAGTGCTGGTGGAGGCTGTGTCTCCTGAGTTTTGAAGTGAGAGCAGTCTGAGAATGCCACTCCAAAAGTGAGGCTTAGGAAAATCTGATCTTGTAGGCCGACCACCTCAGCAGCAATGTAGCAGGAATCTTTTGAGGAAAAAGTAGGTAGCAAAAACATTGACGTTTCCTAGCAGAGTAAAGCGAAGACATCCATTCTCTACACAGGATACTGGCAAATAAATGAGACAAGCTGAGAGCAGCAGGGGTTACCTGCACTGGTCTGCAATGTTTTTACTTGCCAATGTCCAATCCTCCTGTGGGTGGCGGCATAATCAAAAAGTTCAAGACTTCCTTTGTCGCTCAATAGACAAGAGAAATATTTTCACGCAAGAGTTTAGTTACACTACTTTGAAAGGTACTACTATTGTAAGCCTTGTGCAAGCTGCTATTAGGAGTATGCACTAGGCTTCCATTTATTGCTGCTGGCAGTCAAGACAGTAGTTGGGGGAACTGGGATTTAAAACGAAAAGCCAGAAGTAGGCATGTGAAACTACTTTCCGTTTAAAGAGCATTAAAGTAGTTGTAAACCTCAGACATGAAATATGAACAAAGCACATCCTTCTATACCATGTACTTCTGCCTTCTGAAAGCTTTTCTCAACACAAGAGATAAAAAAAGTGATTGGGAGGAGAGTTCCAGCACACATCCTGTGGCGCATGTCCCTTCCCTCCACTCAGGGCACTCCTTACTAAGATCTGCACTGTGAGACTTCCCTGCCCCCCTTAAATGTGGGAAAAACAGCAATGGGTCTACATCAACTAACCACTTAAAGACCACCCACCACATATATACTGTGGCATGGCGGCTCGATTGCATGAAATAACGTACCTATATGTCGTTTCATGCAATAATGTGGGCAGAAGCGCGCTCGCTGCATAGGATGAGGAGCCACCTGCGATCGCTTCACAGAGAGGCAGAACCGGACAACATGGATATCTGCTGTTCCTAGTGATCAGGAACAGTGAACTCTGTTCATGCCAGCACTTCCCCCACACAGTAAGAAAGCACCAACAGGGAACACATTTAACCCTTTGATCGCCCTTGATAACCCCTTCCCTGCCAGTGTCATTTATAAAATCAGTGCAATTTTTTAGCACTGATCACTGTTGGTGTCACTGGTTGCCAAAAAGTGTCAGATTTGTCTGCTGCCATAGTCTCGCTAAAAATTGCAGATCACCGCCATTACAAGTAAAAAACAAAAAAACAAACCACTACACACACACGAGCTTATCAAATACCACCAAAAGAAAGCTCTATTTGTGGGAAAAAGGACATCAATTGTATTTGGGTACAGTGTGGCACGCCCGCGCAATTGTCAGTTAAAGTAACGCAGTGCCGTAAATGGCCTGGTCATTAAGGAGGTAAATCCTTCCGGGGCTATAGTGGTTAAGACAAAAATACAATCAATAGATATCATAAGCACAAGGACAATAAATACTCTTTGGCAATGACCATGTTCATCACATAAAGCTCTTACGTACCCAATAGATACTGCCAATATTCTGTGCAGATTCCCTGAAAATTTTTAACCACCAACTGGATAATGTAAAGAGAAAATGACCAACCACCAACCAGTAACATGTAGAATGAACTTTTCTGAAAAGAGAAACAAAACGAAAATAAAACTTGTGTTGGCCCCCTTTCAACTTAATCAAGGCATAACTACAAAAACGTGCATGCAACATGGTTTTTAGTAATCTGCAAGGTCTTATGGATGTTCCAGAAGCTTCTATAGCTAGGCACCAATTACTTTACAATGGTTCATCAGATTTTATTATTTAGGCCCCACCGGCTGGTTACAAGTCCCATTACAACCATCAAAATATTACTACTGATCATTATTAGATGCATTGATTATTGTGGTAATCTCTACCAAAAATCATACAGCATGCTAAAAAAAAAAATAAATAAAAACAAACATGCTATATATGTGAATAATGCAGGTAACATTATAGAAAACAAGACTAGGTAAACATCTACTATCAGCTATCCCATGACCCGGCTTTATAGCCCCATCAGCTAGCCTAAGAGAGAGCACCTATATAGTGTAAAAGGAGACAAAAACCTACAGCTCTTACCTTAGGCAGCAACTTGGAGAGCATGAACACAAGAATAAGCATTGAGGCCACCATACCCACACTTACTCCTGTACTGTAGTAAAAGATCTGACTTCTGTAAGAGGAGAGACAACCAAAAAATCTAAGACAGATGAATTGAAAGATAAGGATTTCCTGAATTCTATCTATCTATCTATCTATCTAATTCTTTTTTTTTTTTTTAAAGATGACAGATTAAAATCACATTTTACAATCGAATGTAAAAAAACTCAGCAGCAACAAGAAATGTAATTGAGGCCTATGGTTATGCCAAAAACCCAAGAATAGACGGCTGGCTCCCCTGATGATGCAAAATTGCAGATCCTACGATCACAGGATTGCATTTCAGAGTTGTTTGTAATTCTAAAGAGGACTGTACATTACCAATGCAAAAATGTGTGACCAGTTTAATTCTGTCAAAAATAATATATATTGTTGCCATGGTAACAGCAGCACACACAAACTAAATTACATAATACAAGTCTATACTAGAAATATGTAGACTGCTTTTTCGGATCTCCCTTTCAGAAAATGCTAGCTGAGCCGCTGTTCAATAGTGAGGGGTACGGAGGTGCTTGTTCCAAGTCAGTGAAGGTACTGGATACAGAGACAGCAAGGCAGCTAACATTTTCAGAAGAATGTCTGCAAATGCAGCTTCCATAATTCTACTCTTTAAGACTTTCCTTTAATCTAAAACAAAAAACATTAACTTATATCTGAAGCCAATTAAAATGTTACATTGTCTAGAAGTTATTCCAAAAATACCTGCAGCTTTATTCCAGAAGATCCCAAAACCTGGGGCTTCATTTATGAAAATTTCAGTCTGAACTCCCCAACCTTTATTCTTGTTTCTGAGAATGTCCAACATACTGATGAACCGCATGTGGGACTTGTCAGACATGGTAAGCCAAAATATGACTGTATTGGGTGGCTATTCCAGTGCACTGCCACCGCATGGACAAGGAAAAATGCCTCATCACCTATGCGCCTGGTTCACTGCACTGCGGTGGGGTGCGGGCACAGTGTGGAGAAAAAAAAAAAAAAAAAAAAAAAAAAAAAAAGTACTGCATGAAACTGAACTGCTTATGACGACATCTCAAAGTACAGGAAACCGTGTGATCCACCAAGCTCAGCATCACTGTGCTGAGCCCAGCTGGACCACACTGCAATGGAGTGGCTGCTGTGAACAGGCCCTTAATGTTTTGGGGCGGTCAGGCACAAAGCTGCAGGTTTATACAGGCATCTCTATGGGACTGAATTCAATCTGTACCACCAGTTTGGGGGGAAAATAAAAATATATACACATATATATATACATACATAAAAAATAAAAAAACACTTGCATAACCTACCTACTAAGTGCATCTCCATAGAAAAACAATAGAAGACCAAAAAGGAAAACCAGGAAAAGCTTGGGGTCAAACCCTGGAAAGAAGAAATAAAATCAAATTATATATACACACACACACACACGTGTGGTAAGTGAAAATGCTGTATTTCTTTACTAAAAGAGAAGTAGAAGTTCTCCAAAAAATAAAAATGCTGCATCTGTCCCCTGCACTTCTTCATTTTTTCCGACGGATGTTGGCTCAAACTTGTCTTGCATACACATGGTCACACAAAGTTGTTGGAAAATCCGATCATTCTGCACACGCTGCCTGCAAAATTTTTCTCTATCAAGCATTTTTAAGGATTTACCTCTCAAAAGCACTACAGTATAACGAGTGTCTGCCTCATTTACATGCACTTTAATGCAGGTTTTGTTGCTGTGGAGATCCACATTAACGTAGGTGTCATTCAACTTTTCCTTCAAAAAAGAGAACATGCTGCCCACACTGAAGGTTTCCATTTCCAAAAGCTGCTCCTCACTGTCAACTTGTGTCACTCGAATCATTTTGGTACTGTTCACCCGTATCTGTATATGAAGAAAATAAATTTAGGCCAAAATTATTTTGAAAAACAATCACATATATTCACCATCATTTAAAGTATGTGTAAACCCTTACTTTGTAAAACAACCTACTCAGTTTAAAATGGAAATGAAAAAAGGCAAAAAAACATTTATGTATATGAATAAACATTATACATTTTTTATTTATTTATACATGTATAAGTGATCACATAAGCTGTATTCTCAGCTGCACAAGAGGCTTGGAGGAGAGGAGGGGGTGGAGAAACATTACACTAATCTTCCCAATGAATGGCTGTGCAGGGAAGGAGGGGGAGGGCGTGTCACCACAAGCCTGACCATTGTAGAACAAGCAGGTTTTGTTCTCCCAGTACAGGCAGAAAATAAAAAATTATCAATATTTACTTTAATTTGCCTTTCCTGATTGACGCCATGGCCGCTTATGAATTAGTAGGCTCCGCTCACATCTTATAGGTCCTTTCTCCCATAAATTTTGGTAGCATAAGAATTCAGAAAAAGCTAGCCACAAACAACGGCGGCATACGGAAGAAACAGCACATCTAGGATGCCGAAAACAACGCCCAACCATTCGCAAAGTTGATCACACAACAGCGAAGAAAGCCCTGGAGCCACGCCGTGCAGCCCCAAAACACAGCACCGCCACGGAGCAACTGCCTAACAGCTGGACACCATCCTCAAGATCCACAGCTTGTCAGTGACACGTACCCCAACTATCATTACTTCTGGTGCCTCGTGATAGGGAGCCCAAACAAGGTCCATAAAGACATGGATGAGTGAATTTGGGGCGGAGGAACTTGACCTTGGCCTGCAGAGTCCAGTCCTCAACCCAATAGAAAATCTTTGGGATGAAAGAGCGGAGACTGCAAGCCAGGCCTTCTTGTCCACATCAGTGCCCAACCTCACAAATGCACTTCTGGAAGAATGGTCAAACATTCCCATAGATACACTCCTAAACCTTGTGGACAGCCTTCCCAGAAGAGTTGAAGCTATTCTAACTGCAAAGGGTGGGCCAACTCAATATTGAACCCTACAGACTAAGACGCCATTAAAGTTCACATGCGTGTAAAGGCAGGGGTCCCAAAACTTTTGGTAATATAGCGCATGTACTGCACCATCTTCCTGCAGTATAGATACTGTACATCAGTCAACAGCTGGAGGAGATGAACAAGGGCGGAATATTGCACCCTGCGACAGAAGATTCCATCTGAGAGATCAAGGGACTGGGCCCCAATAACAGAACAGAAGAGGAAACCAAGCCTATCTGACCAATAGGAAAACAATGTAAAAGTGATTGTTTTTAACAGTAGTCTTAAAGTAATTCAAAAAGGCTTTTTTTTTTTTTTTTTTTTTTTTTTTTTTAAACAATAACCAACATAACATACTTAACTGCTCTGTGCAATAGTTTTGCCTCCTCACTGGCACACAACAAACCAAACACCCACTTTTCAGCTTGAAATTATAAGGAAATGGGAACAGATCCAACTCTGTGCTGAGACAGAATCCACTTAAAGGAGCCTGGATGTAGAGACCATTTGTTGTCCAATAGGGACATAGAATTTGGAATCCTCCTAGATGTTCTGAATACTTAGAAAGTATATTGCTTGGGGAGATTCCTCCCTGCCCAGGTCAACGCTACCCTTTTCAGTAAAAAAAAAAAAAAAAAGGCTGCAACTTCTAACCTGTCTCTTGATGTTGTACACCACTGTCATATTGTCCAGCCCCATGGATACTGAGGAGCATACTGTCAGTTGATAAAAAGGTATGGTGAGCAAAAGGCTCAGGACAGGGAAATTCTATATCTTTGGACCACTGTTTGGCAGCTGAGAAGATATTCTACTACCTCCACCGCCAAAGGCTTTTTATCATTGTTTGATATTTAAAGTGGAGTTCCACCCACTTTTACAACTCTTCAGCATTCCTCACTAAACTGTGCACTGTAAACAAATTGGATATTTTTAATTTTTTTTCTCAACACCTACTGTATATCTGCTGTATTCATTTTTCACTTCCTCCTCCCTGGCCGCGGCCCATCGCATCATTTCCTGTTTGCAATGCCTTCTGGGAAGGGGTGGCAACTTCTTCTGAAACTGCCGTTGCTATGGAAATCTGACCTGAAACCTATTACACTGCTTGTGCTGCACTGAGCATGTGCGAGATCTGCAAGAGATCCAGGAAGAAATACAGTCTGGCTTCAGATGCCCACACTTAAGATGGTCACGGCCTGCTGTAGGTTTACAAAAACGGAAAATTCCTATCAAAATACTTACCGTAATTTTCCTTTCCTGATGGACTCCATGGCAGCCAACGTGTGGGTTTAGTCCCGCCTCTGCTACCCTATAGGACACCACTCCCATAAATATCTTTGCTCCCCACCAGCAGCCGTGTTCGATAACTAGCCTACTCCAGCCATTTGGGAGGGAACTCCTGCTGCCATGGAGTCCATCAGGAAAGGAAAATTACGGTAAGTATTTTGATAGGAATTTTCCGTTTTCCTGACAGACTCCATGGCAGCCAACGTGTGGGAAATAACTCGCCGTACACACCCAGGTGGGCAAAATGCTGAAAAAACAAAGATTTATTTAACACCGTCAACTGACAGTACTTTAACACCAAAATCAACTGAAGATAGAGCCGCTGGTTCAACACAGTAATGGGACATAAAAGGTATGGATCGACGACCAAGAAGCCGCCCTACAAATCACTTCAGGTGCAACATGACGTGAGGCTGCCCAAGAGGTCGAAAGACTTCTAGTTGAGTGCGCTGTTACCGCCACAGGGGGAGCCAAGCCCTTCTCTCTATATGCCCATTGAATTGCTTGTACAACCCATGCAGAAATGGATCTGACTGAGGCTCGGAGCCCCTTGTTCTTCCCATAGAACGAAACAAAAAGTTAATCCGACTGACGGAAGGGAGCCGTTACTTCTAGATATTGTTTCAAGGAGACACCAACATCGAGTGGATGCATTTCCAGATTTCCGGCAGATCTGAAGGTAGGAAGTGAGATCTCTTGGTTCTCATGAAAGATTGAGGTGACCTTAGGGTTTGACCCTAGCATCGGAATTAGAACCACTCTGTCTGGAAAAAAGGTTAAGAAAGGTTCTTCTGATCCTAAAGCCTGGATTTCGGACACCCTCTTTGCCGAGGTGATGGCAGTCAAAAATGCAGTTTTGATAGTAATCTCTCTGACAGACAGTGGTTTATCGAGTTGTGAGAAGAACTCAAGAACTAGAGGAAAATCCCATTTGGGGAAGCTGGGTTTCCTTTGAGGCCTCAGTCTAATTGCCCCTTTGAAAAATTGTTGAATAAGGGCATGTCTGGCCCACGACACCCCAGTAAAGGCTGAGATCGCTGAGACCTGTACACGAAGTGAACTAACAGATAAAGGGCAAATCCAGGCCTGATTGCAGGAAACTCAAGATGTCCTGAACTGCAGGTGTGCCGCATGACTTAGCTCTAGAAGACATATGGGTCGAGAATTTTGACCAAATTCGCTCATATACTCTGTTAGTGCTTCGTCTTCTTGCATTCAGAAGAGTGGGAATAACTTCCTTAGGGCAACCTAGTGCTTCCAACCTTCCCCTCTCAAGAACCAAGCCCTCAACTGTAGGTGAGCTGGGCACGGGTGAAGAATCGTGCCTTGGGAGAGTAGATCCAATCTGGTCGGAAGAGGAACTGGTTCTCGGAAGCTGAGGAGTGATAGGAGAGGAAACCAAGGCCTGTTGGGCCAGTAAGGAATTATGGCTATTATCTCCACCTCCTCCCACCTGAGCCTCCGCAGGAACTGGAAGACAATAGGTGTCGGAGGGAAGGCATATGCTCTGTGAAACCACCAACGTTCTGTCAGTGCGTCTATCCCGTAGGCTTGTGGATCCCGGAACCTTGCGTAGTACCTCGCTAGCTTTTTGTTGCACGGGGAGGCGAAGAGATCGACTTCTGGAGAGATCCCCAATGTTAGGATCCATTTGAACACATCCTCGTGGAGAGACCACTCGTTGTCCAAGTGGACTCGTGAGAGAAAATCCGCTTGGACATTGAGAATCCTGGGGACATAAGTTGCCGTTAGGTTGACCAGATTCTTCTGAGCCCAGACCATTATTGGTTCCACCTCTTGTAGCAGAGACAGGCTTTTGGTACCCCCTTGTTTCCTTACATAGGCTACTGCCGTCGTATTGTCCAGTCTGAGTAATACAGATGCCCCTGCTATCAGATGGCGAAATGCCAGCAATGCCTGGAAAGCTGCCCGTAACTCTAGGATATTCGACACCAATCTCCGAGCTGGGAAATCCCAGGAGCCTTGAGCCATTTCCGTTAGGCAATGAGCACCCCAACCTCTGTTGCTGGCATCCGACGTCACTGTGATCCACGTGATGGGAAGGATGGAGTGACACCTGTATAGATTTTCTCTTTGAAGCCACCAGAGGAGGGAACTCCTCATGGTCTGAGTGATGTAAATGCGCTGATCTTTGCCGCCCGTCCATTGAAGAAGAAATCCCTTCTGAAAAGGACGCATCCTCCACTGAGCCCATTTCACCATTGGTATTGTGGACACCATGGTGCCAATGATCCTCAGACACTGGAGGGCATAGAGATGAGAAGAGGAGAGGCCCAGGCGAAACCTGTCTCGAACTATTGAAACCTTCTCCTCGGGTAGGGAAATTGTGCCTCTTGTTGTATTGAAGAGAGCTCCAAGGAACACCAGGGACTGTGAAGGCTCCAACTGGCTCTTCTCCAGGTTCAGGAGCCAACCGAATTCCCGGAGGGTTGAGATGACTTGATCTCTGTGTTTCAGGAGACAATCTCTGTCTTGAGCCAGTAGGAGGAGATCGTCCAGGTAGTGATGAAGACGGATCCCTCTGGTTCTCAATAGAGCCACAACAGCCAACAAGACCTTTGAGAAGACTCGCGGAGAAGTCGACAGACCGAAGGGAAGGCATGTGAATTGTAAATGTAGTTGGCCTATGGAAAAACGGAGAAAGCGTTGGAAATCTGCTGCCACTGGAACGTGAAAATAAGCATCCTTGAGGTCTATAGAGACGAGCCAGTCTCCTGGTTGGACTGACTGCAGAATTGTGGACAGGGTTTCCATCTTGAACCTTTCTTTTTTGATGGAACGGTTCAGGTGCGTCAGATCTATGACGGGTCGCCATGCACAGTTCTTTTTCTGGACCATGAAGAGAGGAGAATACATCCCCATGCCACGTTGGTCGTCTGGGACAGGAATGGCCGCGCCTTGATCTAATAAAGATTTCACGTAAGCTGCCAGAATTTGCCTTTTTTCTTCTGTGGCTGGAAGAGGTGTGGGGATACACCTGAGTCTGGGAGCACTGCTGAAAGTCCAGGTGTGACCTGAGGAGATCGTTCTGACCGTCCAAAAGTCCTGGATCGCGGCCGCCCAAACATGCCGAAAGCGGAGAAGACAAGCCCCCACCCGGCCTGCCGGGCCCAATCTCAAAAAGACTTGGTCGGTTCCTTCTCACCCGACGTATTACTCTTAGCAGCTTTCTTGAAAGATGACTGTCTAGCCCTCCAAGATCTGGAGAACTCACGGCCCGGCCTGTAAACACGTGCCTCCCTGGCCCGATCCTGGTTCTGTTTCCTTGGAAACTATCTTCTTTGGCCTTGTAACCTCCTGTCCTGAGGGAGGAAGCCCGACTTACCTCCGGTGGCACGTGTTATGGCACTATCCAACTTATTGCCAAAAAGAGAGGACCCATCAAAGGGAATACGGCACCATACCTGTTTTGATGCAGGGTCCGCCAGCCAAGGACGAAGCCATAGGGCACGCTTGGCGGTGACTGCAGACAACATAACCCGAGCCACCAGGCGGATAATGTCAATAGAGGCCTCCCCCAGGAAAGCTGATGCCAACCTCAACTCCTGGATAGGTAAACTCTTGGCCACTTCCTCCGAGACATTTCTAAGTGTCTCATCCACACTGTCTGATCAAATCTCCATAGCCCTTGACATGGCGGCCAGAGCCAAGGCTGGCTTAAATGCCATGCCTGCCGTGAGATAGACCCATTTCAAATCAGAGTCTATCCGTCTATCCAAGGCGTCTCTGAAAGAGACCGTGTCTTCCAGAGGAAGGGTCACATGTCTGACCAACCTCATCACAGCCGCATCCACTAGAGGAGCAGACTCCAACTGCTTAACCTCCTCTTCCTTGAAGGGATAAAGCCTTTGAATCTTTGATAAAAGGGAGTTCTTCCTCTCTACCTTTCCCCACTCGTCCGTGATAACTTCACCTAATTCAGAGAAAAAAGGAAAGTTGACACGCTCCTTCAGCTGCTTGAAGTATTTCCTCTGTTTTGCAGGGGCTGTCACTGGCTCTTCCCAGTTTAGCGTTTCCTTTATGGCTTTAATCAGAGGGGGAAGCAAGGCAAAGTCAAATCCAGTATAAGGGTCTTCTCCCTCAGAATCACCATCTGAGGAGACAGCAGACGGACGACTGGGTAAAGAGGACTCCCAAGTGTCCTGAGCCTGAGTATCCCTCTCCGGTGGGCATGGGGGCTCCGTAGGAGAAGCCTGGGGTTGACTGGACCCTATCTCTTTCAGATTTTCTTTAACGATCCTTTCTATCAGAGGCCTCAGTTGCTGGTCCGTCCCACCTCTTTCTCCTGATGCTTTTGCGTAGCAGGTATCACAGAGGGACTTGCCTATAGGAACTTTTGCCCTACACCCCCAGCAGGCTCCTTCGCCTGCATGACTGGAGTGAGACTTGGAAGGGCGAGATGGTTCCCGGCTACGGTGTCTCGATTTCGAGGAGGAACCGTGATGTCCAGATCTGGAAGAGGAATGCTGGTGATGCGACTTTGAGGAACCACTTCTGTGCGAACTATGTTGCTGAGTAGATCTAGAAGAGCTGACAACAAAAAAGGAAAAAGGGTACGTCTGTGTTAGTGGAGACAACAGATAACTGATGCCCCCCCCCGCAGGCAACACCCAGGTAGGACCCCCTACCATGTACCTGTTGCGAGGGGGCTGGCCACTAGCAGGCGGTGAAGCGTCCCTGCTCCTGGAAGGATCCATCAGGGCTGAAAAGACAAGCAACCAATCAAAAGAAGAAAAGGCAGTAAAGGACAGGCTATTATACCTGCCCCCTAGATGCCCCCTTACCTGGCACAAAAGATCCAGAGCCAGGGGAGGACACTGCTATCAGTCTGCAAGCATTCCCAAGCTTGCAGACTCTTTTCTCAATTTAAAACTGGCGCCCCTGTGACGTCACCGCCGTGTCAAACATTCTGCTAGCGCGCACGCGCGGATACCGCTATGCGTGTGCGCGAACCAAGCCTCGTTCTCGTGCTGAACCCGCGCATGCGCAGAACGGCCGCGGGAACGAAAACCAGGAAGCAAACGGCAGCTGGAACGCAAAAGGAACCAGCCGCTATGCCTGCCAGCCACGCTGTACCCGACAGCATGGGGGGAGAACACAGGGAAAAGGGAAAAAAACAGGGGAAGAGATACACAAAAACTGCTGCCATTAGCAAAAAAATGGAACGGACTCACCACTCCTGCCACGATCGAGACCAGGCCCATCAGGTAAGATAACACAAAAAAAAAAAAAATGACTTTTTCTGGGCAACAAGGGCCACCCGCTAGTAGCTAGGCTGTATGACCAGTGCGCGGTTTGCCCGCCAGTGGCTGGGACTACACCATCAGCAGCGCCTCTTCCATATGCCCCTTCCATACCCTGCTAGTAGCTAGGGCTTATTGGAACAATGCGACTCCTGTTCCTTAAGGATCGCTCGGCCAGATCTGATCGCAGGGGAGGACAACAAATCTTCGGGTAGGAAGACCATCTTGCTAGGTCCTTCGGAGGAGGACAAAAAAAAAAAAGAACGCGGCTGCTGGTGGGGAGCAAAGATTTATGGGAGTGGTGTCCTATAGGGTAGTAGAGGCGGGACTAAACCCACACGTTGGCTGCCATGGAGTCTGTCAGGAAATAACAAACTACTGCTATAAAACTAACAAAACAGACCTTAGTTTGCAAACTAACTTTACTAGAAAACATTAAGCTTGTGTATTATAGGGGTATTTTTATTTAAAAAGTATCATTTCGGCCGGAACACCACTTTAGTTTGGTGAATGTCTACTGTTGGAAGAAAAAACCCTTCTAGAGTGTATCTACTCCACTGAGCCTATTCCAGTATAGGGACAGGAGAGCCCATGGTCCCGATCCTCAAGCATGCAGAGGCTGACAAGTGAAGAGAGAAAAGCCGGGACATCCCAGCAACTTACCACCAGTATGTTCGCCTGCCTCAGAAATAGCATCATTCTGAAACGTGATTAATTGGTCCTCATTTACACAAGGACTTGTGTAGGGGTCAGATAACCTTGTTCTTTATTTACTAGCCAGCCTAACTCCTTTAGCAGGCATGTAAACTGCAAGTCTAGAACTATAGAGAAATACATGTACTTCTAAAAAAAGACCACTTTGGAAAGACAGAAATAGGGGACCCTCTCTGGCGTTTTAATTACTGTCCCCTTAGAAATAAGGTTAGATCTGTTTATAGGGTTACAAGAACTGTTTTCTTGTCTCTGGAGCAAGACATTTCCTGTGGTACAATCTGAGGCGTAAAGGATGAATAATCTCCCAAAACATGACCTGAAATTATTGCCCCGGAGGGTCCAAGCATCCAAGACCACAGCTATGCATAAAACATGTATGGATGGCACGAAATTTAAAATACCAGGCAGCATGCTGGCTTCCAGAAATGGAGCTCTTTTCTGACTTTTTGGATGAGGGTGCACTAGGGTTGTCCCGATACCGATACTAGTATCGGTATCGGCACCGATACCAAGCATTTGCCCAAGTACTTGTACTCGGGCAAATGCTACCGATGCTTCCACCGATACCTTGATAGTCAGCAGTGATCGGCGCGTGGGGGAGTTACAAGCTTCTCCCCCCGCGGCTTTCAGCTGCTTTAGTGACATACAGCGGTGATCGGTGCTTGTAACTCCCCCACACACGATCACCGCTGACTGTCACCTCATCCCCCTTAGTCCCCCTCCGCTGTCCTGCTCAGTTGCTTTGTCCCCCTCCGCTGTCCTCCTTCTTTGCTTTGTCCCCCTCCGTTCCTCTGTCCCCCTTCGCTGTCCTCCTCCTTTGCTTTGTCCTCCTCCGTTCCTCTGTCCCCCTCCGCTGTCCTCCTTCTTTGCTTTGTCCCCCTCCGTTCCTCTGACCCCCTCCGCTGTCCTCCTTTGCTTTGTCCCCCTCCGTTCCTCTGTCCCCCTTCGCTGTCCTCCTCCTTTGCTTTGTCCTCCTCCGTTCCTCTGTCCCCCTCCGCTGTCCTCCTTCTTTGCTTTGTCCCCCTCCGTTCCTCTGACCCCCTCCGCTGTCCTCCTTTGCTTTGTCCCCCTCCGTTCCTCTGTCCCCCTCCGCTGTCCTGCTCCGTTGCTTTGTCCCCTTCCGTTCCTCTGACCCCCTCCGCTGTCCTCCTTCTTTGCTCTGTCCCCCTCCGTTCCTCTGTCCCCCTCCGCTGTCCTGCTCCGTTGCTCTGTCCCCCTCCGCTGTCCCCATTCGTTCCGGCTTTCCGCTGTCCCCCCCTCTCTTCCTCTGTCCCCTCCGTTCTGCTGTCTCTCCGCTGTGTGAATGGACAGAGTCAGCTGACTCTGTCTATTCACATAACTGAAACATTGTAATCTCCTGTGATTACAATGTGTCAGTTTATGAATGGAGAGGAGCCGGTGTCTTCTCTCCATTCATTGTCAGTGCAGCTGAGGCTGCAGAGAAAGGGACTGGGGAATCTCTATCCTCTGTCTCTTTCTCTGTCTCAAGGGGGAGATATCAGAGGTCTGTTAAGACCCCTGATATCTCACCAAAGCCCCCCAACAGGGCTGATTAAAAAAAAAAAAAAAAAAAAAAAAAAAAAAAAAACACACCACACACATAGTGCAATAAAGAATAAAAAAAAATTAAATTGTAAAAAATAATAAATGTAAATGAAAAAAAAAAAAAAAAGAACACACACACACACACACACACACAGTTCACTCCCCCCCCCCAAAAAAAAAAAAAAAAAAAAAAACACTGTCACGTGACATTAAAAAAAAGTATTGGTAATCGGTGTCGGCGAGTACTTGAAAAAAAGTATCGGTACTTGTACTCGGTCCTAAAAAAGTGGTATCGGGACAACCCTAGGGTGCACTCACTTTCCAGTTTTTCCTGGACTCTCACCTGGAACTGCAGAAGAGAACCTCTCTGGAGCTAGAGTGGTCATCTAACTCAGCATAAAAACTTATTTTGAGCTAGGAAGCCAGACTAACTAAAATCACAGATCTTTGCCATCAATTTAAGCTTCCCCTTCAAAGATTAGTGCAGAGGTTGAGTAGTTCCTTAAAGGACACAGCATCTTCTAAAGTTAAAGACACATATCTGGTCAATCAGGTAAGGACCCCATATGCTGAGACACCTTCCTCTATTAAGGGACTTAGTTCTGACATCCTGCTGTGAAAATATGCCATTGCAGAATGACATTAAATTTGGCCGCCATAGGGAAATAGCATAGCCATCTTTGGAGGTGCTTAAAATACATCTGCTGCTTTGCAGGGAACTCTGCAGGATCTATTTTAACGCATTTGGTCACCCCTACAAAGAGGGGGGGAAATAAAATCAGCACATAGGTCATGTCATTTTCTTCCTCAGAAGTATCATGGGAGGGTTAACTAGCCTGAGAAGGCTCGGAGTCCGATTTACTGGTTCTGGAAGGGAAACTGGACAATGTCAGAGTAGATGACCTTGGCTCGAGTGAAAACGACTCCTTTAAGGTGTCTTGTGCTTAATGAATTCATATGGGTGGAAGGAAAGAAAAGACACTGCATTACCCTATCAACACAGTGGGGGTTATTTACTAAAGGAAAATCCACTTGAAAGTGCACTTGGAAATAAAGTTGCTGTAGATCCAAGAGGGACATGCAAGGAAAATAAAAAACAGCATTTTAGCTTGCACATGATTGGATGATAAAATCAGCAGAGCTTCCACTCATTTCAGAGCTACCCCTTAGATTTAGAGAGACTGCACTTCCAAGTGCATTTTGCGCCTTCACCCAGAACGCAGACACCCTATGGCAAGATCACCAGCTGAAATAAAACAAAAAAAACACACACCTAAAAAAAGATAAAACAAATGCAGCCACCACATCTAGGGATTGGTAAGCTTCAATATATTTCAATTGTGTTTGTGGGTTAATTACTGCTTTAAGCCAAAGAAAAAGTACATAATCTCAAATGGATCCCAAGTCTCTTGGATGCACACAGCAACTGACATTCTTTCTACAGGAATGATCCAGGTCTATGTCAGCCCATTTAAATAATCCAGACTGCCATTATATCTAAATTCTATACCAAGCTTCATCTGCATTGACATATTACAGTGCTTACCTGCACTTTAGTCCAGATGTCGTGCCATTTTGGTTCATAGGGTTTCTGGTAGCAGAAATTCTGAGATTCTTTATAAATGCCAGATCTGTCCTCCACAAGTTTCACAACAGTTACTTGGTTTCCTTAATAAAAAAGGCACAAGAAACATTTGTTGAATATGTATGAAATACCAGCAAATATCAGCCTTCCAAATCCAATATATGTAAAAAGGAAAACATAATTAATAACAGCTAAACATATTCAGCGGTGACAGGGTGGATTTGATTTAAATAAAGTCAATTTAAATCATGATATATAATCACTAGTAAAAAGGCTTGATTTACATCAACTTGATTTAAATCATAATTTTTAAAGAGCAACTGTCATCTCTGTCCCGCAGTGGCTCCTCCTCTGACCTGCTGTTGACTCACCAACAGTCCCATTCACTTTAATGGGAAGGCTGGTGATGTGGCAGTGACACAACAAGGTGAGGAACATGGCAGCAGCAGGTGAGTTGATGCCCGCTAACAGGCTCTGCCATGATAGATCGGAAATGACAGGTGCTCTTTAAATGTAAGGACTAATTCTTGCTGGTAGTTAGAATCTTTAGATATTTGCAAACAAAATGAAGGTTTCCTATTTAGAATAATAAGCTGTCAGGTTAGTAAATACTCCCAAACTGGGTCTTTTCTACGGCCTGCTGCCATTTTGCTCCTCAAGGGAGCAATAAAGCACTTCAAGTTATGTGCAGAAAGATCACAAGGTTTATAAGCTGCTTAGAAGGTTTCACTTTCATTTTTACTGCTTGCCCTTCCTCCTCACACTTAGAGAATGGTACAGATGCATTTCTCTTTATACAGTTTGTAGTGTACATATACAGTATTTGCAAAACAATGGGATAAAGGAATATTCCTGAACTTTGTTTTATCTCATGATTACTGTGAAATTGTGTGAAATCTCAGCTTGCAGAGCTTGGATTAATTGAATGAGTTTACCAAAAAAATGTAAATATTGCAGAATATACAGCCTCATGCCACATCAGTAAGCTCCTTTTCATGCTGAATAAACTATATTATTGTAGCTTAGATTTTTCCTCCAAATGCATTTTAATAAAATAAATTTGATAGAAAAAAAAAAAAAAAAACATTGTTTTTATCCACCCTGAGCAGTACTTCATAATTCCCCTGTTAGGGAGATTCACCTTCTCTATTTGTCCTGTTTACTGCTATCACTGAAAGAAAATACCTTTCCCTGCAACAGGAATAATAAAAAAAAAAAAAAAAAAAGGTTTTGTTATTCTACTTCCGGTAAGGCCCTTTTCACACTGGGGCGGTGGCGGTAAAACGGCACTATTTTTTGCGCCGCTTTACCGTCATTTTTGTGGTGGTATTCGGCCGCTAGCGGTGCAGTTTTAACCCCCGCTGGTGACCGAAAAAGGGTTAAAACCGCTCGCATAGCGCCGCTACAGCGGCGGTATAGCCACGATATAGCCGCGCTGCCCCACTGATTTCAATGGGCAGGAGCGATGGAGGAGCGTGAATACACCGCTCCTTCACCGCTCCAAAGATGCTGTTAGGAGTTTTTTTTTCTCTCCTGCCAGCGCACCGCTTCAGTGTGAAAGCCCTAAGGCTTTCACACTGGAGAAACAGCAGCGGCAGTTTTAGGTCGGTTTGCAGGCGCTATTTTTAGCGCAATAACGCCTGCAAACCGCCCCAGTGTGAAAGGGGCCTAACACTGCACACAAAGCACAGTCAGGTGTTTATCACCACTGTGTAAGAGAAGTATGACATGGAAAGGACTGCCCATTATGACACTGCCAATACCATGTAAAATGTTTAAGTACAACTAAAAAGGCAAAACTTTCACTTCCTGTCCTAGAGTCAAAGCAGGAATCTCCAAAGTGAGGGAACCACTAGAACTAATGTCCTCAATGGAAGATTTCCTTTGGAAAAAAAAAAAAAAAAAAAAAACTGGGATTTTCTTTTACTGATAATGGTAAATAGGAAATATAGTAAGGCCTCATGCACACAGGTGTCTGAATTTATGCTCCAAATATGCTGGATTATTTCTGCCAGAACTTGGCAGAATAAATGCTTGTAATGTTGTGTATCTGAGAATATGGCGTAAATGCATTCTACTGGCCGTTGGAATACATTTATGCTTATATGAGTGTTTACATGTGTACGCGCACACATTATGCTCACAAGATCCTCTCTGAATGCAGCTTTGGTGCATTTTTTTATGCCTCCAAATGCTGCTCTTAAAGTGAAGGTAAAGGCTATATATTTTTTCCTGAAATAAAAAAAATAAAAAAAAAGTCTATACTTAAAGTGTTACTAAACCCACAACAGTAAAATCAGTCTGTATATGCAGTAAAGCATGCTTGTTATACTCCCTTTGGAACCTAAGGTGTTAATCATTTGCATTGTGACTAAAGTTTGATCCTCCCCTTCTTCCACAGACTCAAAAAAATAACCCAAAATTTACAGAGCCAGGGGACGTTCTGCACATGCTCAGTTTGGTGTGAATTGCTAGAGATTTTTTTCTCTTTTTGGGAGTGCATGTGATCAGCACAGGGCCAGACAGAGGATCAGGGGAGAATGAATACTCCTACAAGCTTTACTAGGAACTGATTGAAGTCACAAGACTGCTATCTACTGCTTATGAGAAAAGGTATTTAGCAGTTTATATTTACTAAAATAGTTGCATTTCCATGTTCTGTGCGCTGTGGGAGACCAAATATAGTGACTGCATGGTCCTGGGTTTAGTAACACTAACTGCTTTGTGCAGGCAGCCCCAAACCCCCTCTTCTGGCATCCCCTTCCAGCACTCTCCCTCTTCTGTTTGTGCCCCTATAATAAAGCCACTTGCTGTGCGCTCTCACTCCTCACCGCCGCATCCTTTACAAACAATGATTCATCACCTGTCAGTTGCACGCTGACAGCTGAGTGTAAAAAAATAAAAATAAATTCCGGCAATAAAATACAAAATACAGTGTGGACCCCCCCAAATCTATGCCAACTATGTCCCCATAAGGGCATAGCACCCCCGAAGGGTCTGGTATGCAGGGGGGTGGACCCCCGCTGTTTTTTTATTGCCGTCAATTTTTTTGCATTCAGCAAAAGACTAAACGCTTGTTAAAGCGGAGTTCCGGAGCTGCTGACTTTTAATATTTGGATACTTACCTGTCCTGGAATCTAGCCATGTCGGCATCCCAGCCAATGTTTCCATCGGCTCTCGGATGCTACCACCGCCATTCGTGGTAAGGGAAACCGGCAGTGAAGCCTTTTCGGCGACACAGACAGGTCCCAGAACACTGCATTGACCAGTCACGATGCGCAACCGGCTGTGTGAAGCTGTCACACCTGGGAGCTCATAGTAAAGATGCCGGTGCCAAGGAACGGAGGTGGCAAGTGTGACCAACTGGGTTGAGCACACCGCTGGATCGTGGGACAGATGAGTGGCTTTTTTTTTTTTTCTAAAAGCGGAGTTCTGCCGAAATGTTATTTTATTTTTTTTTTTTAAATGTCAGCAGCTACAAATACTGCCGCTGCTGACTTTTAAAATATGGTCACTTACCTGTCCAGGGCGCCCACGATATCCTCACCCGAACTGTCTTTCGGCTCTCGGGTGGAGGCGTCGCCATCTTCGGTAAGGGAATCAGGAAGTGAAGCCTAGCAGCTTCACAGCCTGGTTCCTTACTGCACATGTGCGAGTCGCACTGAGCGTCCTCACATGGCGTTGATCACCGCGGAGCCTGCGGGTATCTATGCCCAGAAGTGGGTACAAATACCTGGATTAGACAGGTATCTGCTCCGCCCTGAAAAGGTGCCAAATGTGACACGGGAGGGGGGGGGGGGGGGATTTCTGAAAAGCTGAAGTTCCATTTTTGTGTGGAACTCCGCTTTAAGTCAGTGGCTACAGTTTTTGTAGCTGCTGGCTTTTATTATTTTCACAGGAGACTGCAGCTCCTCTTTAAGGGCCCTTTCAAACTGGGGCTATTGTAAGTGGCGCTTTACCGTCGGTATTCGGCCGATGGCGGTGCGATTTTACCCCCCGCTAGCGGCCGAGAAAGGGTTAAAAGCCACAGGAAAGCGCCTCTGCATCAATCTGTACAAAAACACAAGAATCTAACTACAAACTATTGACGAGATGGTATTTCACCCCCCATCTTTTGCACCAATACTACTGATCTTTGTTGGAGATGCCTGGGAGACAGAGGAACATTACTCCACATATTCTGGTCATGCCCCAAATTGACTAACTTCTGGACGACAGTCCGGGAAGTGACTCAAAAGTTCACGGAATATAAGATACCTGGTGATCCGGCATTTTTCTTACTTCATGTTTCTAATATCCCTGCCAAATGCTATCAAAAATCAATCTTGGGGCACCTTCTCAATGCTGCAAAGTCCTGCATTCCACTTTATTGGAAAAAACAATCACCACCAACGGCGGCCGATTGGCTGCGTAAGGTGATAGACATGAGTAGAATGGAGGACTTGCTGGCGGCTGAGCGAAACCAACAGGACAAGTACTCCATGACTTGGAGTGTTTGGGAACAGTTCATTCACTCTACGGAGGGAGTAGCCCTCCTTAGACAGGAGATTCATGTATGAATACTATTCTTTATACGCCTTGGCTGTCCTTCTCGGCTGTTTTTTTTTTTTGGTTTGTTTGTTTATTTGGTTTTGTTTATCGATTAGAAATAGGAAAAAAGAAACGAGCACAGTAAGGCTCGGTTCACACTGGGGCGGCTTGGGATCCGACTTGTACGCCCTCAAGTCGCCCCAAAAATAGTTTCAATGGGAGTGAACGCTAGCGTCTTAATAGACGCTACTGAAGTCGCTCCGACTTCAGAGCGTACTCCCTGTACTACTTTGATCCGACTTGGTAGGCGACCTGTACCATAGAAATCAATGGAAGTCGCCTCCAAGTCGGATCTCTCTGTAAAGTCAAGCGACTTTGCAGGGAAAACCCCTCCCTCCCAGAGAGCTGATTGGCCACAGGCGAAGTCGCCTGTCATGGAGGCGACTTCAAGTCGCCTTGTAATTTGCTGAAGTCGCGCTAAAGCCGCGTTGAAGTCGCGGTACAAAGTCGCGCTGAAGTCGTGTTGCCCCTGTGTGAATCGAGCCTCAGGTTTGTTACCTGAATCCCTTCTATATACTTTTACTAGTAAATAACAAGGGGCGGTGCCAGTCGGGGTCTGGCCCTAAAATAACTATACTGATCTGCACCGCAGGTATAGACGAATAGGGTTTTATTGCAGTTGTAATCCGTATGTTATATTGTTTTCTTTTTCTGTTGTATTGACCTAACTTTGCCCGTTGTGGGTGTTAATAACAGTTATATTTGAAAAAAAAAAATAAAAGCCACAGGAAAGCACCTCTGCAGAGGCGCTTTGCCGGCGGTATAGCCGTGCTGTCCTGTTGATTTCAATGGGCAGGAGCAGTATATAATCCGCTCCGAAGATGCTGCCAACAGGACTTTTTACCGTCCTGCTAGCGCACCTCTCCAGTGTGAAAGCCCTCGGGGGTTTCACACTGGAGACAGCAGCGGCTGTTTTGGGTCGGTTTGCAGGCGCTATTAGCGCCTGCAAACTGCCCCAGTGTGAAAGGGCCCTAAGAACTGGCTATTCACAGTTTGTTATGGAGAAAAAAAAAAAAAAAAAAAAAACAACTGCAAAACGCATGTAAAAACGCAACACTTGTGTTTTTGGTGCGGGTCCATTGAAGTCTTTTACAGGCAAAACACAATCTGCTGCGGGAGAAAAAAAAAAAAAGGTCCTGCCCCTTTCCAAAAACACAGTGGCTGAAAAATGCATAAATGTGAACGTGAACCATAGGAAACCATGTTAAATGAACTGTAGCTTGTTTCTGCAAGACGCACTAAAAAACTCATAGGTGTGAACCAGGCCTAAGGTAAAAATAGATGTAACGGCATAACAACTTTAAAATAGTGATGTATACATCTGGTGTGCATGGCCAGATAGGGCAACATAGAACTGCATTTCGAGTCATGAAAAATGACCGATGTACACCTATAAAATCTGGATATTTTATGCCGATATTCATGAGGTCTATGGGGGCACAGAGAGCGATGACACCTGACCGGGGTTCTAATCCCTCTCCACTCCGTCCATAACTAAAACAAGGAACTACAGTCTGCTCACATCATTTATAATAAAACATCTTTGCCATTCTGAAGCTTCCCTCCAACCACTTTGCATATTATTTTATATATACTGTGATTGTGTAAAAATGCTGCAGAAATCCCCCGAGCGTGAGATCTGTGCATGATGTCATGAGCCTAGGCTTTTTACCAAACAGGAAGTGGGCTGTATAAGGTATTTACTGGCAGGAACAAAAACAAAAAAAAAGTTTTACTGTCCACAGTTAAAAGAAGGGCAGAAGATTTAATAGATGGAAAGATGGCTGGAGTTGCGCTTTATCTCCTGTATATGACTTGTGTGATATCATTGTGAAGGGCTGAGGCTCCCACCATATGATCCTGTCACTCTATAGTCACTATGGCGATCCCTGAGGAGACCGGTCATGCAGTACACAGGACATGCCGCCTACATCCCCCTAATACAACTTTACTAGATGGAGGGCCGCCATCTTCCGGGCTGGGCTGCTATTCATTCATTACCACCTAAAACTTCGTGACAACACACAGACACCGAGCACTACCACAGAACATTACAGGAGGGGGGAGAGGCTCCGGTTACCTGGCGTAGTAGAACACAAGACGGGGGAAAGTGACAAGAGAAGTGCCATAACCCCTCGCAGCGCTCTCCAGCCTCCTCCGTGCTCCTCTCCCGCCATAACCTCAGACTTGAACGTGTCACCCAGACGAGGCGTGGAACGCAAGCTGTTTCACCATACACAGCGCTGCTAGACAGGAAAGCTTGCCCAGACCATGTCAGCTTCCGGGTTACATTAACGTCACGTTACCCTCTTCACTATGACTTCCCCTCTGCCTGAGACCGCCCCCTAAAGGTCACGCTGTGCTGAGGGGGCAGTGTGGTGTATCGGGATGGGAGGGGCTGCGAGGAATAGGCGGGGTTTAACTGGGTGGGAGGGGCTCACAGTGGGTTTTGTGTTACAAGGACATTCCTCCCAACTTCACAAGGTGAGAAAGAGGGGAGTAGAGGGTGTGGATAAATTGCTCTGATTATTAGGCGTGGCCTGAGGGTCAGTTCACACCATAGAAACGCAGTCCGAATGCATACTTACCAACTGTCCCAAATTTCCCAGGATATTCCCGATTTTATTGTTTCCCGCGAAATGTCCAGAGAAATCCCTTTTTTCCCGGTTTTTTGCCTCCGCCGCTAGAGGCCCGCGGCCGGCAGAGACAATGTCTCTGCCGGCCGCCATTTTTAAGAAAAGCAACACGGCTGGGTGGCTACAATAGAAACTGAGCTGCTGCGGCGCCGCCCACCCCCCGCCCTGCTCCACCCCGCTGCTGGTCTGTTATGGAAAGGGGCGGGGGTGGGTGGTGGTTCTATTGTAAGCACGCGGCCTCTGCACTATTTTTTTCCCCCTTGGCCTCTGTTCTGTAATGGCGGCGGAGACACTGCTACTAGGACACACACCTGATGTAAGGGGGGGCTCCGCTGGGGACACCTGATGTAAGAGGGGGCACCGCTGGAAACACCTGATGTAAGGGGGGGGCTCCGCTGGGGACACCTGATGTAAGGGGGGGCTCCGCTGGGGACACCTGATGTAAGGGGGGGCTACGCTGGGGACACCTGATGTAAGGGGGGCACCGCTGGGGACATCTGATGTAAGGGGGGCTCCGCTGGGGACATCTGATGTAAGGGGGGCTCCGTTGGGGACATCTGATGTAAGGGGGGGCTCCGCGGGGGACATCAGATGTAAAGGGGGGCTCCACTGGGGACATCTGATGTAAGGAGGGGCACCGCTGGGGACATCTGATGTAAGGAGGGGCTCGGCTGGGGACACCTGATGTATGGAGGGGCTCCGCTGGGGACACCTGATGTAAGGAGGGGCTCCGCTGGGGACATCTGATGTAAGGAGGGGCATTGCTGGGGACATCTGATGTAAGGAGGGGCATTGCTGGGGACATCTGATGTAAGGGGGGCTCCGCTGGGGACATCTGATGTAAGGGGGGCACCGCTGGGGACATCTGATGTAAGGGGGGCTCCGCTGGGGACATCTGATGTAAGGAGGTCTCCGCTGGGGACATTTGATGTAAGGAGGTCTGCGTTGGGAACACCTGATGTAAGGGGGGCTCCGGTGGAGACACCAGATGTAAGGAAGGGCTCCACTGGGGACACCTGATGTAAGGGGGGGCACCTGATGTAAGGACAGACTCTGCTGGGCACCTGATGCAAGGGCGGACTCTGCTGGGGGCACCTGATGGCATCTGGTGGCAGGCGACGTGGCAGGTGACACGCTCAGGGGTCCCACTGATTCTGTATTATGGCGAGTTGAATGATTTAATTCTATATTACAATGTAATAATAGTAATAATGCGCTTCAATCATCCTGACACCACAACAACCATGGTGCTGGGATGAATGAAGCGCCAACACCAGGTGTTTGGAGTATTTTTATCTGTTGATTTGTTAAACTCTGGAATACACATTTCTATTGTGGTGTAGGATCTGGGCCTGCTGCCCCTCCATCCCCCTTTCCTTCTCTCTCCTTCCTTCCTTCTTTCTCTCTCCCTCCCTCCCTCTTTTCCCCTTTCTTTCTCCATCTCTCATTCATCTCAGACTCTAACCACATCCCCATTTAAACCACGTCCTTATAAGCCACGCCCACCACCCCATGTAAACCACGCCCATTTTTCAGCGCGGGCAGCGCGCCGCATTTTCTTTTATTTCTATGTCACGCCTACAAATGCATGCCCCTCCCCCTAATTATAATAAGACTCCGCCTACAGCCAAAAAAGTGTCCCTATACATTTTTTTACAATGTTGGCAACTATGCGGATGCTTTTCTGTATGTGCGTTTTTGATGCGTTCCAGTCCGTTTTTGTGCAGTCCAGTGCTTCCCCCCCTGTTCTTTCTTACATTTTTTCTTAAACCGCTGAAAAAAATTAAAAGCCAGCAGGTACACATACTGCAGCTGCTGACTTTTAATAATAGGACACTTACCTGTCCTGGAGTCCAACGATGTCATCACCGCAGCTGATGTTTCCATCAGCTGTCGGGTGCTGCCGCCGCCTTTGCGGGTAAGGGAACCCAGCAGTGTAGCTTTACGGCTTCACCATGGGAACCCTACTGCGCATGCGCGAGGCTCCGCTCCTCTCTCCTACTGGCCCGGTGACAGGGGGAGGAGGAGGGAGGAGGAGGGAGCCGAGCGGTGATGTCATGGGCCGACTCCCGGAAGTGGGAACAGGATACCTGTCAAAGACTGGTATCCTGTCCCCCCCCCCCCCCCGAAAGGTGCCAAACGTGGCTCTGGAGGGGGAGGAGAGACAAATGAGCGGAAGTTCCACTTTTGGGTGGAACTCCGCTTTAACCTTTAATAAGGACATGTGCGTTTTTGGTGTGTTTAGGTGCATTCCGGTGCGTTTTTGATGCTTTTTACAGCATTCAAGTACAGTGCAGGAAAAATGCAGCATGTTCTACTTTTTTTTCTGGAACTGAAACACACTGGAACTGCAAGCACTGGTGTGAACTATGCCATTGAAAACCATATAACCTACTTTCCATACGTTTTTGATGCAGAAAAAAACGCACTGGACTGCCTGTGGCGTGGACTGGCCCTGAAGGAAAATAATCGGGCCTCATGCACACTATCACACCTGAGCGTAGCGTCTTCAAACGTTTTTGCGCGATTTTGGCAAATTTGTATGCGCAACTTGTGCGTTTTTATACAGCATTTTTGAGCTTTGCCATTTTTTTTATTAGCCAATAGGGAAAACAATTATCTGTTGCATCATTTGTTGCTAGGTATTTCAGGTTTTTAGCTTTTCCATTAGCTTTTATTTCTTTGTTATTATTATTAATTTTTTTTTTTTACGTTAGGGTAAGGGGTTAGCGTTAAGGTTAGGTTAGGGTTAGGATTTGGAGTTGGGGATTAGGATTAGGGGTTAGGGCTATTTATTTTTATATTTTTGTTAGGGTTAGGGTGTTAATACTACTACTGCTAATAATAATAATACATTAATAAATAAATGTAAAATAAATACACAAATAAATAAAAATCCTAAATAAATAATAAATACATTCAATAAATGAATACTAAGTAATACTAAATAAATAAATAACCTCTAACCTTAACCCCTAACCCTTAAATAATAAATAACTAAACACCCTAAAACAAAATAAATAAATAATAATTATTATTATTATTCTTTTTTTTTTCCGGGTGTTTATATTTTTTTGTTGTTGTTATTATTATTATTATTAATAATAATAATAATCATCATAATAATAATTTATTAAACTTTTTTAGGTTGGGGGTAAATTATTATTTATGTATTATTACATATTATTAATTTATTTTATTTATTTATGACGATTTTTAGTTATTTATGTATTTACTTTATATTTAGTTATTATCACTATTTTATATTTTTAATTGTTTTCATTTGAGTAGAAAATCGCACACAAAAACGCGCAAAATAGCGCCTTTCCATTAATTTCTGTGGGAATAAAAACAGGCCAAAAATGCTCAAATCTGTCTGATTCAAGCTACAAAAAAAGCCCCAGAACATTTTTAAGCTTCAGGCGTTTGGCTTCAGGTGACTTGGAGTAGAGATGTGAGCCATCTCCAAAGAGAATAATTGATTTTTTCTCCTCCAGCATTTTGGAGCTTCAAGCTCCAAAAAGCTGAGGTGTGAATGGGGCCTAAGCAGGAAAATCGTTATGAGTTTTTTCTTTGTTGTGCCTCTAAGCACCCCTCTTTGTTAGGCATGCACACACAGGCAGAAAAAACAAACAAACAGGGCCAGCGCATTTAGGAGAGGAGCGTTTCCGTGTAAAAAATGCTTGCAATGACCTAAAAATACGCTTAAGCGCTGGCGTGTTTCGCACTTGAGCGTTCACTTATTCCAGTGGGCAATAGAATAAATAGGCAGAATATTGCCAATGGAATAAATGAACGCTCAAGCGCTTTACGCACCTAAATGCATTTACAAAGCACGACTTTAGGCACGGTTTTTAATGCTGTTTTTTCTCCCTCCAGAGCAGTGCATCCGGGGGAGGAAAAAAACATCCAGTGTGCAAGAGGCCTTAACCAGTTGCTGACCGCTGCACGCCCATATACGTCGGCAGAATGGCAGCGGTGGGCAAATGGGCGTACCTATAAATCTCCTTTAATTGGCGGGGTTAGCAGGCGCGTGTGCGTGCCCGACATGTACAGCGTGACCGTGCCCATGGGACCAGTGGACTCAATGTCTGCTGATCTCCCGGCAATCGTGTCATGCAGCAGAACGGAGAGATGCCTATGTAAGCAAAGCATTTCCCCATTCTGCCTTGTGACATGACAGAGATCACCACTCCCTGCCATCAGGAGTGGTAATCGCTGTCATGTGAGTGGTAGCCCATCCCCCCACAGTTAGAATCACTCCCTAGGACACACTTAACTCCTTCATCGCCCCCTAGTGGTTAACCCCCTTCCTGCCAATTTAATTTACACAGTAATCAGTGCATTTTTAGAGCACTGATCGCTGTATAAATGACAATGGTCCCAAAATAGTGTCAAAAGTGTCCAATGTGTCCACCATAATGTCGCAGTCATGATAAAAATCACAGATCGCCGCCATTACTAATTTAAAAAAAATTAATAATAAAAATGCCATAAAACTAGCCCCTATTTTGTAGATGCTATAACTTTTGCACAAACCAATCAATAAACACTTATTGCGATTTTTTTTTTTTAACCAAAAATATGTAGAAGAATACATATCTGCCTAAACTGAAGAAAAAAATAGTTTTTTTTATATAATTTTGGGGGGATAGTTATTATAGCAAAAAGTAAAAAATATTGCTTTCTTTTCAAAATTGTCGCTCTTTTTTTGTTTATAGCGCAAAAAATAAAAACCGCAGAGGTGATCAAATACAACAAAAAGAAAGCTCTATTTGTGGGAAAAAAGGACGTCAATTTTGTTTGGGTGCAACTTCGCACAACCACACAGTTGTCAGTTAAAGTGACGCAGTGCCGAATCGCAAAAAGTGCTTCGGTCAGGAACGAGGTAAAATCTTCCAGGGCTGAAGTGGTTAAAGAGGAACTTCAGTCCCACTCTGCACAGGCTCCACCCCCCTCCCCTGGTGCCACCATTACTGCGCCTGCACACTGAAGAATTTGTGCATGCGTGGGAAACCCTGCGCATGCATGGACAGCCAGGGAAGCCAGCAGATTTGCAGATGTGCTACAGGGTTCTCTTGGGGCCAAAGCCTTGTGGCACATTTGCACACGCGAAAGGAGCAGGGAGAAAATCTCGCCTAGGCGAGAAAAGCGGAAGTGCATGCCCAAGAAATAGTGTTAGTGATGGGCGGATCCAACAGGATCTGAAGGGACAGCGGGCTCATGTGACTCAAGGCTTCCTTTGCTACCAGTGGTCAGCGGAGCTCCACACTCAGTTCCACTTGACTAGGGGTGGGAGGCAGCTGCACTGGATACCTGGAAGAAGAAATTCGGCTGCACACCACCATCGATCCAATAATGATTTATTGTGTCAATAAAGACTGCCACCAGGACATAGGACACAGAAAACAGGTGACACGTTTCACACTCCATCACTCCAATAACGATTTATTGTGTCAATAAAAACTGCCACAAGGACACAGGACACGGAAAATAGGTGACACGTTTCACACTTAACTCGTTAAGTGTGAAATGCGTCACCTGTTTTCTGTATCCTATGTCCTGGTGGCGGTCTTTAATAACACAATAAAGGTTATTGGATCGATGGTGGTGCACAGCCAAATTTCTTCTTCCTCTTCACTATACCACGGTGGTGAGCTGCTGTTCCTATCTGGAGGCCTCTGGTTGCACCAATCGGATCTTTGTTGGGACATGGCTGTCGAGTTTTTACAAAATCACCCTGTGGCTGTAACATGTACTTACATTTATCTTGGCAACATGTAAGTGTTCCTTTATATTTCCATATACCTGTACTCAGATATGTTTTTGAATAACTAATGGTTGTATATTCTGCATACATGTATATACACATGTTTTTCTGTACATGTTATTAATTATCATTTTTTGTCTGTTTTTAAAAGATAGAAACAAAATTGCTCTACACATCCCTGAAGAAGGCGTTTCCTGAAACGCATCGGGTGTCGTCCGTGCGACTTGCCGTGGCTACCCTATCACGGTAGTCCTTGGACCTCTCTAGAGTTTTTTTCTTCTGTTTTTTGCCATATCTACGTAATTCAGATGTCTATAGCCACCTATTGATTCAAATTTTATTTGTTTATATTTCAATAAATTTTGCATACTCCTTTTTATATTCTCTTTGTGTACTACTACTTGGGCCATTAAAGTCCCCTAAGGGGGGGTTCCTTCTCCACTACGGTGGTGAGCTTGGGGTTAGCACCCAGCCTATCCTATCCATTCAGATCACTATCAACTTGAGCAGCGTTTTCTTCCCCTGAGTGTGCACTGGATACCTGCACCCACCTATCTGACAATGGACTTTTGTACTGACACACTCTATACATGCTACATTTGCTTTCATTTTCTTGGGAAAATACATTTTATATTTCCTATTAAATTGTCAAGAGTTTTTAACTACCACGCTATAGGTCTGGACATCTCACCTTTCAACTAGAAATGGCATCATGAAAGTGGCTCTCTTTCCTATACGTGTTGCGCTCAAGGACAGGCTTCATCAGGATCCTACTTATTTATTTACATACTGTCACCAGTCAGTGTCCCTGACCACTGACACATCAGTTATATGGTGACACTGTACTTCACTGGTAACAGTATGTAAAAAAAAAATTTAATTTCTGCATTTTCCAAAAAACTGTGACAAAAAAATTACAACTTCAAAAAACTCACCATGCCTCTTACCAAATACCTTGGACTGTCAACTTTCCAAAAAGGGGTCATTTTAGGGGTATTTGTACTGTCCTGTCATTTTCAAGCCTCAATAAATGAGATAGGCCATCAATACATTGGGACTATTTTTCAAATGTATATCCCATAGTTTGTAGACTCTATAACCTTCTTGTGATAAATCCTAAAGTATTTGTTGGCTGCCAAATAAAAACCAAAAAACAGGAACCAACTAAAAATACAAATCAGCTGCTGCAATCACTGTGAATTAGTGTTCATCACAAGCAAAAATTAATAAACAAAGGAAAAATTAATAAAGAAAGGAAATGTGCTGCGCTGCTGAGAACATAATTAACACCTATGTACATACAAATGTGACACCATACAAAATTACTTCTCATAATAACATTATACGTTAATTCACATATATGTGTATAACAGTGCAAAAAGGAATGTCCCTAAAATTCACTTCCACTTCAGAAAACCAGGAAGTGACTCAAAACAATAAAAAGTCCTCCTACTGCATAGTTGCCAACATTGTAAAAAAAAATTTTAGGGACACTTTTTTGGCTGTAGGCGGGGGTCTTATTATAATTAGGGGGCGGGGCATGCATTTGTAGGCGTGGCACAGAGGGGAAAGCTGTGAAAAGTGGGCGTGTGTTACGCAAAATAGTGGGCATGTCTTAAATGGGCGTGGCTCATAGGGGGTGTGGTTAGAGTCTGAGATGAATGAGGGATGGAGAGGGAAAGGGGGGAAAGGGATGAAGGGACAGCAGCCCCAGATCCTACACAACAATAGAAATATGTGTATTCTAGAAAGTTTAACAATCAGCAGATAAAGATACTCCAAACACCTGGTGTTAGCACTTTAATCATCCCGACACCATGGTTGTTACGGTGTCAGGATGATTGAAGTGCATTATTTCTATTATTACATTGTAATATAAAATTAAATCATTCAACTCACCATAATGCCGAATCAGTGGGATCCTTGAGCGTCTCACCTGCCACGTCACCTGCCACCAGCTGTCCGTCCTTGCATCAGGTGCCCCCAGCAGAGTCCGTCATTGCATCAGGTGCCCCCAGCGGAGCCCCCCCTTACATCAGATGTCACCAGCAGAGTCCCACTTACATCAGATGTCACCAGCGGAGCCCCCCTTACATCAGATGTCCCCAGCGGTGCCCCCCCTTACATCAGGTGTCCCCAGCGGAGCCCCCCTTACATCAGATGTCCCCAGCGGAGCCCCCCTTACATCAGATGTCCCCAGCGGAGCCCCCCTTACATCAGATGTCCCCAGCGGTGCCCCCTTACATCAGATGTCCCCAGCGGAGCCCCCCCTTACATCAGGTGTCCCCAGTGGAGCCCCTCCTTACATCAGGTGTCCCCAGCGGAGCCCCCTTACATCAGATGTCCCCAGTGGAGCCCCCCTTACATCAGGTGTCCCCAGCGGAGCCCCCCTTACATCAGGTGTCCCCAGCGGAGCCCCCTTACATCAGATGTCACCAGCGGAGCCCCCCTTAAACCCGATGCAATCTGCGCTATCCCCACTCTACTACAGCGATATTGTAACTCAATAAATGTGAACAAGCAACTATAGACAAAAAGTGCTGCAACCAAAATAAACTCGAATATCTAGTTCTGTACCATATATAATAAATTCAGCTGCGCTAGTAGTGTCCCAATGGTTAAAGTTGATCTTCAACCCAAACTTCTGGATATTTAGGTATTACTTTAGTAACAATCATAATACATAAATAAACATATGTGAAGTCCCAAAAAAATGAATCAAAAGTTATCAAAACAATGTATCAAAAAATATGTGTTTCTATAAAGATAGTCCTTCTTTTTACTAATGGGATTGCTGATCCTTTAGTGTCTGAACATGCTGACAAAGCGGTATAAGGACATGCTTACAAAGCGGTAACATAAGGGGGGCCGCTTACCGGATGAGTTGGATAAGTCTTTAGAGCCTCACAGGTGCCAGATCTTGTAGGCAGGAACAGCTGCTTTCCCTTGCGGCTTCGGATCAGCCTTGGCTTCTTATCGAGCACCGGGATGATCTCAACTTGACCGATGCCGCTATGTGATCTCAGATGTCTTCAGGGCTTCACCGGTGTCAGGGCTTAAGGACACGAACAGCTGATTTCATCTGCAGTTAGAAATCTGCCCTAGGTTCCTCCCAAGCACTGGAATGCCGTATCGTGAGCTGTGCTCCTGTGTAATCACTCGTTAGCATATTGGGAATAAAACAGAAAAATCCTCCATGGTGAAGTACATAAAAATTTATTTTATTTAAAACTGATGGATGGCTGACATCAAGGTTAGAGCAGAAATTTCAAGACGGACAGCTTGGCTGCGGCGAGGCTTGCCCAGCTGATGTGTGGTGACGTCAGGTCCCGTAGCTCCGTCCAACGTGGCGTTTCTCCGTAAGTGGCTTCGACGGGGAAAGGAGACTCCCCTTACATCAGATGTCCCCAGCGGAGCCCCCCTTACATCAGATGTCCCCAGCGGAGCCCCCCCTTACATCAGGTGTCCCCAACGGAGCCCCCCCTTGCACCAGATGTCCCCAGCGGAGCCCCACTTACATCAGGTGTCCCCAGCGGAGCCCCCCCTTACATCAGATGTCCCCAGCGGAGCCCCCCCTTACATCAGATGTCCCCAGCGGTGCCCCCTTACATCCGGTGTCCCCAGCGGTGCCCCCTTACATCAGATGTCCCCAGCGGAGCCCCCCCTTACATCAGGTGTCCCCAACGGAGCCCCCCCTTGCACCAGATGTCCCCAGCGGAGCCCCACTTACATCAGGTGTCCCCAGCGGAGCCCCCCCTTACATTAGCTGTCCCCAGTGGAGCCCCCCCCATACATCAGATGTCCCCAGCGGTGCCCCCCCCTTACATCAGGTGTCCTAGTAGGTCTCCGCCGCCATTGCAGAACAGAGGGGGTATACAAAATAGTGTCTCCGCCGGCCGCGTGGTTACAATAGAACCCCCGCCCCTTTCCATAACAGACCGGCAGCAGGGCGGAGTGGGGCGGGGGGTGGGCGGAGCGAAGCGGGTCGGAGGGTGGACGGCGACGCAGGAGCTCCATCTAGCCACCCAGCCGTGTTCCTGGTCTTTTTAAAAAATGGCGGCCGGCGGAGCCAATGTCTCCACCAGTCGCGGACCTCTAGCGGCTGCAGGCAGCGGCGGTGAAAAATCATGAAAACACAGATTTCTCGGGACATTTCCCGGGAAACAATAAAATCGGGAAAAGAGTCTAAATCCCGGGAATGTCCCGGGAAATTCGAGACAGTTGGTAAGTATGCTACTGGTAAGTGAGACCACTATCCCGGTGCTCTATATCAATATGCATCACCCCACACATGATCTCAGGGGTCTTTGAGACCCCTGATCTAGATGGACCCTCACCTTCAAACATTCACCTACAGTATATGTTATAATAGATCAATGGGCGCTTTTCCCCTTCCCTGGGGGTTAAATGAGAGGCCTCTCAATGGTCCCGGGTCTCTCTCTCTCATCCATGGCTCATGAGGTATCTGTATCTTTAAGATTCTCTGTATCGCTGTAGTAATTCTGTCAGATGAACTCAACACCACATAAAAGAAATCATAGCGTAGTATATTTAACAAACTGTTTAATAAAAAATTTGTTTCGTTTTGGATAAATTCGTTATGTTACCAATTTTGTTTCCATTATTTGTTTTGGAATTCTTTTAGTTTACTTTGGTTTAGGTTATTCGTTTTCTTACGAATTTCAAATTTTTGGAGTGTTTCGATTTCAGATGGGTCGAAAAATGATCGTCCGATTTGAATTTTGTGTGAAGAATAGCCGGTTGTTAAGGAGCGGGCCAGGAAGCCGACCGCCACGTCTTTAACAACAGATGATTCATCAGCTGTCAACGAGCTTCCCCACTGATAGCTGAAATGTAAACAAATGAATGCAAGCAATGAAAAATCCAGAAAAAAAACAGCCTGGGGTCCCCCCACTCCATACCAGGCTTATCCGAGCATGCAACCCGGAAGGCCAGGAAAAGAGGGGGGACGAGCAAGTGCCCCCCCCCCCGAACCATATCAGGTCACATGCCCTCGACCTGGCGAGGGGGTTCTTTGGGACACATAGTACCCCTACCCATTCACCAAAAAAGTGGTGAGTAAAGACACAACAGAATTCCTTTATTAAAATAAACATTTCCTTGGTGTAGATCCATCGTCAATCACGACGCCCACTGCACCGCTGGACCCAGAAAACAAAAACAAACCTCCGTTCTCATTGAAGGCTCCTGCCGTCTGTCTTAAATAACTAACCGGCATGCCCCAGTTGCTGACATCACAAGTAGGCGGGGGCATCCGGTGATGTCACCCCTTAGCTATTTAAGAAATGTTGATCGCATGTGGCCTAGTATGGTCAGGAGGGGGGCGCTCGTTCGTCCTTCCTTTCCTGACCTGCCGGGCTGCATGCTTGGATAAGGGTCTGGCATGGATTGGGGGGGGGGGGGCAAGTACCTTCTATTGCTCTCAGCTTCCTCCACATCTCCAAATTAATTTTTGTTGCTCTGATTTCCTGTTAGAGGGTGGCTACGTTTGTTCTCTCACTATATGTACGTAGCCACCCTCTCTTGCTCATTTCCAGGATGGACTATGGAATTTGCAGTGTGCATAGAGCAGTGCACACGAACACAACTAACGTTCACTGCTCATAGCAAATGGAAGTGAGGGAGGAAAAGGAGAGGCTTGGGAGCTCAAAGAGAGTGATGCAAGAAGGCAGAAAAAACAATAGGAAACAATTTCATGAAAAATAGATTACAGGGCGATTAACCACTTGACCTCTTGGAGATATACCCCCCTTCCTGATGGTTTTTTTTTTGTGTGCAATACAGCACTGCATTACTTTAACTGACAATTGTGCAGCCATGCGATGCTGTACCCATATAAACAAAAAAAGAGCGACAATTTTGAAAAGAAAGCAATATTTTTTACTTTTTGCTATAATAACTATCCCCCCAAAAATATATAAAAAAAACTATTTTTTTCCTCAGTTTAGGCCGATATGTATTCTTCTACATATTTTTGGTAAAAAAAAAACGCTATAAACAAAAAAAAAGGCCGACAATTTTGAAAAAAACCCAATATTTTTTACTTTTTGCTATAAAACATATCCAATAAAGCCAGTGCTTGTGTACAATGGGAGGTGCTTTTACTAGGGGAAGGCATGGATCCATGTCCCTGCTTTGCAGGAACACAGGATCTATGCCCTCCCTACTGACAGAATGGCAATCAGCCTTGTTTACATAGGTAGATTGCTGTTCTGCCTGTGTAATGAATGATCGGTGGGTGCCGGTGGACATCGAGTCTGGGGTACCCGCTGATTGGCCCCCGCTGTGTATAATCATACATGCACGGGCCCCAATCCGGGAGAGCCAAATCTATACGTGATCTGGCGCACAGCTACCGCCCTGTAGCAGTAAAGCTGCAATGGAGCGGATAGAAAGTGGTTAAGTAGTGGATGTGTATCAGTTATTCTTTAAGGAAAGGATATTGTTTAGTGTCACTTTAGTTTGCCATGATAGACATAGCTACTGTATGTCCAAAATAAAATCAGGGAATGCTATAATGGTAAAAGGAAAGCAGGGAAAGCTAAATTGTTAAATAAACACTAGATGGCGTTATCGCCTATCTACAGTATGTGAAAAAGGGAATGCTCTGTTTAATACATTATATAAAGAACGGAGGCTTTATTCACAACCGTACCTTTTTTTTTTTTTAAACAATACATTTTTATTGAAAGTTATTAACAATAGAAATTGTCATTTACTTTAGTCATATGTATCCAACATGGTTACATTGATTTAAAAAGGTTTTACGTTAGTATAAAATACTTGATAACCTGTACCAGTCTACCCCTAATGGGTTCAAACTGTAGGCATGGACAGGCCATCAAATTAACTAGATAGTTGGGTTCAAAAAATGAAAACGAAAACAAAACTTGCAAATCAGATTTAAAAGGTGGGTCCAAGATGCTAGACTACATAAAAGACATGCACATAAATGGCTTAACGGCACTTCAAACTTAAGGATAAGTTACACTTTTTTAAATAGTTGGATGCTTTAGGATGGGATAGCCAGGTATTCCATTTTTTTTTTTTAATGTGATGGTGGAGTAGTTTTTATAAGCAAGCATAAGTTCGTACTTAGCTTGAATAATTTGGTCTGGCTGTAGCTGTCGATAAATTAGGTGCGTCCCTGGATTTCCAGAGGCTGGTTATAGTGAGCCTTGACGCTTTTAGTGTATGGATTACTATTGTTCTAAATGTTGAAGGGTTTTATGTCCAAATTTAGGCCGAGTAAGGCTGGTTAGGTTTCCCGTAAGGTCAGCTATAAATTAAGCTATTGAGTTCCAGAAGCTTTGCAAGTTTTTACAGCTCCATAATATGTGCAGAAGGTTACCTGCCTGTTTGTTACATCTCCAACATACAGTATCTCACAAAAGTGAGTACACCCCTCACATTTTTGAAAATATTTTATTATATCTTTTCATGTGACAACACTGAAGAAATGACAATTTGCTACAATGTAAAGTAGTGAGTGTACAGCTTGTATAACAGTGTCAATTTGCTGTCCCCTCAAAATAACTCAACACACAGCCATTAATGTCTAAACCGTTGGCAACAAAAGTGAGTACACCCCTAAGTGAAAATGTCCAAATTGGGCCCAAAGTGTCAATATTTTGTGTGACCACCATTATTTTCCAGCACTGCTTTAACCCTCTTGGGCATGGCGTTCACCAGAGTTTCACAGGTTGTCACTGGAGTCCTCTTCCACTCCTCCATGACGACATTACGGAGCTGGTGGATGTTAGAGACCTTGCCCTCCTCCACCTTCCATTTAAGAATGCCCCACAGATGCTTAATAGGGTTTAGGTCTGGAGACATGCTTGGTCAGTCCATCACCTTTACCCTCAGGTCCTTTAGCAAGGCAGTAGTAATCTTGGTGGTGTGTTTGGGGTCGTTATCATGTTGGACTTCTGCCCTGCAGCCCAGTCTCTGAAGGGAGGGGATCATGCTCTGCTTCAGTATGTCAGAGTACATGTTGGCATTCATGGTTCCCTCAATGAACTGTAGCTCCCCAGTGCCGGAGCACTCATGCAGCCCCAGACCATAACACTCCCACCACCATGCTTGACTGTAGGCAAAACTCACTTGTCTTTGTACTCCTCACCTGGTTGCTGCCATACATGCTTGACACCATCTGAACAAAATAAGTTTATCTTGGTCTCATGAGACCACAAGACATGGTTCCAGTAATCCATGTCCTTAGTCTGCTTGTCTTCAGAAAACTGTTTGCAGGCTTTCTTGTGCATCATCTTTAGAAGAGGCTTCCTTCTGGGATGACAGCCATGTAGACTAATTTGATGGCTGTCATCCCAGAAGTGTGCGCCGTATGGTCTGAGCACAGACAGGCTGACCCCCCACGCTTCAACCTCTGCAGCAATGCTGGCAGAACTCATATGTCTATTTCCCAAAGACAACCTCTGGATATGACGCTTAGCACATGCACTTAACTTCTTTGGTCGACCATGGCGAGGCCTGTTCTGAGTGGAACCTGTTCTGTTAAACCACTGTATGGTCTTTATCACTGTGCTGCAGCTCAGTTTCAGGGTCATGACAATTTTCTTATAGCCTAGGCCATCTTTATGTAGAGCAACAATTCTTTTTTTCAGATCCTCAGAGAGTTCTTTGCCATGAGGTGCCATGTTGAACTTCCAGTGACCAGTATGAGAGAGTGAGAGCGATAACACCAAATTTAACACACCTGCTCCCCTTTCACACCTGAGACCTTGTAACACTAACGAGTCACATGACACCGGGGAGGGAAAATGGCTAATTGGGTCCAATTTGGACATTTTCACTTAGGGGTGCACTCACTTTTTTGCCAGCGGTTTAGACATTAATGACTGTGTGTTGAGTTATTTTGAGGGGACAGCAAATTTACACTGTTATACAAGCTGTACACTCATTACTTTACAATTACATTGTAATTTCTTCAGTGTTGTCACACGAAAAGATAGAGTAAAATATTTACAAAAATATGAGCGGTGTACTCACTTTTGTGAGATACTGTATGTCAGATGTAGTGGGATAGATTTTTGATAATTTATATGGGGTTAAATACCATCTATTCAGTATTTTTTGTGCATTATTATATTATTGAGGGGATTTCTATAGGATTATTGGGATTGAACTATTTAAAATGGGTGTACTGGAAGGATAGATTTACATAAATATGATATCCTTCTTTGACCCATTCATCAACATAACTCAGGGGGTTATATCTACTAATCTGTTGGCCAAGATAGTGATAGGGGTCTATAATTTAGAGGGGATGAGGGGTCGTTTCCTTGTTTCGGTTGTGTTATTATTATTGTTTCTAATAGTTGTTTGGGAAAAAGTTTAGAGTTAGCTGTATAATTAAACATGTTAGTTAAAGCGGGGGTCCACCCACACCACCAAAAAAAATATATATTAAAAGCCAGCAGCTACAAATACTGCAGCTCCTGACTTTTAATACATGGCCACTTACCTGTCCCAGGGTCCAGTGATGTCAGCAGGCGACGCCGAGAACCCGCTCGGTTCTCGGCAGCTGCCGCCGCCATCCTAGGTGAGGGAATCAGGAAGTGAAGCGTTGCGGCTTCACTTCCCGGTTCCCTACTGCGCATGCGCGAGTCGCGCTGCGCGTCCCAAGTGGTCCCCGCTCTCTCCTGGGAGCTGTGTGTTTCCCAGGAGACAGCGCAGAGGGACGGGAAGAGGCGTAGACTCCCATGGGAGTCTATGCCGGAAGTGGGTGCAAATACCTGTCTTAGACAGGTATCTGCACCCCCTTCCCCCCTGAAAGGTGCCAAATGTGACACCGGAGGGGGGGAGGGTTCCGAAAAGCCGAAGTTCCATTTTTGGGTGGAACTCCGCTTTAAGTAATGGACTAGAATTTCCTTGAAGGCTTTGTAATATTTTCCTGACAGGCCATCTGCTCCTGGAGCTTTGTTTTTGGGTAGTTCATTGACAGCTGCACCTTTTTTAAGCTTTTCAAAAATCTTCCATGATCATTTCTGAAATCGCCCTGATCACTGCTGTAATAATGACCTTGTATTAGACTTGTACTAAGTAGCAAGTGACATGGTAATCTTGCCTGTCTGTGTTATACAGGCTTATTTTTGCATCAATACTTCAGATAATCATGCCAATCAGTTTCAGAGATCATTTCTAAGGAAGGAGACAGATCCTCCAAAAGATGTCACAATGCAATTATATTTGATGGCATAGACACTTGATAAAAAGGATCATTATTCTCTCTGAATTGCAGGTTATGATTATAGAGCACTCTTCAGATGGATTTACATGAATTTGCCTAGATTGTACCTGAACTTTCCAAGTTGGTGTAGATTTTTTCTTCCTATCACTGGCATTAACGATAAGACATTCTTCCACCCACTGACTTTCAACACCAGAACAATATTTCCTGACATGGGGCATTTTTGCCTCTCTCTGACCAGCATTATTTTACATACTTCTGACCTTTTGCACTATGTATATTGTGCTGTATGTTATACTCCTGTCACCTGCTCTCTGTAAACTATGCTGCACTTTACATGCTCTTGTCTGTTACATACCATATACTGTGTTTTATGTAATGCAGTGCTGACTGCTGTGCTCTGTAAAGCTGGCAATAAATGGACTGAATCTTGGACAGACTGATTTCAGGAGGGTTATACTGGGGGACAGATTGACCTGGGGGCAAGGGGACGTATTATACTGGGGGGGGTAAGATTATATGGGGGGGTAAGATTATATGGGGGGGCAGCCCACCCTGGGGGATGTACTGGGGGACAGACTGACCTGAGGGGGATTAAACTGGGGGACAGATTGACCTGGGGGAAGGATTATACTGGGGGACAGACTACAATGTTGGGGGGAATTGTACCGCTCCCTGAGGGGATTATACAGGTGAACAGACTTGGGAGACAGACTGACCTGCGGAGAATGTACATGGGAACAGACTGGCTTGAGGGGGGGGGGGGGTTATACTAGGGGACAGATTGACCTTGGGGGAGAGGGCAGGATTATACTGGAGGACAGACTGATCTAGATGGCATTTACTGGGGGGCCAGACTGATCTGGAGGGGGATTATACTGGGAGACAGATTGACCTGGGGAAGGATTATACTGGGGGACGGACTGCAATGTTGGGGGGAATTGTACTGCTCCCTGAGGGGGATCATATCGTTGAACAGATTGACTTGGGGGGAAGGATTATACTGGGAGACAGACTGACCTGGGGAGAACTCGGAACAGACTGACTTGGGGGGGGGATTATACTAGGAGACAGATTGACCTTGGGGGAGAGGGAAGGATTATACTGGGGGACAGACTGATCTAGGTGGCATGTATTGAGGGGCAGACCTGGATGGGATTATACTGGGGGACAGATTGACCTGGGGGAAGGATTATACTGGGGGACTGTCAAGGTTGGGCTCAGCCCATCCTTCTCAAAGCTGGCCGCTCAGCTGTCGGCTAATTGCCAGCTCCTATCTCTCCACAGTGACTCACCTTTTGATGATATCCTGCTCGTCAGTCCTGCCTACTTAAGCTGTCCAGTCCAGATGATCTCTGCCTTCGCCATCTCTAGAGACGCTCTCCTGTGTTCCTGTTAAAGACTTGCTTGGCTGACATTCCTTCTGGCTCCAGATCCTGCTTGCTGTTCTACTACACTCATCTCTGGCTCCCTGGCGGTTTGGCTTGTCTGACTATCCGTTCCGGTTCCTGAACTCTGGCTATGTTTTGACTATGTTTACTCTGTTTACCTTTTTTTATTATTATTATTAAACAAGTGTGATTTAAAGTGGAGGGCCACCCTGAAAAAAAAAATTCACCAAAAATCCTAAAAAAAATGTAAAAAAAAATTTGAAAAAAGTCTTCCTAATCTGCCTCTTCCTATTCCGCGGCGTGTTCTGCTCCTCGGTGAGTGGCCCCGTGGTCTTCTGGGAACTGTGTGTGTTCCCAGAAGACCACGAGGCCATTCACAGAGCGCCTTGCCGCTCGTGTGTGTGCAGTAGGAAACTGGCAGTGAAGCCGCAAGGCTCCACTGCCTGTTTCCCTTACTTAGGATGGCGGTGCCGGGACCCGAGAGCTGTGGGACGGGTTGGCCTCGGGCGGCTGACATCGCGGGCACCCAGGACAGGTAAGTACTTATTTAAAGTCAGCAGCTACAGTGTTTGTAGCTGCTGACTTTTAATTTTTTTTTTTTCAGGGACGGAATCTCGCTTTAACTGTAACTCTGTCTCAGTCTGATTCATGGTTTCTGACAGTAGGCGAAGGCCATGAATTCAATCCACTTGTTGGTAATATTTTTTCCAGATTGGATGAGCAGGATCACCGCATGGATCAGTTTACCATGGCGGTACAAATGCTCCTGAGTCGCACGGCTCACCTGGAATCTCCCACTATGGCTGCTCTGGTACAACCTGTGATGCAGGCCGTCCCTGCTGCTGCTCCAGTCTCTGTGCAGGCACCCGCCTCAAATATTACCTCTATAAGAGCTATGTCTGGTTTCCCTCCACTTCCCCAGTGATTCGGGGGCGATCCAGTCCAATGCAGAGGGTTTCTCAACCAGGTTGAGATATACTTTGAGATGCTGCCCCAGGCGTTTCCCACGGACAGAAGCAAAGTAGGTTTTGTGATATCTTTGCTTTCTGAGCGAGCCTTGGCCTGGGAAAACCCTCTATGGGAGACGCAAAAACCTGTTGTCTTGAGTTACCCTGAGTTTGTGGCTTCTTTTAAATGGGTATTCCCGCATGCTCCACTTCTGCTGCCAAGTGCCTCATGTCCATCAGAGTACGAGAACTGTTGCCGATTATGCCATTGAATTACATACTCTGGCAGCAGAGGTTGCTTGGAACAATGAGGCCCTCGTGGCTGCTTTTTCTCATGGTCTCTCAGATACCATCAAGGATGAGATAGCAGCCCGAGATATACCCATTGAGCTGTAAGTTGATCACGTTTGCCATCCTCATTGACTCCATACTCAAAGAAAGACTCGCTTTTAAGGAGCGCTTGCGGAAGCCTCCTGTACATTTGTCTCCGAACTTTGCAGTTCCACCCTTGCCTCCCTCACCTCCCATGCCTTCTGGTACTGAGTCAGTCTGTGAAGATGAACCCATTCACTAGGGCTTCACGCGTCTCTCTGCGGATGAGAGGAGGGAGAGATTGTGCCTACCCGTCCAGGGAACGCCCGAACCTTGAGGTCCTGTCACGGACAGACATTAGGTGGTGTTGTTTCGTCCCCAGTTATCCAGAAGGATAAGCCCCTGGTTTTGGTTACCCTTTCTTGGTCTGAGTCGTCCGTCGAGATACAGGCTCTAATCGAGTTTGGGGCTGCAAGCCTGTTCATTGATGCTACTTTTGTATCGAAGCACTCAATTCCGCTGCAGCTGCGTGACACTCCACTTGCCATTGAGGCTCTTGACGGGAGACCTCTACATCCTGCCCATGTGACTAATGAGACTGTTCCATTGTCTATGGCTGTAGGGGCTCTTCACCATGAAATAATCCAATTCCAAGTTATTTCCTCACCTAAGTTTCCGCTGGTTATTGGTTATCCTTGGTTACAGAGGCACAACCCCTCTTTTGATTGGCTCCGTACTGAGGTTCTCTCCTAGTCGCCACAATGCAGTAAGACATGCTTCCAGAAGGTAGCCAAGGTCCTGTGCACCTCTTCACTCTCCTCCCTGCCAGAGGAGTACTGCGATTTTAGCGATGTCTTTGACAAGGGTCAAGCTCATAGCTTGCCTCCACACCGGTCGTATGATTGCGTAATTGACCTTCAACCTGGTGCCATACTCCCTCATGGCCAGGTTTACCCGGGTTTACCCTTTGTCGGTCTTGGAGGATAAAGCCATGGAGGAGTATGTTGCAGATGCACTTTCTTGAGGTTTTATCCGCAAATTTCTTGTCTCCTGCTGGTGCTGGTGAACTGAGACCTTGTATTGATTATAGGGGTCTCAATCGTTTCACGATTAAGAATGCCTATCCGATTCCGTTGATTACGGAGTTATTTGACCGCCTCAAGGGAGCAACAGTTTTCACAAAGCTTGACTTGAGAGGGGCATACAATCTCGTGAGGATTAAGGAGGGCAACGAGTGGAAAACTAATACCAGAACAGGCCATTATGAGTACCTCATAATGCCCTTTGGCCTCTGTAATGCCCCGGCAGTTTTCCAGGAATTTATTAATGATATCCCCTGATATTTGTTGCAATTATGTGTGGTGGTTTATCTCGACGATATCCTTATATTTTCCAAGCCCCTGGAGAGCCACTACACAGATGTCTGTTGTTTGCTTCAGAAACTGAGAGAGAACAATCTCTATTGTAAATTGGAGAAGTGCAAATTCCATCGTGAACAGGTTAACCCCGTCCCACCGAGTGTACGCAGATGTGCGTACTCGGCTTTTGGGGGTTATACCAGGATGATGCCCGCAGCTGCAGGCATCATCCCGGTACTGTTTTTTAGAGCCAGCGATTGGCTTTCCAGGTATAACAACCGATGCGGCTAAAAGCCGTTCGGCTGTTATACCGGAAGAGCGGGAGGGGACGTCCCCCTCTCCCGCCGCCTCCCGCCGCTCTTACCGGGCCTCCCGGTCGAACGGGAGGCCCGATCATTAATCCGCCGCCTCCGGCAGCTAGTGACAGTCTGGAACGAAGCCGTAAGCGGCTTCGTTCCAGCTTCCTAATTGTAAACACGGAAGCAACGTCACTTCCCGTTTACTCGGTTGCCAATGGCGCCGGTTTTAAAAAAATATACAGTATTCAGAATCGCTGAAAACGGCGATCTGAATACTTTGAAGTGCAATCCCTCCATAAAGAGTACCTGTCACCACCTATTACTGTCATAAGGGATGTTTACATTCCTTGTCACAGCAATAAAAGTAATCAAATTTTTTTTTTTAAACACAATTTATTAATATAAAAATAAATAAAAACAATAAGAAAAAAAAATTTTTTAAAGCGCCCCCGTCCCCGCGAGCTCGCGCAGCAAAGAAAACGCATATGGAAGTCGCGCCCGCATATGTAAACGGTATTCAAATCACACATGTGAGGTATCGCCGCAATCGTCAGAGCGAGAGCAATAATTATAGCACTAGACCTCCTCTGTAACTCTAACCTGGTAACCGTAAAAAAATTTAAAGCGTCGCCTATGAAGATTTTTAGGTAACGTAGTTTGTCGCCATTCCACGAGTGCATGCAATTATAAAGCGTGACATGTTTGGTATCTATTTACTCAGCGTAACATCATCTTTCACATTATACAAAAAAATTGGGCTAACTTTACTGTTTGGTTTTTTCAAACTTCATGAAAGTGTCCCTTTTCCCAAAAAGGGTGATATAAAATATTGCAACAATCGCCATTTTATTCTCTAGATTCTCTGCTAAAAAAATATATATATATATAATGTTTGGGGGCTCTAAGTAATTTTCTAGCAAAAAATACGGATTTTAAATTGTAAACACCAAATGTCAAAAATAGGCTAATGCTGCGTACACACGATCGGACTTTACGGCATACTTGGTCCGGCGAACCTGAGTCCGTTGGACAATTCGATCGTGTGTGAGCTCCAGCGGCCTTTTTTTTTTAAAAGTTTGACGGACTTAGATTTGAAACATGTTTCAAATCTGTCCGACGGACTCGAGTCCGGTCGAAAAGTCCGCTCGTCTGTATGCTAGTCCGACGGACAAAAACCGACGCTAGGGCAGCTATTGGCTACTGGCTATCAACTTCCTTGTTTTAGTCCGGTCGTACGTCATCACGTACTAATCCGTCAGACTTTGGTTGATCGTGTGTAGGCAAGTCCATTCATTCGGAAAGTCCGTCTTAAAGTCCGTCGAAAATTCCGCCAGACAAAGTCTGCCATAAAGTCCGGTCGTGTGTACGCGGCATTAGTCATGAAAGGGTTAAATACCTGGGTTATGTCATTTCCACTGCTGGTTTTTCGATGAACCCAGAGAAACTTTCAGTGGTCCTACAGTGGCCCCGACACGTGGGTTTACATCCTCTGCAGCATTTTCTTGGCTTTGTCAACTATTATCGGAAGTTTATTAGTAACTAACGGAAGTTTATTAGTAATTATCGGAAGTTTATTAGTAACTTCTCGTCTCTGGTCAAGCCCCTGACTGATATGACCAGAAAGGACAGTAACCCACAGAGTTGGTCTCTGGAGTCGATTAAGGCCTTTGAAAGTCTCAAGGCTGCCTTTGTTTCTGCTCCTGTGTTGGCACATCCTGATCATACATTACCTTTTATCCTTGAGGTTGATGCTTCTAAACCTGGAGTTGGCGCCCTTCTGTCTCAACGTCCTACCTCTGAGAGCGTTACGAGATTGCTGACAGAGAGCTGTTAGCGATCATTTTAGCCCTGAAAGAATGGAGACATCTCCTCGAAGGTACCACTGTGCCGGTTCTCATTCTTACTGACCTTAAGAATCTCACATTCTTGTCTGAGGCTAAACGCCTCTCTGGCAGAAGGGCGCGATGGGCTCTTTTCTTGTCTAGTTTCAATTACATTGCCTCATTTTTACCCGGTACTAAAAATGTAAGGGCTGACGCTTTGTCACGACAATTTTTCTCCACTTCCAAGATGGAGTCGATTCCAGTACCTGTGATTCCTCCTGATCGTATTCTGGTTACAGTTCACACCAGTCTCACTTCTCCTTTGGGAGACAAAATTCTTGCTGCTCAGGTCCATGCTCCTCCTGAGAAACCTCTTGACCACTGCTTTGTACCAGAGAGTCTCTGTACTGCAGTGCTCCAGACTTGCCATTCTCCCAAGGCTGCTGGCCACCCTGGAAAGAATCAACTCTTTTGTGCCATTTCCCAACAATTCTGTTGGCCTAGTCTACGTGCTGATGTAACCGCCTTCGTAGCTGCCTGTTCCTTGTGTGCTCAAAGTAAAACTCCACGACACCTTCCAGTGGGCCTCCTACAACCCATACCCAGTGGAGAGAGGCCCTGGACCCACCTGTCTATGGATTTCATTGTGGAGTTACCCAACTCCCAGGGCAACATAGTTATCCTTATGGTGGTTGACCGGTTCTTGAAAATGTCCCATTGTATTCCACTTAAGAAGTTGCCCACCTATAAAGAACTGGCTTCCATTTTTGCTCGGGAGATCTATTGCTTACATGGGCTACCCAAGGTGATTGTCTCGGACAAGGGTAGTCAGTTTGTGTTCTGGCGAGCCTTTTTTGCACAGTTGGGAATTCAGCTTGCTTTCTCCTCTGTGTATCACCCGCAGTCTAATGGGGCCGCAGAACGAGCCAATCAGTCATTGGAGCAATTCCCACGTTGCTATATTTCTGACCATCATAACAACTGGTCAGACCTCTTACCGTGGGTGGAGTTTGCTCACAATAGTGTCTTGAATTCTGCTTCCCGATTGTCCCCATTTATGGCGAACTATGGTTTTCAACCTTCCATGTTGCTTGACTCATTTGTTCCGCAGAGTATTCCTGCATTAGAGGAGCATCTCCGTGGTCTTCATTCCACTTGGGCACAAGTCCAGGAGGCTTTGCGACTTACTAATGATAGGTACAGACTCCATGCTGACCGCAAACGCCTGCCTGCACCTTCCTACCAGGTTGGGGACAGGGTACAGTTTGAGAACCATGAGGAGTATGAAGTACAGTCCATTGTTGACTCCGTGGACGCATACAGTACCTGGTGCATTGGAAATAGTACGGTCCGGAGGAATGCTCTTGGGTCTCATCCTAAGACGTACCTGCCGCTGTCCTCCTCCATGATTTGCATAGATGTTTTCCCCTCAAGCCTGGTGGTCCTCCGAGGGGGAGGGGTCATTGAGGACAGGGTACTGTCAGAGCTGGGCTCAGCCCTTCCACCTCAAAGCTGGCCACTCAGCTGTCGGCTAATTGCCAGCTCCTATCTCTCCACAGTGACTCACCTGTTGATGATATCCTGCTCGTCAGTCCTGCCTACTTAAGCCGTCCAGTCCAGATGATCTCTGCCTTCGCCTTGGTCACATCTATAGAGACGCTCTTCTGTGTTCCTGTTAAAGACTTGCTTGGCTGACATTCCTTCTGGCTCCAAATCCTGCTTGCTGTTTTACTACGCTCATTTCAGGCTCCTTGACATTTTGGCTTGTCTGACTATTCATTCAGGTTCCTGAACTTTGGCTATGTTTTGACTACGTTTACTCTGTTTACCTTTTGTTATTATTATTAAACAAGTGTGATTTAACTGTAACTCTGTCTCAGTCTGATTCATGGTTTCTGATAGGGACAGACTGATCTAGGTGGCATGTACTGGGGGGAGACTGACCTGGGTGGGATTATACTGGGGGGACAGATTGACCTGGGGGAAGGATTATAATGGGGACAGACTGCAATGTTGGGGGGAATTGTACCGCTCCTCCCACCATTAACACATTTAGGCCACACCCACTGTTTTCCACTGACATCTCTAGTTACACTAATACAGTGATCAGTGATAATACTGTACACTGACACTGTACTAATGACACTGGCTGGGAAGAGGTTAACATCTAGGGGTAATCAAGGGGTTAACTGTGTGCCTAACAACGTGTAATACAGTATGTGTAATGTGTGCTGCTTTTATTAACAGCTTTTCAGGGAGAAAAAAAAGCCAGATCGCAATTCCTATGCACACAGAGTTGTGTGTGTGTGTGTGATTGGACCAGTGATGTATTTAGGTTTTGTGCTGCCCTAGGCCTGACTAAACTCATGCACCCCCTAATTTAAATACGACCCACCCCTTCCTGTCAAGGCCACACCCCTTCCTGTTTAAGACACGCCCTATCATCTGTAAACCACACATCTTCCTCTTTAGGCTTCAACTTTTCCTCTTAGAGCCCCACCTCTTCCTCTCTGTACATTAGCACACACATTCACGCACCATTCTTTCCATCAATCACCCTACCCTGTCCCGCCTCTAAACTCCATCATAAATTATCTCATGAAATTACACTGTTAACCAGTTGCCGACCGCCGCACACAGATGTACGTCGACAAGGCGGCACGGGCAGGCAAAAGGGCTTACCTGTACGTCCCTTCCTGCCCGCGGGTGGGGGGTCCAATCGGACCCCCCCCGGTGCCTGCGGCGGTCGGCAAATCTTCCCCGGCGATCGGTGGTGAGGGGGAGGCCATCCATTCGTGGCCCCCCCCTCGCGATCGCTCCCAGCCAATGGGATCATTTCCCTGCCTCTGTATTGTACACAGAGGCAGAGGAAATGATGTCATCTCTCCTCGGCTCGGTATTTTCCGTTCCGGGCCGAGGAGAGAAGACTGCAATGTAAGTGCACAAACACAACACAACACAGTAGAACATGCCAGGCATACAAAACACCCCGACCCCCCCCCCGATCACCCCCCGATCCCCCCCAATCACCCCCCCCCCCCTGTCACAAACTGACACCAAGCAGGGTTTTTTTTTTTTTTTTCTGATTACTGCAGTGTCAGTTTGTGACAGTTACAGTGTTGGGACAGTTAGTATTACCCCCCTTAAGGTCTAGGGTACCCCACTAACCCCCCCTAATAAAGTTTTAACCCCTTGATCACCCCCTGTCACCAGTGTCACTAAGCGATCATTTTTCTGATCGCTGTATTAGTGTCGCTGGTGACACTAGTTAGGGACGTAAATATTTAGGTTCGCCGTCAGCGTTTTATAGCGACAGGGACCCCCATATACTACCTAATAAATGTTTTAACCCCTTGATTGCCCCCTAGTTAACCCTTTCACCACTGATCACCATATAACTGTTACGGGTGACGCTGGTTAGTTCGTTTATTTTTTATAGTGTCAGGGCACCCGCCGTTTATTACCGAATAAAGGTTTAGCCCCCTGATCGCCCGGCGGTGATATGCGTCGCCCCAGGCAGCGTCAGATTAGCGCCAGTACCGCTAACACCCATGCACGCAGCATACGCCTCCCTTAGTGGTATAGTATCTGTACGGATCAATATCTGATCCAATCAGATCTATACTAGCGTCCCCAGCAGTTTAGGGTTCCCAAAAACGCAGTGTTAGCGGGATCAGCCCAGATACCTGCTAGCACCTGCGTTTTTCCCCTCCGCCCAGCCCACCCAAGTGCAGTATCGATCGATCACTGACACTTACAAAACACTAAACTAAAGAGTCAGGCCTGATCCCTGCGATCGCTAACAGTTTTTTTGGTAGCGTTTTGGTGAACTGGCAAGCACCAGCGGCCTAGTACACCCCGGTCGTAGTCAAACCAGCACTGCAGTAACACTTGGTGACGTGGCGAGTCCCATAAGTGCAGTTCAAGCTGGTGAGGTGGCAAGCACAAGTAGTGTCCCGCTGCCACCAAAAAGACAAACACAGGCCCGTCGTACCCATAGTGCCCTTCCTGCTGCATTCGCCAATCCTAATTGGGAACCCACCGCTTCTGCAGCGCCCGTACTTCCCCCATTCACACCCCCAACCAAATGCAGTCGGCTGCATGAGAGGCATTTTCTTTATGTCCTCCCGAGTACCCCCACCCAACGAACCCCCCCAAAAAAGATGTTGTGTCTGCAGCAAGCGCGGATATAGGCGTGACACCCGCCAGGGCCGGTACAAGGCAGGGGCGGAAGGGGCAGATGCCCTGGGCGATACACTTTACTGCAGGGAGGGGGGCGCAGGTGAAGTGGGCTTCTAAAAACTGGCTGTGTGTGCGATTGTACATAATAGCTGTAGTTACAACGATGTGCCGAGTGCGCTCCTGCACCCGGCACAAGCTAACATGTCAGCCCTTCATTGCCTTCCCTGTCAGTGGAGATACTCGGACCCCCCCCCCCGACAGGCGCTTCGTGGTTCCGGCCGGCCCGGCGTGATGTCACTCACTGAGAGGCTGGGTGTCTTGTCCCCCATCGGATAGTACCTGCCCTGTACTGCGCAGGCGCAGCGCTTGCGCAGTACGTAGGACAAAGGAGACGCCGACAGTCTCCGAAGATTAACAGCTGTTCATCAGCTCTACACGGAGACTTTCGGCGTCTCCTTTGTCCTACGTACTGCGCAAGCGCTGCGCCTGCGCAGTACAGGGCAGATACTATCCGATGGGGGGGCCCTTTCTTGTCAGAACACCGGCGATGATGGGAGGCGGGATTGTAGGACTCACAGGAGCATCATACAGTGCTGCTGAGGCTGTGACCAAGAGGAACCGACGAGGAGGAACTAAACACTGAGTGACTGCAGTGTGTATTGCACAAGTAGGCAAAGCAGATGATTGCAGCTTAATTAACTCTGTAGATTTAGGGGGGGGGGGGGGGATGGAGGTGGCTGCTGAGGGGAGGCCAATTACCAATCATTTTACATTTCAGTAATGTACAGCATGGAGGGGGGTTAATGTATTGCCATTGGTCACTGATCTATTAGTGAACAGTAGCAGTTAATTAACCCCTTTGTGCTGCATTGGTGGCACCAGTATCAGTGTTATACTGCAGCACAAATGGGGTTAATTAACTGTTACTGGTCACTAATAGATCAGTGACCAATGGCAATACATTAACCCCCCTCCATGCTGTACATTACTGAAATGTAAAATGATTGGTAATTGGCCTCCCCTCAGCAGCCACCTCCATGCTGTACATTACAAATTGGGTCAAACACAAGTAATAAGAACGAAGTCCCAATTACTCGATTGCATGGACCTCCTATCACATGTAATCACATTAGGATCAAAACAAGCTGGCTGGCTAATCACAGCTACCTGTCCTTCCGGGACTCGAGAAGCGCAGTGACGTCAGGTGATGGAGCGAATCCCGGAAGGACAGGTAGCTGCGATTATCCAGCCGGCTTGTTTTGATCCTTATGCGATTACATGTTTTTGCTGTAAAAGCAAAATGTTATACTTTCAATGAAGTTTTTAAATATTTTTACAGTATGGCTAGCAAGCCTTTTTGTATTTTGGGGACCATCTGTGATATTGTTTCCTGGATGGTGGGTCCACTTGCCATAAGGGGTTCCTTGGATGGTTAAAGGACCTGGCTGGGTTTAGAGCCACAAGTGTCACTGACCTTCCCTGATAGGAGGTTTGTGCAATCTGGTAAGCAAGCACTTTATCTATGGTAGAGGATCACTCAATTGAAGGTGCGGATGTTGCCAAAGAACTTTTTTTTATCACATTGGGACTTTGTTTTTATCACTGGTGCTTGACTCAATATTAATTAGCGCAACTCCGTTGATGAATTTATGATTTGGGACTGTGTTATATCTCACAGTAGAGTTTGCGGCTACTTTAGATGTTTGTATTTTAGAATAATTAGAGCTATTTTTTGCTTTATTTGATGCATATTACAAATGCCATTGGTAATTAACCACTTGCCGACCCATCACAGTACATTTACTGCTATTGGGTGGCAGCTACAGGCGTATGATGCTGCCTGTTTCAGGGTTTCGGGCGCATGCTCCCACCCACCTACTCACCTGTCATTTGACACATCAGGACTGTCAGCAGATCCCAGCCAATGATTCATGGCTGGAACATGCTGATCAGCTGTGTCAAATCACAGCCCAGAACTTGACAATCAATACAGGGGCTCTTTACAGAGGGAATGATCACTTTTTTTTTTCTTTTCCCTGCAAAGCACTGACTCTTTGTTTACACGGGGGGGGGGGGGGGCGCAGTTTGCCATCTTCGCCCTGGGCACCAAATGACCTTGTCCCGGCACTGACACCCGCTATTATTGTCCCTCCTGTCCTGACAATCCTGGTCTTTGCATTGGTGAATGTTTTGAACGCTACCATACACTAGTTGAGTATTAGCGTAGGGTACAGCATTCCACAGACTAGGCACACTTTCACAGGGTCTCCCAAGATGCCATCGCATTTTGAGAGACCCGAACCTGGAACCGGGTACAGTTATAAAAGTTACAGTTACAAAAAAAAGTGTAAAAAAAAAAAACACATACAAAAATATAAAATAAAAAAAAATAGTTGTCGGTTTATTGTTCTCTCTCTCTCTATTCTCTCTATTGTTCTGCTCTTTTTTACTGTATTCTATTCTGCAATGTTTTATTGTTGTTATGTTTTATCATGTTTGCTTTTCAGGTATGCAATTTTTTATACTTTACCGTTTACTGTGCTTTATTGTTAACCATTTTTTTGTCTTCAGGTACGCCATTCACGACTTTGAGTGGTTATACCAGAATGATGCCTGCAGGTTTAGGTATCATCTTGGTATCATTCTTTTCAGCCAGCGGTCGGCTTTCATGTAAAAGCAATCCTAGCGGCTAATTAGCCTCTAGACTGCTTTTACAAGCCGTGGGAGGGAATGCCCCCCCCACCGTCTTCCGTGTTTTTCTCTGGCTCTCCTGTCTCAACAGGGAACCTGAAAATGCAGCCGGTGATTCAGCCAGCTGACCATAGAGCTGATCAGAGACCAGAGTGGCTCCAAACATCTCTATGGCCTAAGAAACCGGAAGCTACGAGCATTTTATGACTTAGATTTCGCCGGATGTAAACAGCGCCATTGGGAAATTGGGAAAGCATTTTATCACACCGATCTTGGTGTGATCTGATGCTTTGAGGGCAGAGGAGAAATCTAGGGTCTAATAGACCCCAATTTTTTCAAAAAAGAGTACCTGTCACTACCTATTGCTATGATAGGGGATATTTACATTCCCTGAGATAACAATAAAAATGATAAAAAAAAAAAAAAAATGAAAGGAACAGTTTAAAAATAAGATAAAAAAAAATAAGAATAATAAAGAAAAAAAAAAAAAAAAAAAAAAAAAAAGCACCCCTGTCTCCCCTGCTCTCGCGCTAAGGCGAACGCAAGCGTCGGTCTGGCGTCAAATGTAAACAGCAATTGCACCATGCATGTGAGGTATCACCGCGAACGTCAGATCGAGGGCAGTAATTTTAGCAGTAGACCTCCTCTGTAAATCTAAAGTGGTAACCTGTAAAGGCTTTTAAAAATGTATTTAGTTTGTCGCCACTGCACGTTTGTGCGCAATTTTAAAGCATGTCATGTTTGGTATCCATGTACTCGGCCTAAGATCATCTTTTTTATTTCATCAAACATTTGGGCAATATAGTGTGTTTTAGTGCATTAAAATTTAAAAAAGTGTGTTTTTTCCCCAAAAAATGCGTTTGAAAAATCGCTGCGCAAATACTGTGTGAAAAAAAAAAATGAAACACCCACCATTTTAATCTGTAGGGCATTTGCTTTAAAAAAATATATAATGTTTGGGGGTTCAAAGTAATTTTCTTGCAAAAAAAAATTATTTTTTTATGTAATCAAAAAGTGTCAGAAAGAAGAAGCTTATGTCACACATCACCCACTCTTCTAACCACTTGAAGACAAATGGTTAGAAGAGTGGGTGATGTGTGACATAAAGCTCAGCGAAGCTGGCCCCCCTACAATCAGCACAAATAAAAACTCAAGTGTGTTTCTTTAGTGCTACGTTTGTGCTGTTTTGTGCTGTAAAAATTTTCATTTGTGCTGCTTTTATTTTTAAGATATTAGCAATTGTTTTTTCCAGACTATGACATCACCTAGCCCCCCTACAGTGCCCAAATGACACAAAACTGGTCTCGTTGGTTAGTGCTACGTTTGTGCTGTTTTGTGCTGCTAAAAATTCTGTTCTATCTTTTATCGTTTTTGCGTTATTAATGATTTATTAAAGGTCACCAAAGGTCACTCAGCCCCCCTACAACGCCCAAATGACACGAAACTGGTCTCGTTGGTTAGTGCTACGTTTGTGCTGTTTTGTGCTGCTAACATTTCCGTTCTATCACTTATCGTTTTTGCGTTATTAATGATTTATTAAAGGTCACCAAAGGTCACTCAGCCCCCCTACAATGCCCAAATGACACAAAACTGGTCCGTTGGTTAGTGCTATGTTTGTGCTGTTTTGTGCTGCTAAAAATTCTGTTCTATCACTTATCGTTTTTGCGTTATTAATGATTTATTAAAGGTCGCCAAAGGTCAGTCAGCCCCCCTACAACGCCCAAATGACACGAAACTGGTCTCGTTGGTTAGTGCTACTTTTTTTGCTGGTTTGTGCTGCTAAAATTTTTATTTGTGCCGTTATGGTTTTTAAGTTATAACAGTTTATTTTTTTTTCAAACCCCACTCACTTTGCCCACCCTACAATCAGCACAAATAAAAACTCAAGTGTGTTTCTTTAGTGCTACGTTTGTGCTGTTTTGTGCCGTAAAAATTTTAATTTGTGCTGCTTTTATTTTTAAGATATTAGCAATTGTTTTTTCAAGACTATGACATCACCTAGCCCCCCTACAATGCCCAAATGACACAAAACTGGTCTTGTTGGTTAGTGCTACGTTTGTGCTGTTTTGTGCTGCTAAAAAATCCGTTCTATCTTTTATCGTTTTTGCATTATTAATGATTTATTAAAGGTCACCAAAGGTTAGTCAGCCCCCCTACAACGCCCAAATGACACAAAACTGGTCTTGTTGGTTAGTGCTACGTTTGTGCTGTTTTGTGCTGCTAACATTTCCGTTCTATCACTTATCCTTTTTGCGTTATTAATGATTTATTTAAGGTCACCAAAGGTCACTCAGCCCCCCTACAATGCCCAAATGACACAAAACTGGTCTCGTTGGTTAGTGCTACGTTTGTGCTGTTTTGTGCTGCTAAAAATTCTGTTCTATCACTTATCGTTTTCGCGTTATTAATGATTTATTAAAGGTCGCCAAAGGTCAGTCAGCCCCCCTACAACGCCCAAATGACACGAAACTGGTCTCGTTGGTTAGTGCTACGTTTGTGCTGGTTTGTGCTGCTAAAATTTTTATTTGTGCTGTTATGGTTTTTAAGTTATAACAGTTTATTTTTTTTTCAAACCCCACTCACTTTGCCCACCCTACAATCAGCACAAATAAAAACTCAAGTGTGTTTCTTTAGTGCTACGTTTGTGCTGTTTTGTGCTGTAAAAATTTTCATTTGTGCTGCTTTTATTTTTAAGATATTAGCAATTGTTTTTTCCAGACTATGACATCACCTAGCCCCCCTACAGCGCCCAAATGACACAAAACTGGTCTCGTTGGTTAGTGCTACGTTTGTGCTGTTTTGTGCTGCTAAAAATTCCGTTCTATCTTTTATCGTTTTTGCGTTATTAATGATTTATTAAAGGTCACCAAAGGTTAGTCAGCCCCCCTACAACGCCCAAATGACACAAAACTGGTCTCGTTGGTTAGTGCTACGTTTGTGCTGTTTTGTGCTGCTAACATTTCCGTTCTATCACTTATCGTTTTTGCGTTATTAATGATTTATTTAAGGTCACCAAAGGTCACTAAGATATTAGCAATTGTTTTTTCCAGACTATGACATCACCTAGCCCCCCTACAATGCCCAAATGACACGAAACTGGTCTCGTTGGTTAGTGCTACGTTTGTGCTGGTTTGTGCTGCTAAAATTTTTATTTGTGCTGTTATCGTTTTTAAGTTATAACAGTTTTTTTTTTCAAACCCCACTCAATTTGCCCACCCTACAATCAGCACAAATAAAAACTCAAGTGTGTTTCTTTAGTGATACATTTGTGCTGTTTTGTGCTTTTTAAATTTATGTTCTATCTTTTATCGTTTTTGCGTTATTACTGATTTTTTTAAAGGTCACCAAAGGTCACTCAGCCCCCCTACAACACCCAAATGACACAAAACTGGTCTCGTTGGTTAGTTTTTGTGCTGTTATGGTTTTTTAGTTATAACAGCTTGTTTTTATATTTGTGCTTTTTTTGTGTCATAATAGTTAAAATTTGTGCTGCTTTTATTTTTAAGATAATAGCAATTTGTTTTTTCCAGATGATGACATCACCCCGCTCTCCTGTCACGTACCTGGTTAGTGAGCTCCTGGTTAGAAAGCAGCCATGGGAGCACAGTGAGGTATGAGTGCCTGTGATCAGTCCAGTAGACTGTGTGGTAGCAGCAGTCAGCAGGTGGATGTGTCGGCAGAACCAGCCGGTGGCAGATGAGCTGGCACTGAGCTTGGCTGGTGGCAGACTGTGGGTAAGCAGCTGGAAGCAGGAGACAGATGAGACCTTGCTGGGCTGAAGAGCTGTAGCAGGCTGGATGAGCAAGATGCAGGGTCAGATGAGCCGGGTCCATAATGGTCAGGCAGATCAGGCATAGACGGCACACAACAGGATAGTCGGGTCACAAGCCAAGTCAGCAACAGGAGGTAGATCAGGCAAGAAGAGAAGGCAGAAGCAGAATCCAGAGACAAGCCAAGGTCAGGGCAGGTAGCAGTCAAACGGAGGTCAGGAGCAAGCTGGGTTAGGATCAGAGGTCAAACACAGGAATCAGGAATGAACACACAGAAGCAGCACACAAAATTGCAGCCTGTTTAAAGAGTCTGTCTGGTGCCAGCATTGGTGACAGGCTCACGCTCATCTGCCCAGCCAGTTGCCAGTCTGCGCATATGTATGTACAGGGAGACATCATTTGTGCTATGGGAAAGCCTTCCATGACACCCCCTACAACAGCCAAACGAAATCAAAACGGGCTGGTTGGTTAGTGCCACGTTTGTGTTGGTTTGTGCCTATTTACTTTCCATTCTATCTCCCTTTGTTTTTTAGTTATTGTTGATTTAATAAAGGTCATCAAAGGTTACCCAGCCCCCCTACAAGAGACAAAAGGCATGCAACTGGGCTGGTTGGTGCCTCCTTTGTGCTGGTTTGTGCTGTTTAAATATCAGTTCTATTGCGTTTTGTTTTTCAGCTATTTACTAATTATTAAAGGTCACCAAAGGTCACTTAGCCCCCCTCCCACCTACACATGAAACTGGGTTGGTTGGTTAGGGCTGCATTTGTGCTGTTAAAATTATTATGTGTGCTGCTTTGATTGTTTAATTGCAAAAGTTTGTTTTTATTAGATCAAACCCCACCCACCCATCAAACCCCACCCCCTTGGCATCCCATGTTATTAGATACTATAACAATTACACCATTCATTTGTGCTGCATTTGTGATAACTTGTGAAAAAAATAACATTTGTGCTGGTTTGGTTTTGGAGATCTTGTACATTATATTTCATCAAACCCCCTCCACATGTGAGAATCACATGCTAATCATTTCTCTTTCACACAGACACCACTTCTTCAACAGTCTAAAACTATTCTTTCACATACAAAATGAGAGTGCATGTGAAAAAAAATAAAAATGATTTTCATGTATGCTTGCATAAATATAATGGAGAATTCCAAGTTGTACTTATCTATTGGTTTGCTGGATAAAATATATAGAGGGCAACGAACATAATTTGTGTCTTGTTGTTTAACAATGCATGGAAACAGGTAAAAGAGGAGTGCAAGTTACACAAACACTTTACACTAGTCAGTACATTTTTTTCTAAACTGTAAAATCCATATTGTAATAATAGCAAAAATGTTTACATTGTTCCTTGCTAGGCCCTATACCCAGCCTGTAGTTTATTTTGTAATGCTCCTCCTCTGTACCTGACTCTGTAAACACTGCACACAGTACCCTGGGGGAAGGCACTAATACAGCTTAAGCAACCTCATGCTTGATGTTTTGACTGCTACCTGAGAGATTACAGGGTAAATTGAAGTTTAACCCACTTATTTTTACAGTTTATGCAACCTCATGTTTGATGTTTTGACTGCTACCTGAGGGCAAATCAAGTAAATGGAAGTATAGCCCACTTATTTTTACTTTTGTTGTGTTTGATAGTGATGCATCCATGTGTATACACTGTGGATCTGATAACGGCGGATGTCAGCGGACATGTCACCGCTGAAAACCGTTGCTCCAAAGAGGTGAATGGAGTGTCCGATCAGGTACGCCTGAAAAACGAACATTTGGACCTGATCGGACAGCATGTGTGAAAGGGGCCTAAAACTAAATTTTGTTATGTTTTTTTGTTATGTGCAGACACATGAACATGGTTACAATGTAACACAAATAAAAGGTCCAAAAGTAACCAATTATAGCATGTAATATATCAATATACTGTACATAAAGTTACAGTTACATAAGTGACATAGGGAATAACAAAAGTTGCTTATATTTACATACAAATTGTACAAAAACATGGTGGAAAACTATAGTATATACTATATAAAAAAATAACTTAATATATCAAAACCTGAGAGAATGGATGTTTCACGTCCTTATGCTTTTATAGGGGGTGGCTGGGTTTTGATGGGTGGGTGGGGTTTGATCAAATAAAAACAAACTTTTACAATTAAGAAATCAAAGCAGCACACATAATAATTTTAACAGCACAAACGCAGCACTAACCAACCAAACCCAGTTTCATGTGTAGGTGGGGGGGAGGGGGCTGAGTGACCTTTGGTGACCTTTAATAAATAGTAAATAGCTGAAAAACAAAATGCAGTAGAACTGATATTTAAACAGCACAAACCAGCACAAAGGAGGCACCAACCAGCCCAGTTGCATGCCTTTTGTCTCTTGTAGGGGGGCTGGGTAACCTTTGGTGACCTTTATTAAATCAACAATAACTAAAAAACAAAAGGAGATAGAATGGAAAGTAAATAGGCACAAACCAACACAAACGTGGCACTAACCAATCAGCCCGTTTTGATTTTGTTTGGCTGTTGTAGGGGGTGTCAGGGAAGGCTTTCCCATAGCACAAATGATGTCTCCCTGTACATACATATGCGCAGGCTGGCAACTGGCTGGGCAGATGAGCGTGAGCCTGTCACCAATGCTGGCACCAGACAGACTATTTAAACAGGCTGCAATTTGGTGTGCTGCTTCTGTGTGTTCATTCCTGATTCCTGTGTTTGACCTCTGATCCTAACCCAGCTTGCTCCTGACCTCCGTTTGACTGCTACCTGCCCTGACCTTGGCTTGTCTCTGGATTCTGCTTCTGCCTTCTCTTCTTGCCTGATCTACCTCCTGTTGCTGACTTGGCTTGTGACCCGACTATCCTGTTGTGTGCCGTCTATGCCTGATCTGCCTGACCATTATGGACCCGGCTCATCTGACCCTGCATCCTGCTCATCCAGCCTGCTACAGCTCTTCAGCCCAGCAAGGTCTCATCTGTCTCCTGCTTCCAGCTGCTTACCCACAGTCTGCCACCAGCCAAGCTCAGTGCCAGCTCATCTGCCACCGGCTGGTTCTGCCGCCACATCCACCTGCTGACTGCTGCCACCACACAGTCTACTGGACTGATCACAGGCACTCATACCTCACTGTGCTCCCATGGCTGCTTTCTAACCAGGAGCTCACTAACCAGGTACGTGACAGGAGAGCGGGGTGATGTCATCATCTGGAAAAAACAAATTGCTATTATCTTAAAAATAAAAGCAGCACAAATTTTAACTATTATGACACAAAAAAAGCACAAATATAAAAACAAGCTGTTATAACTAAAAAACCATAACAGCACAAATACAAATTTTAGCACCACAAACCAGCACAAATGAGGCACTAACCAACGAGACCAGTTTTGTGTCATTTGGGTGTTGCAGGGGGGCTGAGTGACCTTTGGTGACCTTTAAAAAAATCATTAATAACGCAAAAACGATAGCAGATAGAACATAAATTTAAAAAGCACAAAACAGCACAAATGTAGCACTAAAGAAACACACTTGAGTTTTTATTTGTGCTGATTGTAGGGTGGGCAAATTGAGTGGGGTTTGAAAAAAAAACTGTTATAACTTAAAAACGATAACAGCACAAATAAAAATTTTAGCAGCACAAACCAGCACAAACGTAGCACTAACCAACTAGACTAGTTTCGTGTCATTTGGGCATTGTAGGGGGGCTAGGTGATGTCATAGTCTGGAAAAAACAATTGCTGATATCTTAAAAATAAAAGTAGCACAAATGTAAATTTTTACGGCACAAAACAGCACAAACGTAGCACTAAAGAAACACACTTGAGTTTTTATTTGTGCTGATTGTAGGGTGGGCAAAGTGAGTGGGGTTTGAAAAAAAAAAATAAACTGTTATAACTTAAAAACCATAACAGCACAAATAAAAATTTTAGCAGCACAAACCAGCACAAACGTAGCACTAACCAACGAGACCAGTTTCGTGTCATTTGGGCGTTGTGGGGGGGGCTGACTGACCTTTGGTGACCTTTAATAAATCATTAATAAAGCGAAAACGATAAAAGATAGAACGGAATTTTTAGCAGCACAAAACAGCACAAACGTAGCACTAACCAACGAGACCAGCTTTGTGTCATTTGGGCATTGTAGGGGGGCTGAGTGATTTTTGGTGATCTTTAATAAATCATTAATAACGCAAAAACGATAAGAGATAGAACGGAAATGTTAGCAGCACAAACCAGCACAAACGTAGCACTAACCAACGAGACCAGTTTCGTGTCATTTGGGCATTGTAGGGGGGCTGACTGACCTTTGGTGACCTTTAATAAATCATTAATAACGCGAAAACGATAAAAGATAGAACGGAATTTTTAGCAGCACAAAACAGCACAAACGTAGCACTAACCAACGAGACCAGTTTTGTGTCATTTGGGCATTGTAGGGGGGCTAGGTGATGTCATAGTCTGGAAAAAACAATTGCTAATATCTTAAAAATAAAAGCAGCACAAATGTAAATTTTTATGGCACAAAACAGCACAAACGTAGCACTAAAGAAACACACTTGAGTTTTTATTTGTGCTGATTGTAGGGTGGGCAAAGTGAGTGGGGTTTGAAAAAAAAAATAAACTGTTATAACTTAAAAACCATAACAGCACAAATAAAAATGTTAGCAGCACAAACCAGCACAAACGTAGCACTAACCAACGAGACCAGTTTCGTGTCATTTGGGCGTTGTAGGGGGGCTGACTGACCTTTGGTGACCTTTAATAAATCATTAATAACGCGAAAACGATAAAAGATAGAACGGAATTTTTAGCAGCACAAAACAGCACAAACGTAGCACTAACCAACGAGACCAGTTTTGTGTCATTTGGGCATTGTAGGGGGGCTGAGTGACCTTTGGTGACCTTTAATAAATCATTAATAACGCAAAAACGATAAGTGATAGAACGGAAATGTTAGCAGCACAAAACAGCACAAACGTAGCACTAACCAACGAGACCAGTTTCGTGTCATTTGGGCGTTGTAGGGGGGCTGACTGACCTTTGGCGACCTTTAATAAATCATTAATAACGCGAAAACGATAAGTGATAGAACAGAATTTTTAGCAGCACAAAACAGCACAAACGTAGCACTAACCAACGAGACCAGTTTTGTGTCATTTGGGCATTGTAGGGGGGCTGAGCGACCTTTGGTGACCTTTAATAAATCATTAATAATGCAAAAACGATAAGTGATAGAACGGAAATGTTAGCAGCACAAAACAGCACAAACGTAGCACTAACCAACGAGACCAGTTTCGTGTCATTTGGGCATTGTAGGGGGGCTAGGTGATGTCATAGTCTGGAAAAAACAATTGCTAATATCTTAGTGACCTTTGGTGACCTTAAATAAATCATTAATAACGCAAAAACGATAAGTGATAGAACTGAAATGTTAGCAGCACAAAACAGCACAAACGTAGCACTAACCAACTAGACCAGTTTCGTGTCATTTGGGCGTTGTAGGGGGGCTGAGTGACCTTTGGTGACCTTTAATAAATCATTAATAACGCAAAAACGATAAAAGATAGAACGGAATTTTTAGCAGCACAAAACAGCACAAACGTAGCACTAACCAACGAGACCAGTTTTGTGTAATTTGGGCGTTGTAGGGGGGCTAGGTGATGTCATAGTCTGGAAAAAACAATTGCTAATATCTTAAAAATAAAAGCAGCACAAATGAAAATTTTTACGGCACAAAACAGCACAAACGTAGCACTAAAGAAACACACTTGAGTTTTTATTTGTGCTGATTGTAGGGGGGCCAGCTTCGCTGAGCTGTGACATAAGCTTCTAAATGTTGTGCATAAAATGCCAGGACAGTTCAAAACCCCTCCAAATGACCCCATTTTGGAAAGTAGACATGGAATATTTTATATTGTGACACAAGTTGCGGGAAAGAGACAATTTTTTATTTTTTTTATTTTTTTTTGCGCAAAGTTGTCACTAAATGATATATTGCTCAAACATGCCATGGGAATATGTGAAATTACACCCCAAAATACATTCTGTTGCTTCTCCTGAGTACGGGGATACCACATGTGTGAGACTTTTTGGGAGCCTAGCCGCGTACGGGACCCCGAAAACCAAGCACCGCCTTCAGGCTTTCTAAGGCCGTAAATTTTTGATTTCACTCTTCACTGCCTATCACAGTTTCGGAGGCCATGGAATGCCCAGGTGGCAAACCCCCCCCCCCCCCAAATGACCCCATTTTGGAAAGTAAACATCCCAAGCTATTTGCTGAGAGGTATAGTGAGTATTTTGCAGACCTCACTTTTTGTCACAAAGTTTTGAAAATGGAAAAAAGAAAAAAAAAATTTTTTTTCTCGTCTTTCTTTATTTTCAAAAACAGATGAGAGCTGCAAAATACTCACCATGCCTCTCAGCAAATAGCTTGGGGTGTCTACTTTCCAAAATGGGGTCATTTGGGGGTGTTTTATGCCATCTGGGCATTTTATTGCCTTCAAAACTGTGATAGGTAGTGAGGAGTAAAATCAAAAATTTATGCCCTTAGAAATCCTGAAGGCAGTGATTGGTTTTCGCGGCCCCGTACGCGGCTAGGCTCCCAAAAAGTCCCACACATGTGGTATCCCCATACTCAGGAGAAGCAGCTAAATGTATTTTGGGGTGCAATTCCACATATGCCCATGGCCTGTGTGAGCAATATATCATTTAGTGACAACTTATTGTAATTTTTTTTTTTTTTAGTCATTATTCAATCACTTGGGACAAAAAAAATGAATATTCAATGGGCTCAACATGCCTCTCAGCAATTTCCTTGGGGTGTCTACTTTCCAAAATGGGGTCATTTGGGGGGGGGTTTGTACTGCCCTGCCATTTTAGCACCTCAAGAAACGACATAGGCAGTCATAAATTAAAGGCTGTGTAAATTCCAGAAAATGTACCCTAGTTTGTAGGCGCTATAACTTTTGCGCAAACCAATAAATATACACTTATTGACATTTTTTTTACCAAAGACATGTGGCTGAATACATTTTGGCCTAAATGTATGACTAAAATTGAGTTTATTGGATTTTTTTTAGAACAAAAAGTAGAAAATATCATTTTTTTTCAAAATTTTCGGTCTTTTTCTGTGTATAGCGCAAAAAATAAAAACGGCAGAGGTGATCAAATACCATCAAAAGAAAGCTCTATTTGTGGGAAGAAAAGGACGCAAATTTCGTTTGGGTACAGCATTGCATGACCGCGCAATTAGCAGTTAAAGCGACGCAGTGCCAAATTGTAAAAAGTGCTCTGGTCAGGAAGGGGGTAAATCCTTCCGGGGCTGAAGTGGTTAAATGTTTTATGCAGAATTAAGTTCCAAAAATAAATATTAACAACAACTTTAACAATATCAACATAAAGCATATCAGTACCTATCAGTACAGCCTCATCAGTGCCGCCTATCAGTGCAGCCTCATCAGTGTCCATCAGTGCAGCCTCATCAGGGGCCACCAGTGCAGCCTATCAGTGCCCATCAGTGCTGCTGTATCAGTGCAGCCCTATCAGTGCAGCCTCATCTGTGCCCAACAGTGCAGCCTATCAGTGGTCATCAGTGCAGCATGTCAGTGCAGCTTAAGAGTGCCGCCTCATCTGTGCCCATCAGTGCAGCCTTATCACTGCCCATCAGTGCAGCCTATCAATGGCCATCAGTGCAGCATATCAGTGCAGCCCTTTCAGTGCAGCTTAAGCGTGCCGCCTCATCTGTGCCCAACAGTGCATCCTTCACAATGCCCATCAGTGCAGCCTCATCAGGGGTCACCAGTGCAGCCTCAACATGGGTCACCAGTGCAGCCTCAACATGGGTCACCAGTGCAGCCTCCTCAGGGGCCACCAGTGCGGCCTATCAGTGCTGTCTTATCAGTGCAGCCTCATCTGTGCCCAACAGTGCAGCCTTATCAGTGCCCATCATTACAGTCCCATCAGTGCAGCCTATCAGTGCCAATTAGTACAGTCCCATTAGTGCAGCATTTATCAGTGCCCATCGGTGCAGCCTACCATTGCTCATCAGTGCAGCCTACCAGTGCTCATCAGTGCAGCCCACCAGTGCAGCCTACCAGTGCCCATCAGTGCAGCCTACCAGTGCCCATCAGTGCAGCCTACCAGTGCCTACCAGTGCCCATCAGTGCAGCCTACCAGTGCTCATCAGTGCAGCCTACCAGTGCCCATCAGTGCAGCCTACCAGTGCCCATCAGAGCAGCCTACCAGTGCTCATCAGTGCAGCCTACCAGTGCTCATCAGTGTAGCCTATCAGTGCTCGTCAGTGCAGCCTAACAGTGCCCATCAGTGCAGCCTAATGCCCTGTACACACAATAGGATTTTCCAACAACAAAATCCATGTTTTTTTTCCGACGGATGTTGGCTCAACATTATTTTGCATACACACGGTCACACAAATCCTGTCGGAAATTCCGAGCGTCAAGAACGCGGTGACGTACAACACGTACGACAAGCAGAGAAAAATGAAGTTCAATAGCTAGTGCGGCTCTTCTGCTTGATTTTGAGCATGTGTGGAACTTTGTGCATCGGAATTGTGTACACGCGATCTGAATTTATGACAATGGATTTTGTTGTCGGAAAATTTGAGAACCAGCTCTCAAATTTTGTGTGACGGAAATCCTGATGGAAAATGTCTGATGGAGCCTACACACGGTCGGAATTTCCGACAAAAAGCTCCCATCGAACATTTTCCGTCGGAAAATCCAACCACGTGTACGGGGCATAACAGTGCTCATCAGTGTAGCCTGCCAGTGCAGCTTAAGATCATCAGTAGCAATCAGTGCAGCCTCGTCAGTTTCAAAATATCACAGCTTACTAGTGTATATTAATTATGTTTTGATTATAGCATGGGGCACTTTGCAGTACATGAATTTTCATTAAATGTGGACTGTTTAATGAGTTTGCATTGATTTCGGCATGGAGCACTTGAAATCAATGCAACTAATTAAACAGTCCACATTCAGTGAAAGTTCATGTACTGCAAAGTGCTCCATGCATGCTGGAACCAGTGCAAACTTATTAAGCAGTCCACATTCAGTGATAGTTTATGTACTGCAAAGTTTGTAGTACATGAACTTTCACTGAATGTGGACTGTTTAATGAGTTTGTAGCATGCATGGAGAGCACTTTATTGCAATTTCATCCTGAAAATATGCATTTAATCCAGGTGGAGGACTATATGGAAATGAGAACTATACTGTAATCTAACTTAACTGTACCTGCTGCTGTCCTTGCCACCACCTGAGGGGGTTCCCGTCATCCTCCTCTCTCTCCTCTCCCTTTAGTCACAGAAAGACTCCTCTCCCTGGGCTGGGGAGAAGATCCATTGTAAGGATGTCGTGCGGAGGAGGGTAGGCGGAGCAAAAGGCTCCGCCTCTGCCACTTAATTACATGCACCTGGTCTGGCCAGTCACTGGCCGTTTTGTCTATTCTTGGGGATAGATAAGTTTACCTGTGCTTGGAGGGGAGGCTCTTTGGTTCGAGGTATTTTGCGGTATTTACACCATTTGGGTTGAACGCAGAGGTGGACCTAAACGCGTTTATTGATAACGCTTAGAACCGTAGATCTCCATAATATGTTCAATCCTTGTGGTTCATCTTTTTCTCCTTTTTTTTTTCTTTTTTTTGGGTGGCTCAATATAGTTGGTTTGTGATCTCGGAGTTATTCTCAAAGATGTAGCTTTTTACATTATGGGTAAAATAATTTTTATGTCGTTATGATTTATGTATGCCTCTATGAACCTGTAAAACGTCTCGGGGACATAATGGGCTTGGATGTTTGCATGGGCTTTGTATCTAATGATCTTCATGCATGCATCCGTTTGAGTATGGTTATCTCTTTTTTGGGCCTATGTTGATGTATGCATCACTTCCAAATTTTGTAGGAAGCACTTATAGATATTGTTTACTGTTAACACACTTATGCCGCGTACACACGGTCGGACTTTTCGTCTACAAAAGTCCAACGGACGCTGACGGACTAAAGCTGGCTGGTAATCCGATCGTGTGTGGGCTTCTCCGGACTTTCAACGTACTTTTTTAGCCTCAAATCCGACGTACTTTAGATTTGAAACATGCTTCAAATCTTTACGTCGTAACTACGACGGACCCCGAAATCCGCTCGTCTGTGTGCTAGTCCGACGGACAAAAAGCCACGCTAGGGAACCTATTGGCTACTGGCTATGAACTTCCTTATTTTAGTCCAGTGTACGTCATCACATACGAATCCGTCGGACTTTTGTGTGGTCGTGTGTAGGCAAGTCCGTTCGTTAGAAAGTATGCCGCAAGTCCGCCGCAAGTCCGCCGAAAGTCTGCCGGAAGTCTGTCGGACAGGCTGTCTGACTTTTGTAGATGAAAAGTCCGACCGTGTGTACGCGGCATTATTGTTTTAGGTAATTAGCTTATTCCTCCCTGTTGTCGTTACTGATTGACAGTATACATAATTTTAATAAATACTTTATTGTATTATTGGGGTTGTGTGCTAGCCCCTTACCCATCTAGCGAGGGGTATGTGAGTGTCCCCCCTATGTTAGAAGTATGTCATCGGTATCTTTCAGGCCTTTATACTAAGTTTAGATATGGCCACTTTTAGGCTTCACCCATTTCTATATAATCTATATAATTTTCTTTTCATTTGATGGCGTGAGGCCGCTATTTAATATATATATTTCCTACATTTTTTGATATTCTTTGTAATTTCTTACCAATAATTAAATATATGTTTCTTTTGGGTATTTTTTTTGTTTTATCAAAATTAAATACATGTTACTTTTAGGTAGTATTTTTGTTTTTTCCCCATTAGATGGTGCTATACCGTCATTTGTTATAGTCTCCAATTACGTTTCTATCAGATCTGATTTGCATGAGTACTTGCCTTTGAGGGCTTCCACTTACCCATGCAAAATCTGTGTAGTTTATCGGTTTTTAATTTTATATTTTAATCGATCTCTTAGGGTTTAATGATATGTGTTTTGGAGTTTTTATTTACTTATATATTGTTATCTATACCGGTGTAATGAGGAACTGGTTGTGGGATAACTCCCTATGGTCCGATTACTTCCGGGTCTTGCCCTCTCAGCTGATTGGCTGTTTACATCCGACGCCTCCAAAATTTTGCAACGGGGCGGGTCTTTTGTTTGTATTTTAGTGAGATGTGTCAGAGCGTCGCCCATTCCCCAGACGACGTCAGTGACAGACGAAACGTATGTCGGGAGGGTGACGCTCTGACGTCATCGCAACTCACCACAAACGGGCGCTCGCTTGCTGGCCGGCGTTTGCTTTCTTTACTGCTGCTATTCTGTAAGTGTTTTATCGGATTTTAAATAAACTTTTTTACCGGATTTACGCTATGGCTGTCCTTCTTCCATTTCTATGTCCCTAACTTGGGTTGCTGACTGGTCGGAGCTACGTTATACGGAGAGAGATCATAGATAGCACACCGGGGTCTAGTCCATTTGCCTACCATATACAGGGGTATCCAGAGGATTGTCTCCATTGCCTTGCAGCCCTACTCGGAAGTTGTCCTAGTTGTGCCTATTTGCGCTTCCCATCTGGTAAGCGCATTTGATTGTTGGTGGAGGTTCACTCCGCCCGCACCTGGAGTATGCTGTCCAGTTCTGGGCACCAGTCCTCAGGAGGGACGTACTGGAAATGGAGCGAGTACAAAGAAGGGCAACAAAGCTAATAAAGGGTCTGAAGGATCTTAGTTATGAGGAAAGGTTGCGAGCACTGAACTTCTCTCTGGAGAAGAGACGCTTGAGAGGGGATATGATTTCAATTTACAAATACTGTACTGGTGACCCCACAATAGGGATAAAACTTTTTCGCAGAAGAGAGTTTAATAAGACTCGTGGCCACTCATTACAATTAGAAGAAAAGAGGTTTAACCTTAAACTACGTAGAGGGTTCTTTACTGTAAGAGCGGCAAGGATGTGGAATTCCCTTCCACAGGCGGTGGTCTCAGCGGGGAGCATTGATAGCTTCAAGAAACTATTAGATAATCACCTGAATGACCACAATATACAGGGATATGTAATGTAATACTGACACATAATCACACACATAGGTTGGACTTGATGGACTTGTGTCTTTTTTCAACCTCACCTACTATGTAACTATGTAACTTTGCAGGGTGTACTTGCTTTCCATATTTCACTGGGTTCTTACAGAGAAATATCAAGGGATTCTTTTTGCTTTTTATCATATGTATGAACTTTACCATTAATTTAAAAACAGTGATTTGATATCACTGTCACATATGTGTGTGCATATTGCATTTTCCAATTTTTTACATTTATATATTTAGTGCACCATAATAATTGAGTTTTATTATCAATTTAAACACTGATTTGATTTTATTGTCATTTATATGGTATTTATCACAGATAGCATTATTATTATTTTTTTCACATTTATGTATATAGCGCATTTTTTTTTTGGTATTTTTCTTAACCATTTTAAGACCAGGCTTTTTCAGGTACTTTTTGTTTACAAGTTTAAATGAGCATTTTTTCCTAGAAAATTACTTGTAACCCCAAACATTACACATTTTTTTAGCATGTAAAATGTGAAAGATGATGTTACGCCAAGTAAACAGATACCTAACATGTCATGCTTTAAAATTGCGCACATAAGGGGCATGGCGACAAACTATGGTACTTAAAAATGTCCATAGGCTTTGAAATGCCTTTACACAGTAGCGGAACTACCAGGGTCGCAGCAGTCACTCTTGCGACTGGGCCCGGCATTCTGCTACTGTGGGAGGGGCCAGAGACGGCAAGAAGGACAGCATGGACAGCTGAGTGAAGAGCCCACCCCAGGCACTCTTAATCTGTGAGGTGAGGAGGGGGGAGTGAGGGCTGCACACGGAGCTTCTGGATCTTCTCCTGTCTGACAGCAGAGATTGTTATTCTCACTCGTTTGCAGGATGTGCCGATTCCCCAACACTGCAGTTCCAGTCACTGAACTTTGCCTTATCTCCCTTTCTTTCTTCAACTAGTAATCACTCCCCTCCAGCACTCAGCATGTTCTCTTCCTGTCACTTCACCTTCTTCTTTGGTCCCATTTGATTCGCTCAACTTCTCCAGCTGTCTGCATCTCTCTCTACCTTGTCTGCACAATCATGCAGTAAGTTAGCAGCAATTCTCCTGAAATGTTTTTCCTGTTACCTTTATCCCTTCTCTTCTCCTATTTGCTTAACCCCCCATAAATCTGCACTACACATCCCTGCAGCAACCCCCCTGCCCCCCCTCAGCCCTGGACATTCCACACTCCCATATATCTGACACCCTTTCTATCCCAGTTTACTCCTCTAACTGTACTGTCCCTATATTGTAGCCTTAGCACTTTCTCTGCACTCCTTCATGAACACATATTACTCTTACTACTTAGACCCCCACATATTCACTATTTTCTTATCGCTAATGCACCTTTTCCACGGGGCGGGCTCTGCCAGAAGTCCGCCTGCTCAGCGCCTGAGGAGCAGGCAGATGGCTGGTCCGTTTCCAATCCGCTTATGCAGAGCGGCCACAGACACACCTTTTTCTTCTCAATAGGCAGTCGGATGTAAATGGACCGCCTGTCCGTTTAGACCGGACTGCCATGTAATTCCATCCTCCAGACGAATGGAGAACTGATCCCCATCCGTCTGTTTTTAGCAGATTGGATTGGATGTAGGCAGATGTAAACAGGCACATGTATGTTTACACCCACCACTCCATAGGAGGAGAATGGAGGGTCCAGTCGGGTCTGCCTGAAAAACTGACAGTCTGACCCAATTAGTCCACTCATGTGAAAGGGGCCTAATAGTGGACTCACATCAGTGTGCTGCAGTTTGGGCGCAGTGTGATTGTATGAAAAGTTTACATGCGTTTTCACAAAGCTACATCAAATAGGGAACCGCGCATTCATTTAAGGCTCGCCAGTTCCTTAATGTCTTGCAGGACAATTTTATGGGTCAGATGGTAGACGCACCAACTAGAAATAAAACATTACTAGATCTACTGATTACCAACAATACAGACCTGATAACAGATGTGGAAATACGGGGCAATTTAGGTAACAGCGATCACAGGTCAATTAGTTTCAGTATAAATCACACAAATAGGAGACATGAAGGGAACACAAAGACACTGAATTTCAAAAGAGCCAACTTCCCTAAACTACAAACCTTGCTAAAAGGCATAAATTGGGATAAAATATTAGGAACAAAGAATACAGAGGAGAGATGGGTTTGCTTTAAGAGCATATTAAATAAGGGCATTAGCCAATGTATCCCATTGGGTAATAAATTTAAAAGAGCGAACAAACATCCTGGATGGCTTAACTCCAATGTAAAAATGCATATAAAAGCAAAGGAGAAGGCCTTCAAAAAATACAAGGTTGAGGGATCATCCACAGCATTCAGAATTTATAAAGAATGCAATAAGAAATGTAAGGGTGCAATTAGGATGGCTAAGATAGAACATGAAAGACACATAGCGGAGGAGAGCAAAAAAAATCCCAAGAAATTCTTTAAGTATGTAAACAGTAAAAAAGGGAGGACAGACCATATTGGCCCCATAAAGAATGAGGAAGGACATCTGGTTACAAAGGATGGGGAGATGGCAGAGGTATTGAATTTATTCTTCTCCTCAGTATTCACGAGTGAATCGGGGGGCTTCAGTAACCAAAACTGCAGTGTTTATCCTCATGACACAACACAGGAAGCACCTACATGGTTAACAGAGGACGGAATTAAAATTAGACTTGAGAAACTTAACATTAATAAATCACCGGGACCAGATGGCTTGCATCCGAGGGTACTTAGGGAACTCAGTCAGGTGATTGCCAGACCGTTGTTCCTAATTTTTACAGACAGTCTATTGACTGGAATGGTGCCAGCTGATTGGAGAAAAGCCAATGTAGCACCAATATTTAAAAAGGGCCCAAAAAACATCCCTGGGAATTACAGACCAGTTAGTCTAACATCAATAGTATGTAAACTCTTGGAGGGGATGATAAGGGACTATATACAAGATTTTAGTAATAAGAATGATATCATTAGCAGTAATCAGCATGGATTCATGAAGAATTGTTCTTGCCAAACCAATCTATTAACCTTCTATGAGGAGGTGAGTTGCCATCTAGATAAAGGAAGGCCCGTAGACGTGGTGTATCTGGATTTTGCAAAAGCATTTGACACAGTTCCCCATAAACATTTACTGTACAAAATAAGGTGCGTTGGCATGGACCATAGGGTGAGTACATGGATTGAAAACTGGCTACAAGGGCGTGTTCAGAGGGTGGTGATAAATGGGGAGTACTCAGAATGGTCAGGGGTGGGTAGTGGGGTCCCCCAGGGTTCTGTGCTGGGACCAATCCTATTTAATTTGTTCATAAATGACCTGGAGGATGGGATAAACAGTTCCATCTCTGTATTTGCAGACGATACTAAGCTAAGCAGGGCAATAACTTCTCCGCAGGATGTGGAAATCTTGCAAAAAGACCTGAACAAATTAATGGGGTGGGCGACTACATGGCAAATGAGGTTCAATGTAGAAAAATGTAAAATAATGCATTTGGGTGTCAAAAATATGAATGCAATCTATACACTGGGGGGAGAACCTCTGGGGGAATCTAGGATGGAAAAGGACTTGGGGGTCCTAGTGGATGATAGGCTCAGCAACGGCATGCAATGCCAAGCTGCTGCTAATAAAGCAAACAGAATATTGGCATGCATTAAAAGGGGGATCAACTGCAGAGATAAAATGATAATTCTCCCGCTCTACAAGACTCTGGTCCGCCCGCACCTGGAGTATGCTGTCCAGTTCTGGGCACCAGTCCTCAGGAGGGACGTACTGGAAATGGAGCGAGTACAAAGAAGGGCAACAAAGCTAATAAAGGGTCTGGAGGATCTTGGTTGCGAGCACTGAACTTATTCTCTCTGGAGAAGAGACGCTTGAGAGGGGATATGATTTCAATTTACAAATACTGTACTGGTGACCCCACAATAGGGATAAAACTTTTTCGCAGAAGAGAGTTTAATAAGACTCGTGTCCACTCATTGAAATTAGAGGAAAAGAGGTTTAACCTTAAACTACGTAGAGGGTTCTTTACTGTAAGAGCGGCAAGGATGTGGAATTCCCTTCCACAGGCGGTGGTCTCAGCGGGGAGCATTGATAGCTTCAAGAAACTATTAGATAATCACCTGAATGACCGCAATATACAGGGATATGTAATGTAATACTGACACATAATCACACACATAGGTTGGACTTGATGGACTTGTGTCTTTTTTCAACCTCACCTACTATGTAACTATGTAACTATGTAAATTCCTACATGCTGCATATTTGCTGTGCTTTCAGAAAACTCACTGCCTATTAGAATTCAATGGGAGCGCAGCTATAACTTCATCTAAAGCACACATACAATCCCACTGCGGCCAAACTGCAGCACACCAATGTGAGCCCACTATAAGGCTTGTGGTTTTCTTGACACACGCAGAAACACACTGGCCTTTAGTAGACACACAGCAGTGCCATTAATTGTTAAATGGCACCCCAACACATCTGCTAACCCAGGCATTTTCACACGCACCAAACCACATGGAGTCACATGGTGTCTCTATCTCAAAAGTGAGCTATCAGGGGTCTGTTTAGAGCCCTGATGTTTCACCAAATGGCTGTTAAACATGTAAAAAAAAGTCAATAAAAAAATTCTGTTTAAAAAATGTAAAATATAAGGGCCTGCTTTGGTCTCTGAAGAGCAATCCACATTCAGATTGCTCTTCATAGATCATTTGACAGGTAGTGAGGAGGTGTTGTATTGCCTCTGCACTGCCTGTTTTAACCCTTTCAATTCTGCACTAGCATGCCATAACCATGTGCATTGCACGCAGTTGTGGGGCGCTTGTAGAGCAGCACCATTCACTTGAATGGGTCAAGTTAAGCAGGGGGTACAATTCATACTGCATGTCACTGGGATCAGTGGGAAGTGCCCTGGGTCCAGAGGAAGGGGCCCCTGGACCGATAGAAAGGGGGGGGAGGGGGCCCCTTCATGGTTCTTGCACCAGGGCCTTGAAGGTTCTAGTTACGCCTCTGCCTTTACCGGTTACCTATTTAGAGTTACAGAGGAGGTCTAGTACTAGAATTATTGCTCTCACTCTAGGTTTGCAGTGATACCTCATGTATAGTGCGAACACAGTTTACATATACGTGCGCGACTTACGCATGCGTTTGCCTCTATGTGCGAGCACGGAGGGATGGGGATACTTTAAAAAAAAATTTCCTATTTATTTTATTTTTTACACAGTCATTTTCATTTTCTTTTTTTTTACCACTTTTGTTCCCATTACAAGGAATGTAAACATCCCTTGTAATAGAAAAAAAGATGACAGGTCCTCTTAATGGAGAGATCTGAGGTCAAAAAGACCTTTACCTTTAAAAGCAAAAGATAAACAAAAAAAAGATTAATCTTTTCCTTTTATAAAAAAAATAAAAAATAGTTTACTTCCACCCGGGACTAGATATGATGTCATGACATCGCTCCTCCAAGGCATAGAGCGCCTCTGGCACCAGGCGGCCGCACGTCAGATCGTTTCTCGGGCGAGCCGGCAGAATCGGTAAGCCCGAGAAACACCGGGGGAGAGGAGGGTGTCCACTCCCGCCGCTTCTTTTAAGAGAAAGCCAGACGCCAGCTGAAAAAAAAAATACCAGTAGCCACTTCAAAGCCGTAACGTATATATATGTATTGCGGTCTTGAAGTGGTTAACAAATTTATTTTGACTTTTATTTTAAAGAAAATGCAAAGATTTTCTGGTGTTTGTTAGTGCTAACATTAATTTGAGTTTGTTAAGAGCTACGAGAAAATGGCCGCGGTTGTAGTTTTGAGGATATCCACTAGAAAATGGCCGTTACATTGTTGTTAATGGTAGGACTTCAAGAAAATAGCCGCTCGTCAACACATTACATCTAACCTATTTAAGGACACTTCCAGTGCTCATATGTATTCCCTGATGAAGTCACGTGATCGTGACGATACGCGTTGGAACATACGAACACCGGAAGTGACGTTAGGCCACAAGCTTGCTGCTCATTTTTGTTTAATCCTGTTTTAACTGTCTAAATGTGAGTACCTTACCGTTTGCTGTCTTAAATAAATATTAGCTCTATATACTTCACCATTGGGGCTCCCTGTTTCTCCTTCTTTCTCTGTTTGCCTGACACGCTGCCCTGAGAGGAACTCTGTGGTTTAATTACCCAAAGAAGGAAAATATATATACATAGGAAGCAATTACTAGGCTACATACAGATTGGAACCGATAAGAATAAACATCTAGGGAGATCGTTTGAAGGATCACCCACGGTTATTCCTATGCTGTTTACCTTACAGCGGTAAGGTAAGGAGCCACTGCAATTGGTGAAATTGCACCGAAGACAAGAATCACCCAAGTCACATTGTCACTTTGTCAGTTGATATTCAGCACCTTAATCACCAGCACCTTCTCTGAAGACACCATTTACTGTTGAACTTTTAGTTATTGTGAAGTTTTTACCACTTGCACTTTATTATGCGTAGACTCATATAATGTAGTATATTTTTGAATTTTAATTATTTTTTTGCACAGTGAATAATATTTACTATGTAGCAATTTTGCAGATTTTCCCATTTACAACTCATTGACCAGTATATTGAGGGCTCACGAATCAGTCGGCTGTGGTTTCTCCTGGCCCACCCTCCAATCACTTTGGGAGGATGGTCGGTGCCCTGCCTCAACCCCGGTTGAGACGGTTATATCTCACACCCTAACAGATCCCATTGCTGGTGACTCTTCTTGATTTTTGGGCTATTTTGTAAGTAGCTTCTCTATTCAAAGTAGACAATTTGGACATTTCTGATACGATTTTCTCTATTAGCCGGAGGTTCCACATGTATCAATATTTATGATATTCCTTTGTTTTTCTCAGTTAAATTATGCATCCCACCCCTGATGACTGGCAAGAAGCCAAGAAACGCGTCGGGCTCGCAAACTAAGGATGCCCTATCAAGCCTAAATCATATCCCTGACATTTATCAATTTTTTATCGAGTTTTCTCATTTCATGCGATTTTGTGATTTTGATTGGCGATTTTAATTCATGTATTTCTGTTATGAATTGCATATATGTATGTCCATTGATTTGTTTACACTACTGAGTCTTCAATGATTGTCACTGCTAAATATGCTTATATATCAATTCATGCGACTATGTCTGTATCTAAACTACTTTATTGGTACTGTATGCATCAAAATCATGGACTTGACTATAAATTAAATCCAATCATTTTACCTACTCACATGTATTCATTATTATACTTTCAATTGACATGCTTCATTTAAAGTCCCACTTGCCCCTCTCTTTTTCTTTTATATTAGCACTTTATTTGTCACGTTAGCACTTTATTTTGGAGCGCAGCACCATACTTTGGTTTATTTGGATTAATTTGAGTGTGTTTTTACTGAAAATATACATTTGATAAACAATATGCTAATGCAATGTGAAATAACAATTGAATCATTGTATTCTATGTGTCCTCGGCTTTCAAAACCTTTTTTATGTTTTAAGTGTGTTTTTATTTTAAAAAAATGTGCATTTTAGCAATAAGTGCAAAAAAAAAAAAACAAAAAAAAAAAGTTAAGGGTTAATAGGTGCAGTAAGAAGTTTATTTCAGTCTTATGCCCCATACACACGGTCGGTCTTTGTTCTGACATTCCGACAACAAAATCCTAGGATTTTTTCCAACGGATGTTGGCTCAAACTTGTCTTGCTTACACACGGTCACACAAAGTTGTCGGAAAATCCGATCGTTCTGAACGCGGTGACGTAAAACACGTACGTCGGGACTATAAACGGGGCAGTGGCCAATAGCTTTCATCTCTTTATTTATTCAGAGCATGCGTGGCACTTTGTCCGTCGGATTTGTGTACACACGATCGGAATTTCCGACAACGGATTTTGTTGTCGGAAAATTTTATATCCTGCTCTCCAACTTTGTGTGTCGGAAAATCCGATGGAAAATGTGTGATGGAGCCTACACACGGTCGGAATTTCCGACAACAAGGTCCTATCACACATTTTCCGTCGGAAAATCCGACCGTGTGTACGGGGCATTAGGCTGCTGTCTATTACATAATAATATATGCGTGTTTGCAAATATTCATTTTTAGTTTTATGTGTACTCTACAAATATTCTTTTTTTAGTTGTATGTTTACTGTATCTACAAATATTAGTTTTTACTTGTATGTGTACTGTATCTACAAAATGCTAGTTTTTCGTTTTATGTGTACTGTATCTACAAATATTAGTTTTTACTTGTATGTGTACTGTATCTACAAAATGCTAGTTTTTCGTTTTATGTGTACTGTATCTACAAATGTTAGTTTTTAGTTTTATGTGTACTGTATCTACAAATGTTAGTTTTTAGTTTTATATATGTTGGTAAATACATTAAATTAATAGTGATTTATTATCTAGCAAGACTATCATAATTTCAGGTCAGTGAGGGTATCAGCGTGGGCAGTGATCCACGTCATGCACCTGCTAAATATAACATCTTTTGTTTCACGAGTACGCAGGGCCTCGGCTCTTCCTGTGTACACACAGACTTCATGGGAGTTTAGTCATCAATGCTGCTCACTCTTCTTCATTGCTGCTCCTTTGATTATTAGTCGCAGAGTGTGTTTTTTTTTCTATTGCTGTAGTTGATGGGCATATTGCTATGTATAAACCTTTAAAAAAAATAGTTTTTAGACCTTCAGCAACGTATAGGAGACTCCCTTTTTAAAAAAAATCCACATTATTAGATTTTTACAGGAAGAATGGGTTGACTTCACCTCTCTTTATGCTTTAGTAAAGGTGACCAACTGAAATAAAAAGTCTCAAGGAAAGATTGTTTCTCAAAAGAGATCCAACCTCACTGACCAACTATCCTCTGAGCAGGATCACCTAGGGATGTCTAATAGGGTCTTAAGGTTCTACGACACCTTTTCTCAACCTGCGCTTTAGGATCCTCCAGAGGTTGCTAGGGGTTCCTTGAAAAGTGAGCAGTTTCTGCCTTTCTGATAAGTAACCACAGACATCAATTATCTTTTTAGCCACTTTAATACCAAACACTTTCACCCATTTCCTGCCCAGGCCAATTTTTAGCTTCCAGCGCTGTCGCACTTCGAATGACAATCACGTGATCATGCAACACTGTACCCAAATGAAATTTGTATAATTTTTTCACACAAATAGAGCTTTCTTTGGGTGGTATTTAATCACCACTGACTTTTTTTTTATAAGATATTTCAACGAAAATTTTGAAAAAACAATACGTATTTCTTTGCTTCTGTTATAAAATTTTGAAAATAAATATTCTTTCTTCATAATTTAGGCCAAAATGTATTCTGCTACATTTCTTTGGTGAAAATAACCCAAATTGGTGTACATTATTTAGTCTGCAGGATAGTTGTAGAGTCCACAAACTATGGTATATGTAGTAAATCTGAAAATCAATCAATCCTGATGTACTGATGATCTACCTCATTTGTTGAGACCCGAAAAATTCCAGGACAGTACAAATACCCCCCACATGACCTCTTTTTTGGAAAGTAGACAGTCCAAGGTATTTAGTAAGAGGCATGGTGGATTTTTCGGAGTAATACGTTTTTTGTCACAATTTTCTGAAGAAATTTTTTTTTTTTACATACTGTCAACAGTGCAGTACAGCATCTGGTGGTGATCAGGGACACTGACTGGTGACAGTATGTAAAATAAATAAATACAAATTCTTTTTCATTTTTTTAAAATATATTTTTTTCTTTATTATTATTATTATTTTTTTTATGATTGTTTTTACATACTGTGACCACAGCAATACAGTGTTACCATAGTAACACTGTACTACTCTGTGGAGGTGATATTTTATTATTTTTTTTATTTTTATTTTTTTTTACTGACGAAGTTCCGCTACTCAAGGAATGAAGAAATGTAAGCTTTTAGCTCTTTATGCTGGGACAGACACCTCGTTATGATGGGCTTGAGAAACTGAACTGGAATCTGATGAACTTGATGATATACAAACTTCGAATCTATCAGTATGAGTGATCCTAATATGGACTTATGGATAACCTACCACGGAGACCAGACACTGTGACTATGGACTATATTACCTTATGGATCACTAACAGCATGATATACACCGACATCTCACATCGGATGTGGAATTACTATAAGAACCACAGATGAGCGATCATTAACTGGAGATTTATGGTTATTTCACACAGACGGACAGATTGAATCTCACCTCACATTGGAGAGATCTCTGTGTGATCAGCTACCAGTAAGTAACCGCAATTTAACTTCATTATCATTAATCGCCTGGAGGATATACTTGCATGTCGTGGGAACCCTGGCACAAGGTTACACTAATGGTGTCTGTGAGATCGCTCTCATTTGTGTTACATACCTGACCAGTTCGGGATTGGAATACCTAGTGATCCATCCAGTTTAATCCAGTGTTTGCTATCGTCTAACCACATATATGTCATTTACCAAGATAATACAGCAGGATTTCTTATATATTTGAGAACATACTTTACCAACATGAGGAGAACTTTTTTTCTAGCTCATTTTTCACATTTTTTGGACCAATTATTATCCCAGTGTGGCCTCTTCCCATGACATTATATATGTCTTTGACTGACTGTTTGACCTATTGTGGATATGACATGTGTATCGTATTTATAGTTACGGTGACTGCATCATTTAGGAAGTGAAATAGTGTGAAACATTTCTGTGGTTACAGAATCACACTGTTCCCTTCAGAAATTATTCAGTTTAGATCTCGCCCCAGGTGGCTTGAGGTATCTACAGGTGCTCGCAGGGGGTGTACTATATTGGGGGAGGGAGGGATTTACCCACTGTATGATCCATCTCCCCCTCATTATGTTGAGAGGAGTATTTTTGAACCACCTGATATATGGCTTTTGGGCAATTTTTTGACCATTGGAGACTCATTCCCTACATTAGGGATTCTCTTCTTGGTCTTTTATCAGGGATTTAGGGATATCATTGTTGGTGTTTTTTGTAGTCTGCCTTTTTTCAGCGAATAAAACATTTGTAGTTTAACTCTTTAGGGTGTGTGTATATATCATTTTTGTTTGTTATTTTTCTGTGCATTTTCTGGGCTGTGATTGGCCTTTTCTTTAACATGTGATCACTGTGACCAATCACAGAGATCAACACAATAGTACACAATGGATGGTATGAATAGAAGCCACCCATTGTTTACAATTGACAAAATGAATAGGTGAACTCTAATTGACTTTTTAGGCACCAGAATACACAAAATGTCTAAAAAATTGTTTTTATTACAATTAGATTAAAATACAAGGTGCAAATTAAAATTGCAATATATTACCACTCAAAATATCCAAATAAACATCACCCTGACCACCAGTGAAGCCCTAACATAATCATATAGCTACGCCACTAAATTGCAGCCGTCAAAGTCAATATTAGCCTGGTGTAGGTAGATGTGTGGAAAAATGAAGCTCTACATGTTTTGTGCAGATGTTCTTCTTCAGGAGCTTGAGGCAGGTATTCTGAGTAAAATAAAAATATACAATAAGTACAAACATATTCATATAATAACTTTTAGCAGACAGTAGTTACAGATATTATGGATCATCACTGGTATGACTGGCACATAACCCAAGGACAGCGGAGAGTGGGGGCAGATAGTGGATGTGGAGACACAGATAGACACAAACGCCCACCACCAGGGCAAGAAGAGCCTTGCGAGAAAGAGAAAGAAGGAAAAAATAATAATACAGCATGAGATCAAAGATCACCAAATTGACCTCGTATCAACTATGTATTCGCTAGGGTCACCCATAGCAGCCCACAAGAATAGAAATAACAAAGAATATATAAACAAAAAGGAGACAATAAGCCCTACTCCAATCCTCCTATCTCAGCGCTAAAGGATATTCAGTATATACAGATGGAAGATAATAATGGTAATAAACCGCAGTGATTTAACCTGATGTCATCATATTCTGAGTGAGATATCACTCAGCAGCCACTTAATACAAAAAGAAATATAAATATGGATGAATGAATGTACTATATGAAACAGCAATTAACCCATCAAAGCAGCACTATTTTCAGTCCTCAATGCTGACTGATAAAACAAAGTCTTTGTAAATGCAAGCAAAACACATGCAGGCAGGTAAATTCCAACAAAGACACAGCGGTTGGAGCTCGGTCTGGATTCCCTTATATGAATAGTAGATCTGATGAGTGCACCTTTCACCATCTATTGGGACACCTTGTGCTGCACACACCCCGTAGGGGTTCAAACTCACCGGAGCCAAGAGGTTAACAAGCCTTGGATCAAATCCCCTCTCTGGTTACTCCCGAAATCCTCCAGGGTTGATAATCAGATAACAGCAACAATGTCCACATGTAAAAAAGAGACCCTGAATAGTCCAGTACCATTTTGATAATTTATTGTAAGTCAAAAATAAGAGAAAAAAACTAATAAAGTAAATACACTGTAAAAATCAGTGGGCGCAGTTCCTTACAAAGGATAGCCTTCTAGCTTTCAGTTGGTTGGTAATAGTGGATAACTCAAACTGCTTCTCTCAAAGCACAAGGGAACTGGTTGCAGACTGGATGGATGATACACACTCACAGCTGATCAGTCCTTCATTCCACTAGTATACAACTACAAGCTTGGAGTGCACTGCGTGTCAACCAGGTACAGCTGATCCGCACTTCCTCCCTCATGTCTGAAGCTTCAGGCTAGAAGCACACTGCGTCCTCACGTGATAACGGTTGCCGTGGTATCGTGCTCTGACTTGTTTCGTCAGGAAGACTTTTTCAAAGAGCATGATTACACGGCTTGTTGAACAAAATTTATCTGAAAACCAGGGGGTGGGGCGCGACCAACACTCCGCCCTAATGAGTTAATACTTGGTAAGCACTAGGTCTGATTGGAAGGTGCGTCCCTATCTTAAACTGGGAACGTATCCATACTCCAACCAACCAAAAGCTGCAGGCTGCACATTTAAATGACAACGCAGTCTATTTATACCAGAATCCTGCATTACATCTGCAAACTCCCAATTCCTTGTGAGAAACAGTGCTTATGTCCTGGATTAAAACTAAACATCTCCTCTTCCATATATTTCAGGTGCAACTGAAGAGAGAGAGAGTCGCTTAACCCCCAAACATAATTAAGCTATATGGATGTCGCAGTGTAGTGGCCAAGTAATTCAAACACCCATAGTTCCTCACCCAATATAATTATCATATTAAATCAGATAAATTTATCACATTGCGACATAAAATTAACATAAAATTAACAAAAAATAAAAATGTTACATACAAAATCGCATATAATCGCATATAATTGCAGCAACATCGGAACTTGTGATAAAATCACGAAAATAATAATGATTAAAATCTAATCAGATTAAAATTACCTGACATACCTATTGACATAAAATGTTACATAAAAAATCGCATATAATCGCAGCAACCTCGGAACTTGTGATAAAATCACAAAAATAATAGTGGTTAAAATCTAATCAGATTAAAATTACCTGCATGGCATAATCTAAAATTCTACGTAGATAGAAAGCGGAAGTTGATAAAAGATTCTCCAGTACCTCTCTGTATCACGTAGTTCCATATTGTACATACACAATAAAAAAATATGTAATCCAAACGGGGCATAGTTATTAAGTTATCTATACAGAAAACAGATCATAATCTCAGAATGAGGAACCCCTCAATTAAAACTCTAATACATTGTGTAATCGTCCACTCTAGTGAACCTAAAAATCGCTGATAAAGCAATTAATATCGAGTTCGATATTTAACCCTTTCGGGCTAAGAGTGTCAGTTAAAAAAAATCCATTGAGTTTCTTTTTTTTGATAAATCCCTTATTATATTGAGGTCAAAGATCACCAAATTGACCTCGTATCAACTATGTATTCGCTAGGATCACCCATAGCACCCCACAAGAATAGAAATAACAAAGAATATATATATATATATACACACATACACACATATTCACAGTATATGCTTATGCAGTAGATTATCGCATTAGAAAGCTCTTATGGTAGTTACAGCATAGTTAGAGGATGGAGAGTAGACCAACTGTCAACCCAGTTTTCAGTGTCTGTATCTTGGATCAAACAAATAGGATGTAATTATATAGGCCAGATAACAATGTCCCCGGGTTTGTAAGAGGGGTATATATAAGATAGAAAGTGAGTATCCTTGGACAACTTCACAAATCTAAAGTGATTTAAGGGTTAATGCATAAATCATAAGCTATCGTATGCATAGGATATTATGGTATAAACCCTGAGCAGGGATGTATAACACGCAGGCTCCTTACAGGGTACCCTCGAACACCAGACCAATCCCTAGATACAGCAGTATCCCAAGTAATGGGGCGTACACACGGTCAGACTTTTCGACCGGACTGGTCTGACGGACGCCGACGGACCAAATCCGGCGAACAATCCGATCGTGTGTGGGCTTCACCGGACCTTCAGCAGACTTTTCCAGTCGCAAATCTGACAGACTTTAGATGTGGAACAAGCTTCAAATCTTTACGTCGTAACTCCGCCGGACGAAGCAATCCGCTCGTCTGTATGCTAGTCCGACGGACAAAAACCGGCGCTAGGGCAGCTATTGGCTACTGGCTATCAACTTCCTTATTTTAGTCCGGTGTACGTCATCACGTACCAATCCGTCGGACTTTGGTGTGATAGTGTGTAGGCAAGTTGTTAGAAAGTCAGTCGAAAGTCCGTCGAAAGTCTGTCGAAAGTCTGTCGGACAGGCTGTCGGACAGGCTGTCGGACTTTTGTAGCTGAAAAGTCCGACCGTGTGTACACTGCATAATAGGCAACCTAAGTGGTAAAACATAGTGTTATGCCGCATACACACGATCAGAAATGCCGCCAGCAAAACTCCGATGAGAGCTTTTTGTCGGAAAATGCGACAGTGTGTATGCTCCATCGGTCTTTTGCTGGTGGAATTCCAGCCAGCAAAAGATTGAGAGAATGCTCTCTATTTTTCGGTCGGGGAAAGTTCCTATTCGAAAATGTGATTAACTGTATGCAATTTGGACGTGCAAAAAATCACGCATGCTCGGAAACATTTCGATGCATGCTCGGAGGCATTGAACTTCATTTTCTCGGCTCGTAGTGGTGTTGTACATCACCGTGTTCTTGACGGTCGAAAGTTCAGAGAACTTTTGTGTGACCATGTGTATGCAAGACAAGCTTGACCGGAATTCCGTCGGAAAAACCATCCAAGTTTTTTCTGTCGGAATTTCTGATCGTGTGTATGGGGCATAAGAGTCCATAATAGAGGAGTTTTCCCATGATTCTAACAGAATGCCTCATCATTAATCTCCTCAACAAATATCCTCACACCGTCTCCATTTAGGCCCCTTTCATACATAATGTTCATTTTTGACGGACTCCGTATGCTCAGCGGGGATCGCTTTATTGATCCCCTCTGAGCCGGCGGATGACAGGTCTGTCTCTGCCCACTGTGCAGAGACGGACCTGTCAGATCTCCTCTATGGGGGATCGGATGAAAACGGATCTGCCTGTCCATTTTCATCTGCCATACGGATGGAAAATAGGGTTTCCATTCCTCTGAATTTAGCGGAGCGAAGCGTATGTCAGCAGACATGTCACCGCTGACATCCATCGCTCCATAGAACTGTATAGAGCGTCCGTTCAGGTCCGCCTAAAAAACTGACAGGCAGACCTGAACGGTCCGCATGTGTGAAAGGGGCCTTATAATGTGAAGGGAGCACTGACCACCCCGCCATCCATCCACCAGAGTGGCATACGCTGTACGGTGCACGAGGCACCTTTTATTTGTCTGTGTCCCGATCAGGACGCCAATCGCCGGCCGTCAACGGTTATGGCATCATCTGAGCCGGCTATTCATTTTGTCAATCATTTTGGGATGTGGCACCCTTTTATTATGCCTGCATCCACAGTACCACCAGTGAGGATGCAATTTATTGGCGTACCTATATGGTTATGTTGAGGCTTCACTGTAAGAGTTTTAATTTGCACCTTGTATTTTATTCTTGTAATAAAAACTATTTTTGAGACATTTTTTTGTATTCTGGTGCTTAAAAAGACCATTAGAGTTCACCTATTCATTTTGTCAATCATTTTGGGATGTTACATAGTTACATAGTTACATAGTAGGTGAGGTTGAAAAAAGACACACGTCCATCAAGTCCAACCTATATGTGTGTGATTATGTGTCAGTATTACATTACATATCCCTGTATGTTGCGGTCATTCAGGTGATTATCTAATAGTTTCTTGAAGCTATCAATGCTCCCCGCTGAGACCACCGCCTGTGGAAGGGAATTCCACATCCTTGCCGCTCTTACAGTAAAGAACCCTCTACGTAGTTTAAGGTTAAACCTCTTTTCTTCTAATTGTAATGAGTGGCCACGAGTCTTATTAAACTCTCTTCTGCGAAAAAGTTTTATCCCTATTGTGGGGTCACCAGTACAGTATTTGTAAATTGAAATCATATCCCCTCTCAAGCGTCTCGTCTCCAGAGAGAATAAGTTCAGCGCTCGCAACCTTTCCTCATAACTAAGATCCTCCAGATCCTTTATTAGCTTTGTTGCCCTTCTTTGTACTTGCTCCATTTCCAGTACATCCCTCCTGAGGACTGGTGCCCAGAACTGGACAGCATACTCCAGGTGCGGCCGGACCAGAGTCTTGTAGAGCGGGAGAATTATCGTTTTACCTCTGGAGTTGATCCCCCTTTTAATGCATGCCAATATTCTGTTTGCTTTATTAGCAGCAGCTTGGCATTGCATGCCATTGCTGAGCCTATCATCTACTAGGACCCCCAGGTCCTTTTCCATCCTAGATTCCCCCAGAGGTTCTCCCCCCAGTGTGTAGATTGCATTCATATTTTTGCCACCCAAATGCATTATTTTACATTTTTCTACATTGAGCCTCATTTGCCATGTAGTCGCCCACCCCATTAATTTGTTCAGGTCTTTTTGCAAGATTTCCACATCCTACGGAGAAGTTATTGCCCTGCTTAGCTTAGTATCGTCTGCAAATACAGAGATTGAACTGTTTATCCCATCCTCCAGGCCGTTTATGAACAAATTAAATAGGATTGGTCCCAGCACAGAACCCTGGGGAACCCCACTACCCATCCCTGACCATTCTGAGTACTCCCCATTTATCACCACCCTCTGAACACGCCCTTGTAGCCAGTTTTCAATCCATGTACTCACCCTATGGTCCATGCCAACGGACCTTATTTTGTACAGTAAACGTTTATGGGGAACTGTGTCAAATGCTTTTGCAAAATCCAGATACACCACGTCTACGGGCCTTCCTTTATCTAGATGGCAACTCACCTCCTCATGGAAGGTTAATAGATTGGTTTGGCAAGAACGATTCTTCATGAATCCATGCTGATTACTGCTAATGATATCATTCTTATTACTAAAATCTTGTATATAGTCCCTTATCATCCCCTCCAAGAGTTTACATACTATTGATGTTAGGCTAACTGGTCTGTAATTTCCAGGGATGTTTTTTGGGCCCTTTTTAAATATTGGTGCTACATTGGCTTTTCTCCAATCAGCTGGTACCATTCCAGTCAATAGACTGTCTGTAAAAATTAGAAACAGCGGTCTGGCAATCACCTGACTGAGTTCCCTAAGTACCCTCGGATGCAAGCCATCTGGTCCCGGTGATTTATTAATGTTAAGTTTCTCAAGTCTAATTTTAATTCCGTCCTCTGTTAACCATGTAGGTGCTTCCTGTGTTGTGTCATGAGGATAAACACTGCAGTTTTGGTTAGTGAAGCCCCCCGATTCACTCGTGAAGACTGAGGAGAAGAATAAATTCAATACCTTTGCCATCTCCCCATCCTTTGTAACCAGATGTCCTTCCTCATTCTTTATGGGGCCAATATGGTCTGTCCTCCCTTTTTTACTGTTTACATACTTAAAGAATTTCTTGGGATTTTTTTTGCTCTCCTCCGCTATGTGTCTTTCATGTTCTATCTTAGCCGTCCTAATTGCACCCTTACATTTCTTATTGCATTCTTTATAAAGTCTGAATGCTGAGGATGATCCCTCAACCCTGTATTTTTTGAAGGCCTTCTCCTTTGCTTTTATATGCATTTTTACATTGGAGTTAAGCCATCCAGGATTTTTGTTCGCTCTTTTAAATTTATTACCTAATGGGATACATTGGCTAATGCCCTTATTTAATATGCTCTTAAAGCAAACCCATCTCTCCTCTGTATTCTTTGTTCCTAATATTTTATCCCAATTTATGCCTTTTAGCAAGGTTTGTAGTTTAGGGAAGTTGGCTCTTTTGAAATTCAGTGTCTTTGTGTTCCCTTCATGTTTCCTATTTGTGTGATTTATACTGAAACTAATTGACCTGTGATCGCTGTTACCTAAATTGCCCCGTATTTCCACATCTGTGATCAGGTCTGAATTGTTGGTAATCAGTAGATCCAGTAATGTTTTATTTCTAGTTGGTGCGTCTACCATCTGACCCATAAAATTGTCCTGCAAGACATTAAGGAACTGGCGAGCCTTAAATGAATGCGCGGTTCCCTCCGCCCAGTCTATGTCTGGATAATTAAAATCCCCCATTATGATAACACTTCCCATCCTTGCTGCTAATCCAATTTGTGATAGGAGATCCGTCTCCACTTCCTCCCTCAGGTTAGGGGGCCTATAGCATACTCCCAGTATTATTTTCCCCTTAGCTTCATCCCTTTGGAGCTCTACCCATAAAGATTCCACCTCCTCCCTAGCTCCCTCAGTGATGTCATCTCTCACATTCACTTGTACATTATTCTTGATATATAGGCATACCCCTCCCCCTTTTTTACCCTCTCTATCCTTGCGGTATAGGGTATACCCTTGAATGTTTGCCAGCCAATCATGAGAGCTGTTGAACAGGTCTCTGAAATTCCCACAAAATCCAAATCCTCCTCATACAACAGTATCTCTAGTTCACCCATCTTGTCCGCCATGCTCCTGGCATTAGTGAGCATGCCACATAGTTTAGACCGGTCGCATATTGTCCTCGTATTGGGTGTTTCAAGATTGCAACTAGGACTTGCTACTATACTCACCTTGTGTTTTTGTGCTTTGGTTAACCTACCACTAATGCCCCCAATACTACCCTCTGGAATATCTTCCGCGCTGGCTATCACTGTCTCTGGACCCTCCCCCCCATCGCCTAGTTTAAAAACCCCTCTAACTTTTTGGCCATCTTCATTCCCAGCAGATCTGCACCCTCCTCATTTAGGTGCAGTCCATCCCTTCTATAGTACCGGTTACCGACTGAGAAGTCGGCCCAGTCCTCCAGGAACCCAAACCCCTCCTTACTACACCAGCTCTTCAGCCACTTGTTTACTTCCCTAATCTCCCTCTGCCTTTCTGGTGTGGCTCGATGTACCGGTAGTATTCCTGAGAATATTACCTTGGAGGTCCTTTTCCTCAATTTAGCACCTAAATCCCTAAAATCGTTCTTTAGGACACTCCATCTGCCTCTGACTTTGTCATTGGTGCCAACGTGCACCATGACAGCCGGGTCTTCCCCAGCCCCTGCCAGTAATCTGTCCACAAGATCCGTGATGTGCCGTACCCGAGCGCCCGGTAGACAACATACTGTTCGGCGCTTCAGGTCTTGGTTACAGATTGCCCTCTCTGTCCTTCTAAGAATTGAGTCCCCTACCACCAGAATCTGTCTTTCCTTTCCCTTTGCTGCCCCCCCACTCTCACTGGAGGAGTTCTTCCCCTGGCAGCTAGGAGAGTCCCTCATCTCCAGCAGTGCTGGTCCCTGACTGGTTTCACCAATGTCACTCAATGGAGCGTACTTATTGGGATGCTCCAGTCCTGGATCGGCCTCTCTGGCACTTCCCCCTCTACCCCTCCTGACTGTCACCCATCTACTCTTTGCTAGTGCCGGCACCTCTTTGTCTCCACCCCCCTCTGTGCTGGCCCCTGCCGGCACCTGCCGTGTACGTTCCTGGCTCACCTTTAGTATGGAGGGACTTCTCAGTGCTGACAGTTGCTTCCCCAGATTCAGAACCTGGGCTTCCAGGGAAACAATGTGCTTACATTTTGCACAGCAGTATTCGCCCTCGATCGGATGATCAAGGAACGCATACATGCAGGAAGATGTACAAAGAGTCGCCTCTCCACACCCGCCGGACATCGTACCTATTAAATATAGTGAGGATTTGGGGATTTTACCCTGTCCAAATTACCTAACAGCTAGCTTCCTGGCACTAATACTCAAGACAATACACAGGTACACAACAAGACAATACACAGGTACACAACAAGACAATACACAGGTACACAACAAGACAATACACAGGTACTCACAGGCCTACGTGCAATCGCAATACACAAGTATACAGTACACAATACACAAGTACTAACGATCCACACACACTACTCAGACAACACTCAGATACTCACACTACACAGGTACAATGACCCCTGTTATAACCTCCTGTTTTAAACTCTGGTTTTTTAACTCCCACTTATTCCAGCTCCACTTACACCAAGTTCCACAGCTTCAGACTGAGCACGCTATATGTGCTCAGTCTGATGTGGCACCCTTTTATTATGCCTGCATCTACAGTACCACCCTGTGAGGATGCTCATACTTTTCATTGTGTAAAATTGTCATGTGATCTGCTGTGGTTGGTCACAGCAACCACATGGTACCGGCAGCAGCCTAGTGGACACAGCAGGTGACAGATCGTGCCACAGCACAGCCCATGGGGCGTGCGAGGGGCAACCCTGAGAGGACATCATATGACATCCACCCAGAATAACGGAGCTCCCACCGGCCATCATTTGTCTATTGGCCAGGTGGGAAGCACTTAGATATATGTAATAGGGTAGTCTTCCAAATTACCACAAATGTAAAGAGCATTCTTCCAAGTGACCATCATGCTAATGCATCGTAAATTAGATAAAAGTAGTTATTATCAGGGGTTCCCTAAGACAAAAACATTTTTTTTAAGGGTTTCTCCAAGATTGAGTAAGGCTGATCTAGGGGCTCAAGTGTCTATCATTTGATTCAGGAGTAGAATAATAATAGTCAGTGAGCATCATATATAACTAACCAGTGTGCTGATAAACAGTAGGAACTTGGCAGGAATTTCTATGCAGGTCATGTGTCTACCATTTGTTCTGCTTGGGCTGTATTTCTTGGACTGATTTCCTGATCTTCAGTTTGACTTCCTGAACATTTTTATTGCCATCTGATGGTTGAAATATGCTTTGTTTTCTGTCAAATCTGACACGCGATATAAATTGCTTTTGAGGGATAATGACTTTTGCTTATTTTAGACTTTTGGAGCTGGAGAGGGAAATGTTTTTGTGCTATGGAGCAACAACATTTTTTTCCCATATCAGACCTTTCTTACAAAATCCTCTTTTTTGTGGTTGTATCTAAATTATTGTAATATTACCCCACACACATAAATATTTTGATTTTCAAATCTAATGATCACTAAACAGAACATGGTATAGAATTGTACAGTACTATCATTTTCTTTTGGTTCACTGAAAGATTTTCCAACTCATTAGGGGATTATTTACTAAAGGCAAATCCACTTTGCACTACAAGTGCACTTGGAAGTGCAGTCGCTGTAGATCTGAGGGGAAGATCTGAAATGAGGGGAAGCTCTGCTGATTTTATCATCCAATCATGTGCAAGATAAAATGCTGTTTTTTATTTTCCTTGCATGTTCCCCTCAGATCTACAGCGACTGCACTTCCAAGTGCACTTGTAGTGCAAAGTGGATTTGCCTTTAGTAAATAAACCCCATTTAATCACTTTTTTGTAGTTGGATTATTTTGATTAGACCCCATACACAGATCTAGATTTTTTTTTACAATTCAATTTAAGCCTAATAATTTTTACAATCTAAGTCTAGTTCAAAAGAATGGTTTATGTTAGTATGGTACCTGTTGCAAAGCATCTATCTCCCCTTCCTCCCAACTCTAGGTGACAGTGCAGGAGGAGAAGGGGCATACTGTAACAGACAGTTCAGCATGGAGCATCTGCAACCCTCCTTTCAATCTTGCAGCCCTGTGCCTTCTCTGCAACCGTCTTTGTACTAAAAAGCGGAAGGTACTGATCCCAGTTCACCCGGCCCACCATCCAGTCACCTGCTATTTCAGGCAAGAGAGACTACTATAGTAACTGTCGGAATGTGTTGGCGTGAATGACCACTTTGGAAAGGAGCTCCATCTCCATCTCCATCTTACAACACAAGCCAGCTACTACATTAGTCTTTAGTGACTATAAACTAATGTAGTAGCAGGCGTGTGTTGTTGTAGGCTTGTGTTTCTCTGGATAACAGTGCTCCTCCCCAGTGCAGTCATTTACAACACAAGCTGACAGTTACTAATTATCTCTCACCTCCAAAATAAAAAGCAGCTGGCTGGCAGGTGGAGGCTCAATAGCTCCACCTTTAACCGGTTCCCGACCAGCCACCGCAGTTATACTGCGGCAGGTTGGCTCCCCTGGGAGAGCCTTCGTAGCTGTACGTCGGCCCTTTAAGACGCTGTAGGAGGCGCACACCCGCAGCGTGTCCCCAGAGCCGATGCGAGTGCCTGACGGGAGCGATGACTGCCGGGCACCCGCGATTGCTCGTGACAGAGCGAGAACCGGGATCTGTGTGTGTAAACACACAAATCCCGGTTCTCTCAGGGGAGTAGAGACAGATACTAAGTATGAACACCGATCTCTCTCCTCCCCTAGTCAGTCCCATCCCCCCCACAGTTAGAACACACCTAGGGAACACAGTTAACCCCTTGATCGCCCCCTAGTATTAACCCCTTCCCTGCCAGTGACATTTATACAGTAATCAGTGCATTTTTATAGCACTGATCGCTGTATAAATGTCACTGGTCCCAAAAATGTTGCAAAAGTGTCTGATTTGTCCGCCGCAATATCGCAGCCCTGATAAAAAACACAGATCGCCGCCATTACTAGTAGAGAAAAATATATAATAATAAAAATGCCATAAATCTATCCCCTATTTTGTAGACGCTATAACTTTTGCGCAAACCAATCAATATACGCTTATTACGATTTTTTTTACCAAAAATATGTAGAAGAATACATATCGGCCTAAACTGAGGGAAAAAAATTTTTTTTTTCCATAAATTGAAAAATTTGTTTTTGTTTTTTTTTTTTAATTTGGGATATTTATTATAGCTAAAGGTAAAAGATAGTGTTTTTTTTCAAATTTTTCGCACTTATTTTGTTTATAGCGCAAAAACTAAAAACCACAGAGATTATCAAATACCACCAAAAGAAAGCTCTATTTGTGGGAAAAAAAATATATTAATTTTGTTTGGGTACAGTGTCGAATGACCGCGCAATTGTCAGTTAAAGCGACGCAGTGCAGTATCGCAAAAAAGGGCCTGATCAGGAAGAGGGTAAATTCTTCCGGGGCTGAAGTGGTTAAAGTACAAAAAAGATTGCTGGGGAGAGAAGAGGAGGCACAGGGCTGCACAGTAAGATAAATGGCTTCATCTAATCATACTGTAGAGTAAAGAGGGGAAGGTGGCTTCAGTGCTGGCTATAACTTCCCCATAGGAATGCCCATAAATTGGGCTTCAGATTGGGATGGAGCTACACTCAGCAATGACAGAAATAAAAACGACAGTGCTCCTCCCCAGCGCACTAATTTCACAACACAAGCTGACAGTTACTAATTGTCTTTCACCTCCAAAATAAAAGGCAGCTGGCTGGCAGGCAGGCAGATGTGGGCTCATTAGCTCTTTATTTACAGTGCAAACGAAATAGCAGAGGAGGCACAGGGCTGCACAGTGAGATAGAGGGCTTTATTTAATCATGCTGCAGAGTGAAGAGGGGGAGGTGGCTTCAGTGCTGGCTAAAACTCCCCCATAGGAATGCCCATAAATCGGGCTCCAGATTGGGATGGAGCTACACCAGTGTTTCTCAACTCCAGTTCTCAAGGCGCCCCAACAGGTCATGTTTTCAGGATTTCCCTCAGATGAAACAGCTGTGGTAATTACTAAGGCAGTGAACTGATCAAATCACTTGTGCAAAATAATGGAAAGCCTGAAAACATGACCCGTTCGGGCGCCTTGAGGACTGGAGTTGAGAAACAATGAGCTACACCCAGCAATGACAAAAATAAAAATCTCATTTTATTTCAAAACCACTGCATAGATTCGACCAGAACCAAGTGTTATGTGAACTTGATCCCCCCCAGTAGATTCAACAAAAAATTTAAACTTCTGGTGATACTTCTTCTTTAAAGTGGGTGTAAACCCGATTCATGAAATTTGAGCTGGGTACATAAATATATATATCTACAGTGTTTTGTTATCTCTCTTCAAACACTATGTCATGTAGCTGTCTCCTGCTCTGTTCGTCTGTTATCAGCCTGATAACTCCTGACAAGTTCCCTGTTACATATGATAAAAGCAGGCGGAATTTTGTGTTGGGGTGGATGCTATAAATAGATTAGCAGAGCCCTGAACTATTCAAGGGACAGAGCTGAAAGTCTCTACCTATGAGGAGAGGGGGTGTGTGCCTTTCCTCCAATCAGATGTCTTGGCTGTATGCCCAGGCTTCACTGCAGTGTTAACCAGGAAGATAAAATCTCCTAACATGATCTGAACTTTAAAAACATAAACAGTATATAAAGCTGAGGACAGCGGATATACATGTAAAACCTATGTAGGGAGATTTGTGTCATCCCTGTGTATCATCTGAGGCTGTTCACTTCACTGGGTATATGTGAGGGTTTACATCCACTTAAAGTAAGTGAAAAATTTCTACTCTTTTAGTAGTTCAGTCAAAAAGCATATTTTCACTCTTGGTGAAGTGGGTTTGTGTTTGTTTGATCTAACCCAGTGGTCTCCAAACTGCGGCCCAAGGGCGGAGTGCGGCCCTTTACCTGATTTTCTCCGGCCCTTGGGACATTATTCCCCCCCCCACTGTCAGCAACAGTGGGGCACAGTTCCTGACACCAATAGGGCACTATTCCTCCCATTGATACCAATGATGGGGCACTATTCCTTCCATTGACACCAATGATGGGGCACTATTCCTCCCATTGACAACAATGATGGGCCACTATTCCTCCCATTGACACCAATGATGGGCCACTATTCCTCCCATTGACACCAATGATGGGGCACTATTCCTCCCATTGATACCAATGATGGGGCACTATTCCTGCCATTGATACCAGTGATGGGGCACTATCCCTCCCGTTGACACCAATGATGGGGCACTATTCCTCCCGTTGATACCAATGATGGGGCACTATTCCTCTCATTGATACCAATGATGGGGCACTATTCCTTCCATTGACACCAATGATGGGGCACTATTCCTCCCATTAAAAACCAATGATGGGGCACTATTCCTGCCATTGATACCAATGATGGGGCACGATTCCTCCCATTGATACCAATGATAAGGTACTATTCTCCCCACTGACACCAATGATGGGAGCTATTCCCCCCATTGACACCAATGATGGGGCACTATTCCTCCCATTTATATCAATGATGGGGCACTATGCCTACCATTGACACCAATGATGGGGCACTATTCCTCATATTGATAGCAATGATGAGGTATTATTCTTCCCACTGACACCAATGTTGGTAGCTATTCCCCCCATTGACACCAACAATGGGGCACTATTACTCCCATTGATACCAATGATGGGGCACTATTCCTCCCATTGTCACCAATGATGGGGCACTATTCCTCCCATAGACACCAATGATGGGACACTATTCCTCCCATTGACACCAATGATGGGGCACAATTCCACCCATTGATACCTATGATGGGGCACTATTCCTCCCATTGACACCAATGATGGGGCACTATTCCTCCCGTTGATACCAATGATGGGGCACTATTCCTCCCGTTGATACCAATGATGGGACACTATTCCTTCCATTGACACCAATGATGGGGCACTATTTCTCCCACTGATACCAATTATGGGGCACTATTATTCCCCTCAACACCAGTGATGAGGTATTGTTTACTCCCGGCCCCCCTAAAGTCTAAATGGCAGTAAACTGGCCCTTTGTTTAGAAAGTTTGGCGACCCCTGATCTAACCAATCACATGCCATCACATTTATAATGCAATGTGAACATTTACTTTGCATACTCCTTTAGTAAAACTATCCCAAAGTGTTTTTTCAATTTTGGTGAAATAAGCCTGTGATTATTTCATTAGAGCAGTGGTCTCAAAACTGCAGCCCAGGGGCTGGATGCAGCCCTTTGCTTGCCTTTATCTGGTCCTTGGGGCACTTTTCCTTCCACTGAGACAAGACACTATTTCTAACATTGACAACAATATTGGGTACAATTTCTCCCATTGACGCCAACAATGGGGCACTATTCCCCAAACTGACACCAAAGATGGGGCACTATTTCTCTCACTGACACCAACAATGGGGGACTATTCCTCCCACTGACACCAACAACGGGGGAGTAATCCTCCCACTGACAACAACGATGGGGCACTATTCCTTACACTGACACCAACAATGGGGGAGTATTCCTCACACTGACACTCACAATGGCAGATGATTCCTCCCACTGACACCAACAATGGCAGATGATTCCTCACACTGACACCAACAATGGCAGATGATTCCTCCCACTGACACCAACAATGGAGGACTATTTCTCCCACTGACACCAACGTTGGGGCACTATTCCTCCCCCTAATACCAAAGATACACTGTGTACTCCCACTGATGCCAGGACAATTTCTATTCCCAATGGCCACAATCTCCCCCCCTAAAGGCTGAAGGACAGAAAACTGCCTCTTTGTTTAGAAAGTTTGGATACCCCTGCATTAAAGCAATTGCATGCAAGGAAAATTTTCTATTTTTGTCAGATTTCTTCTACATGTGCCCCAAGAAACAGAAAACCTCATGATAGGAAAGCATATATGCTAAGTATACAACTGGTAAAGTAATAATGCAAAAGTAACTACTTTTTATAGCAAATGAAACTTTACCACCACATGCCACGCTTCCTGTCTTAAAATATTTGGTACTCTAAGGATGTCAAAACCACCCGTTAAAAATAGCAATGGTTTAAAAAAAGTATTAGCTTTTTTCCTAATGTACATGTGACAGATGTTTGGACATTTTTTCTCATTTTTGTCTGATCTTCCTGTGAACAAAATACTTAGTATTAGTTAATCCATTTTTGTGGGTTTTATTCTGCAGACTGTCAGAGAAGGCCGTTTTCAGCAAAGAGTTAATATCAATCTGTTAAAAAATTAAAGAGACTCTGCCAACAGCTTAAAAATTTTAAGGTAAAAGCAAAATCAATACACTCTTACAAGCAGGACCCTCCTAATCCCCTAGTATTGATTTACAGAATATTGTAATTGTACCCTCTCCCTTTATTTTGTGAATAATGCACAAATTGGTGATATCAAACCTGAATAATAATAATAGTAATAATAATCATAAAAAAATAATAATAACAATCATAAAATAATAATAATAATGATGATATTTACTTGGTTAGGGCACACTGCAGAAGACTTTCAATAGTCAACACCGGCCAGCAAGAGGTGACATATCACCTAGGAGTTGCATGTCTAATGTCTCTGATGGTTATGGATCACTTTTCAGTTAAGAGGTAAACGCAGTCACACATCTAAACAAATCCCGAATGTAGCAGCCAGCGGAGCAGCGAAGTGAGATTCTATAGGATGTCACTTCAGTGACAGCTCTGAGTCTGTTGCGGCCGATGACAGAATATCCAGGACGGCGACACCCAGCAGCAGCCTCAGGGCTTTTGGATGTTTACACAAGGGAGAAATTTACAGGTGGATAACATACCTAAAATATGGTAATTCCACATATAATCCTATGGGAAAATTGTTGTTAAAATTAAATAGTCAGAAACAGGGTTTCTTTAAACATCTCTAATGCATAGTGGCCCTTAAAGCAATCCTGTAGCTAGAGTAAAATAATTGAATTACATGCACTTTGTAAATTAAAATATTTAATATAGGGAAGAGTCACAGAGCACAGTGGGGGGCCAGGTATCCGACACACCCAGAAGTGACCGTTATCAGCGGGGCTCATATCTATTTAAAAGGGATGTATAGGCAACAGGGGCGGACTGACCATTCAGGCACTCGGGCACTGCCCGAGGGCCCCATGCCACTAAGGGGCCCCATCAGGGTTGCCAGCCTCAATAAAACCAGGTACAGTATGTAAAAATCTGTCTTTTTTTAAATCCCAAGATTATAGCTGCCCCGCCTCTCCAGTACCTTTTCAGTGTGTGTATGTGTATTCTGTGTGTGTATACTGTGTGTGTATATTGTGTGTCTGTGTGTGTATACTGTATGTGTTTGTGTGTATACAGTGTGGCCCCATAATCTATTGCCTGGGGGCCCCATAATCTCCTATTGCCTGGGATCCTCATAATCTCCTATTGCCTGGGGGCCCCATAATCTTCTCCTATTGCCCAGGGGCCTCATGAGTTGTCAATCAGTCCCTGATGGGCAAAGCTTTTTTTTACTTCTCTTGTGAGAGTTACAGGACTGCATTTACTTCTGTTCTCATGTGACCCAGAGTCTGCTAAGAGCAGGCAACCAAGTAAAGTTATTCCAGGCTCTGGAAGGATTCTGACAATATTGTTGGGATCCACACGGCTGCTTCATCAACAGCTGGCTCCGCTTCTCGGCAAAGACAGAGTCCAACCCCCCCCCCCCCCCCACACACACACACACACAGATATGGAGCTTCAGTGAGAGCTGGAGGGGCAGAACAGAAAGCGATGACTGGCAACCACTGCTCTCCACTCTGAGCAGACCGAGAACTGAGCGATCGTCGGTCATGTGATCGCTCAGTTCTCAGACTTAGAGCCAACATAGAACATCTGCAGCATCACACCAATGCTTCAGCATAAATGTAATTAGGTGTGTTTACTTCTACTCCATACTTCTCCTTTAACCATATATAGATATACAGCAGTGGGGCGGCCGCTCTGCGTCAGATCACGTACATGTATGTGATCTGGCATTTCCAGGTAGGGGGTGCGCCCGTACTCCTACTGACCCATGTGTGCTGTGATTCAGCCAGCAGGTCCCGGACATTGATTTATGGCTGGGAGCTGCTGATCGCTTAGGGAATCACAGTACAGAGCCCTGTGTTTGCTAACAACGTAAGACTCTGTACACAGAACAGCGATGTGCATGTTTTTTCTTTCCTGTAAAGCAGGGAGAAAAATCAGTCACATCGATTAGTAAAAGCAGCACATATTACACATTGGGGGTGATTTACGAAAGCCGTGCGCCATCAGTAGAGGCGCAGCGTACATTTTCATATTTACAAAATGGTGCGCCGGTAACAGAGCGTGAATCCCCCATTTACTATAGCGATCTCGGCGCACGGGAGAATGCAATCTGTGTGCCACTATGGACATGGCACACGGCATCTCCAAATCAATATTGACAGAAGATGGAGGTGCCAATATTATGGGGTGATATGAGGAAGTTTAATAACAACTGCCCAAGTAACAAATATGCCCAAAATAGAATGAGAAAGTAACTGTGTTTATCCTCATGACACAACACAGGAAGCACCTCCATGGTTAACAGAGGACAGAATTAAAATTAGACTTGAGAAACTTAACATTAATAAATCACCGGGACCAGATGGCTTGCATCCGAGGGTACTTAGGGAACTCAGTCAAGTGATTGCCAGACCGTTGTTCCTAATTTTTACAGACAGTCTATTGACTGGAATGGTACCAGCTGATTGGAGAAAAGCCAATGTAGCACCAATATTTAAAAAGGGCCCAAAATACATCCCTGGGAATTACAGACCAGTTAGCCTAACATCAATAGTATGTAAACTCTTGGAGGGGATGATAAGGGACTATATACAAGATTTTAGTAATAAGAACAATATCATTAGCAGTAATCAGCATGGATTCATGAAGAATTGTTCTTGCCAAACCAATCTATTAACCTTCAATGAGGAGGTGAGTTGCCATCTAGATAAAGGAAGGCCTGTAGACGTGGTGTATCTGGATTTTGCAAAAGCATTTGACACAGTTCCCCATAAACGTTTACTGTACAAAATAAGGTCCGTTGGCATGGACCATAGGGTGAGTACATGGATTGAAAACTGGCTACAAGTGCGAGTTCAGAGGGTGGTGATAAATGGGGAGTACTCAGAATGGTCAGGGGTGGGTAGTGGGGTCCCCCAGGGTTCTGTGCTGGGACCAATCCTATTTAATTTGTTTATAAACGATCTGGAGGATGGGATAAACAGTTCAATCTCTGTATTTGCAGACGATACTAAGCTAAGCAGGGCAATAACTTCTCCGCAGGATGTGGAAACCTTGCAAAAAGACCTGAACAAATTAATGGGGAGGGCGACTACATGGCAAATGAGGTTCAATGTAGAAAAATGTAAAATAATGCATTTGGGTGGCAAAAATATGAATGCAATCTATACACTGGGGGGAGAACCTCTGGGGGAATCTAGGATGGAAAAGGACCTGGGGGTCCTAGTAGATGATAGGCTCAGCAATGGCATGCAATGCCAAGCTGCTGCTAATAAAGCAAACAGAATATTGGCATGCATTAAAAGGGGGATCAACGCAAGAGATAAAACGATAATTCTCCCACTCTACAAGGCTCTGGTCCGGCACCTGGAGTATGCTGTCCAGTTCTGGGCACCAGTCCTCAGGAAGGATGTACTGGAAATGGAGCGAGTACAAAGAAGGGCAACAAAGCTAATAAAGGGTCTGGAGGATCTTAGTTATGAGGAAAGGTTGCAAGCACTGAACTTATTCTCTCTGGAGAAGAGACGCTTGAGAGGGGATATGATTTCAATTTACAAATACTGTACTGGTGACCCCACAATAGGGATAAAACTTTTTCGCAGAAGAGGGTTTAATAAGACTCGTGGCCACTCATTACAATTAGAAGAAAAGAGGTTTAACCTTAAACTACGTAGAGGGTTCTTTACTGTAAGAGCGGCAAGGATGTGGAATTCCCTTCCACAGGCGGTGGTCTCAGCGGGGAGCATTGATAGCTTCAAGAAACTATTAGATAATCACCTGAATGACCGCAACATACAGAGATATATAAATGTACTGACACATAATCACACACATAGGTTGGACTTGATGGACTTGTGTCTTTTTTCAACCTCACCTACTATGTAATTATGTAACTATGTAACTTGTTTAGAGAAAGCTTGCTGTGCCTGCAAGTATGTTTAGAACTGCGCAAGATCAATGTAAGCAGTGCTCATGTGCAAGCGGCTCTTGCGCTTGTTCACATGTGTTTGTTCACCGTGCGGAGAAAATGTTAGTAAGCAACGTACATGCAATTACATTGGTTGAACGCACCTCTTGACACATTTTTTTTTATGCTGGTTCACCTTTATGTATTTCTTTAAGGAGATTTGCACACAGGTCATGTTAGCATATTACGTTGCCAACATGTGACATGCACCTTGTTAAAATTATGTAAAATGACTCTCGCTTCTCTAGCTCCTCCTAAAAGGGCATTTAACCTTCCCCCTCTAATGCATAAGATTTTCTTGGGCTAGCTTTTGCTTTTAAAGGGGAACTCCACACTCCATTCTACAATGCTCTTGTCTCCCCCTTCTAATCCCTTGGATTTCCATGGTCTAACTTTTGCTTTTAAAGGGGTACATCAAACTCCACTCTATTCTCCAAAGGCTGTGAGCTGCCTTCACCAATCCAAACCACATCCTTTTTCAGAGCATACAACAGGGCCAGCTAGGAAAGGAGGGAGAAGAGTGATCGCCCAACCCCCTCCTGAACCATACAAGGCCACATGCACTCAAAATAGCTGGCTGCCTTTGGGGCATGTTGGGCTCAGCCCAATAACAACCACAAAGCACCTTGTACCCACTAGTTTAAAGGGGCTTTCCACATTCAGTAAAGCCTCCTGTCTGCAGCTCCCCACAACCCCAGCCCAGGGTTGTGTGGAAGAGGCCCTTGTCTTCCAATATATGGGAACAAGGTGGTTGACTTTTGGGGAGCCCGAGCACCTCCTGCCCCCAAGCAACCACCCCTCTTTCATAGGCTGGCTTGCTGTGTGTTTGGTTAGGGGTTTGTTAGTGTGTGGGAGGGGCACAATATTTTTTTTAGTTTGGGGTGGTATTTTTCACGTGGGGGTTCTCATTTTAAGCCTTAACAAACCCAAATGGCCTTGTATGTATTGGGGGGCAGGCTATTTTTTTGTTTTGGATTAAAATCTTGCAGCTGCAATGTATATTTGTAAGTTTTCTCTAAAGCCGTACAAGTTACTAGCTTTTAGGCAATTTAGCATTTTTAAAGGCACTTCTCCTTGTTTCGTTTTTGGGGTTGTCCAAATTGGTGATGTTGATATTCAGTGTGGACGGAAATTATTCAGACCCCCTTAAATTTTTCACTTTGTTATATTGCAGCCATTTGCTAAAATCATTTAAGTTCTTTTTTTTTTCCCTCATTAATGTACACACAGCACCCCATGTTGACAGAAAAACACAGAATTGTTGACATTTTTGCAGATTTAAAATAATAATAAGGCTTTAAAATAATCTTTATTTTAACTCTTTTTATAAGAAGCTGAATTTACTCGGTTCAATATTTTATTTAACTACCAAAAAAAATCTACTGTATCTCTGCATTTTTAAGGTCTTTCCAGGCTTTAAAATAATCTCTTTCTTTTAACTATTTTTATGTGAAGTTGAATATACTCAGTTGGATATTATATTTAACTACCAAAAAAAAAAAAACATCTACTGTATCTCTGCATTTTCCAGGTCTGTGGTTTAAACCTCTAAATAATCATTGTAATTATTGTGACACACAGAATGGACTGAATAGAACTTTTCAATTGATTTTCGAAATCTTTGTGACCAGACACTCTGTTTTGTATCTTACTCAATAAACTCACCACTATACCTGATGATTAAAATCCTATATTGTACACAGTCCTTTTTTTACTCAAATAAGTTAACAACATCATGTACATGGAAGAAATAGTTGCAGATATTCCAATAAACTTTTTTTTCTAAAGCTGAAATTTCAGGGTTAACATTGCTTGCAAATCTAGCAAGCTATAGGTTTACACAGTTTGGAAACGTGACAACATAAGAAAATACACATTATTTATAAGCCCACACAATGTGCTTTAATTGAAGCCTCTCGTTCATTGCTTTCCTCCCCCTCCTCCCCCTCTTTGTTTCTGACTAGTGGATGTTTAGGGGGTCCCACAGGGATGGAAGGCCGTGGGTGGGGAGAGAACTTCAGAATTGGCAGCAAGAGCATCTCTTGGTCTGTGGGTGGAAGGAAGTGCGTCAGGAGAGAGTGTGGGCACAGGGACACGTACATACACTAAGATGAAATGCAGCCGGCTCAAAATAGCCTGTGTGTGAGGAGAAGAAGGGAGAGTGACATAGCAGCAAGGCTGACAGGATGACATGAGTGTCAGGGCAGTCTGATGACGCTTCTATCTACACCACAAATCAACCAGCACTGCCTTTATTAAATAACAACGCTACACTATCAGTGGGATTAATCCAAACACCCCATAACAAAGCGCTTACTTCCTAACCTACATATACTGTGTGCACAGAGGCATATACCATTTACTATGTTTGTATAACAATCACCTGTGTAATGCGCTCCGAAGGAACGGCAGAGCTCCATGCGCGTGGGAGTGATGTCACCGCGGCTCAACCAGTCAAGTCAAATCAATTCCTCATCGATTTATTTAGTTGTAATAACTAAAGTATGGTTTAATTATTGTTTTGTAGGCTTATGTTTAGAAACACCTACGTACTAAAGCTGTAATCAGAGGGAGAAAGCACAAAAGCGCCACTCTAAGTGCAGTAAAAACCTTGGATTTTAATAAGAAAGTTCTGCATAAATACTCACAAAAGTTTGGTTAAAAGAAGCATGTCAAACAAAGGTGTATAATCATCCATCACCTGGGGGGGGGGATCCCTCCATGGCTGTGTCCTGGTGAGGTGGAGCGGGTTGCGCCAGTGAATGCCGGCGTTTCCTGGACCTCGAGCACGCAGGGAGCCAGGGATGACGTCACTTCCGGTAAACAGTGGGCCAATAGGCAACGCGTTTACGGTGCATGCACTCCTTCTTCAGGCCTACTAGGCAGATAGTATATATGCAGAACTTGCTTATTAAAATCCAACGTTTTTACTGCACTTAGAGTGGCACTTTTGTGCTTTCTCCCTCAGCCTTCAAAGATTGGCTTCTAATCTACACTAATGCCGCGTACACACGATCGGAAATTCCGCCAGCAAAACTCCAATGAGAGCTTTTTGACGGAAAATGCGACCGTGTGTATGCCCTATCGGCTTTTTGCTGGCGGAATTCCAGCCAGCAAAAGATTGGGAGCATGTTCTCTATTTTTCGGCCGGGAAAAGTTCCTATCCGAAAATGCGACTGTTTGTACAAAAATTGCGACGCGGAAAATTCCTACGCATGCCCGGAAACAATTCGACGCATGCTTGGAAGCATTGAACTTCATTTTCTCGGCTCGTCGTAGTGTTGTACGTCACCGCGTTTTTGACCGTCGAAAGTTCAGAGAAGTTTTGTGTGACCGTGTGTATGCAAGCCAAGCTTGAGCGGAATTCCATCGGAAAAACCATCAAGTTTTTTCCGACAGAAAATCCACTCGTGTGTACGGGGCATAAGCTGCCTTTTAGGTGCAATCACAATGGACTAAATGGACTTTTAAACAGTCATTTATTTTAAATCTTTACGTATAAAGTCCCTTTTATTTTGTACCGTGTAGTAGTCAGGTGGACTTTCACTGTGGCTGGTGCTAGCGCCAACTTATCTCTATGTAAAGCTGTAATTAGGCTACACACTCAAAGCAGTATGAAAGTCAAAAATAAAAAAGTACCACATTGCAGCTTACCAATCCTGAAATGTGGCAGCTACGCTAATTCCCTTTCTTTGATTTTTTTATTTTTAGGCCTCATGCACACTAGACATTTTTTACAGCTGCTCCTAGGTGGGCATCAGGCGTTTTTTTTTTTTTACATCTTAAAAACGCCTCCCAATGTTATTCTAAAGCCTCGTACACATGATTGGACACCGCAAAAATGCTGTAAAAACGCTACTAAAACGCTGCTCAAAAACGTGGCAAGCATCACAAAAAAACCTCCAAAAACGCTCAAAAGCAACATGCATAGATGTGAATCGAGCCTAAGACCTGATTTACACCTATGCAGGTTGCAGTTTGCATATTGCAGGTTCATTTTGCGCTTTTCAATACACATCTTTAAACCATTGAAGTCTATGGAACTAAAAACCAGAAAAGAAAACCTGGCCCTTTCCATAAAATGCACAGATGTGAACTACATCCATAGGAAACCATGTTAAATAGACTGTAGTGTGTTTCTGCAAAACTGAAAACTATCTAAAAAATGCATAGATGTGAACCAGGCCTTAGTGTCAGCTGGTGATGCAGCCAGTAGCACACTTCTTGTCTTAAGGCCTGTACATACGGTCAGGAAATCTGAAGTAAAATTTTGTCTGATGAACGATCTGCCGATTTTCTAATCGTTAGTATGGTGCTTTTGACAGCCGATTACGAATTTTCGGCAGACAAAAACTGGATGTGCAGGCTTGAAAATGTTTGTCTGATGTGACCACAACGTCCGATTTTCTTTTCATTAGTACGGTTTTCTTTCAAAAAAAAATCTGAAGCGCATGCTCAGAAATGAAAGAACACATAGAAAACAATTCAACAAATTACATCACTTCTGACGTTGAATTCTGTCATCATAAAATTTTCTGATGGTGAGTACCCTCTTCACTTTCGATTTGAGACTAGCATCCAACAAAAAACTGACGAAAATTCCTCCAATAATCTGACCGTGTGTACAAGGCTTTAGACCCCATACACACTATTAGATTTTCTGCAGATTTTTGTCTTCAGATTTACCAAAACCATGTAGTGCAAAGGCCTGCCTGATTGGATACAAATTGAAACTCTTAAGGTTTGACCTCATATTATATGGTTTTGGTAAATCTGAAGACAAAAATCTGCAGAAAATCTAATAGTGTGTATGGGGTCTTAAGCTGGATACACATTATACAATTTTTGTTGTTCAATTTCCATTAGATTTACCTTCAACTCTATAGTATAACGACCCGCCAAATTGCATACAAATTTAAAGTGTTTAGGTTTGACCTCATATTATATGATTTTGGTAAATCTAAAGAAAAAAAAAATGTATAGTGGGTAGCCAGCTTTAGGGTGTCTCCACCCTGGATGGAGGAGCAATGGAGACACCTCTGGGCAGCAGCATTGTTAACCTGGGGGAAGGTAGTGCTAGATACACTAGCAGATTTAGACCCTATACACACTATTAGATTTTCTGCAGATTTTTGTCTTCAGATTTACCAAAACCATGTAGTGGAAGGGCCTGCCTGATTGCATACAAATTGAAACTCTAATGTCCCGTACACACGGTCGGATTATCCGATGGAAAATGTCCGATCGGAGCGTGTTGTCGGACATTCCGACCGTGTCTGGGCTCCATCGGACATTTTCCATTGGATTTTCCGACACACAAAGTTTGAGAGCAGGCTATAAAATTTTCCGACAACAAAATCCGATCGCTTCAATTCTGACCGTGTGTGGCCAGTCCTGCGCACAAAGTGCCACGCATGCTCAGAAGAAATTCCGAGACGGAACAACTCGGTCTGGTAAAATTAGCGTTCGGAATGGATAGAGCACTTTCGTCACGCTGCAATGTTTCAAATAGTTTAATACAGCGCCCTCTCTTCTTCTTTATAATGCTAGAAGAATGAAGTAGTTTTGCTGCTCATATTCACACACACTTCTCACAAACTTATTTCTTTATTATTTATTGGGATTTCCTCAATATATTTTGATTTGTCACATCTGACCAAATATTTTTTGTGTTGTTTTTAAATATTTTTTTTTTATTCTATGCTGTTTTTGTCTTTTTTTGTGTTATTTATTTGTTTCAAGTCTGTTTTTTTTTTTTGGGGGGGGGGGGGGGGGCTTTGTCTTTTTTTCAAGGCTGTTTTTTTTTTTTTTTGGTGTTTGTCTTTTTTTCAAGCCTGTGTTTTTATTGTTGTTTTTTTTTTGTGTTTTACTCCATAATATTTTTCTGTGTGTTTTGTGTGTCAAGTTACCACAACACCATTATTATCTTGGATTATTTCATCTCAATGAGATTGTTTGGTGTAGGTGTCCCTTGTTAATTTCACATTGTATATTTGAAATGTACCTGCTTCCTCACAAACAAACTGTCATTTTTGAAGGAAAACACACATAGGCAAGTATAATTGAAAACAAAAATCCTCTATTAAGGGCTCAGAACCAAACAAAGAGGGAGGCAACGCTGGAGAAACAGCAGAAATTAGCGAAGCCTTTGGCCCCCAGGGCAGACATCAATTCTTTTCCAGCAAAATTGGTGGTCTGAGGAGTCCATATCTAAGGGAGTGCAGTCTGGTCCAGAAGTCCCAGAGATCCGGAAAGCAGCAGATGACATCTATGTTCCCAGGCTGTGGTACTACAAGAGGCTGCATCTTTTGCCAGACCAGACTGAACCCAGGGTCATCACTCTCTGGTCTTCCTTCCACGCTGTGGTTCTGGTGTTGGAGGTGTGGCAGGAGGAGGAGTAGGACCTGGAGGAGGAGGAGGACTATGTGTGAGGTCACAAATGTGGGTAGCACATGTTATTTCGCCCCTCAACCCCTTATTGAGAGCTTCCAAAATTAGGAACTCACACAGGAGTCGTTGGACCTCCTCCATCCGCATCATTTTGCAGGCAGTTAAGCCAGCAAAGTCCTCCTCCACAGTGTGGGGGGTTCTCAGGGCCTCTGCAGCCTTCCAAAAGAGGCCTATGACAGCCTCCTCCAGGTTACTCCTCTTCCTGCCACTTTGTCTTTGCAGGTGTAGGGGAGGGACCTGGACATTAGGCAGCCTGCTTGGCCCGGCCACCTCCTGGCTGAGACTTCCCTGTGTATGAAAAAGGGACATGGTTTTAGTTTTTGCATCATCAATCACAATCATAAATTAGTACTCCTAACTAACATCTAGTTAACATCTTTGATTGGACAACCAGAAATATTTAGAGGAATGCTATACCTGGCTCAATCTGGGCTCCTCCACATGTTGCTGCCTGGAAGGCCCAGGTTGGGCGTCAGAAGCCTCAGCCGGGGGGAGGGGGGGGAGGAAGCGTGGAAGGAAGACTGGAGAGTGATGACCCGGGTTCAGTCTGACCTGCCAGAAAATGCAGCCTGTCATAGTACCACAGCCTGGGGAGATAAACGTCATCTGCAGCTCCTGATCTCTGGGAATCCTGGACCTTCTTGCGCTCCCTTAGATAAATGCTCCTCAAGCCACCAATTAGGCCCTTCAAATAGGTGATGTCTGCCATGGGGATCACCTGCTTCACAAATTCCAACAAATTATCCAGTGCTGCCTTCCTCTTTGTTTGGTTATTATAATCAGGGTGGTTTATCTCCCATAGACAAGGCAGCTCCCTGAACATATCAATGAATATGGGCATAAACTCCTCATCTTTAAATAGATCCATTTTCACTGCAAGACACAACACAAGACAAAGCCTAATGTCAGCCTAAAGTCTACTAAACTTGTGCAAATACAGTCCTCAATCTAGAAGCAGTATAGGCCCAATGTTAAATCTTACCTTCGCAATCACGATTGGCGCCTCCATTATTCCTTCCTCCGCTCACAGATCGTACGTACTACGCACACGTGTTATGCTTTATAGACACTGCGCATGCGTGAAACTCCGCCCGCCCCTGACGTTCTTTCGAGTCTATTCCACGCCCCTTCTCATTCGTCGCAGTGGGGAAGAGCACATGGCGGAGACACAGCAGGTGTCTGATAATTACACCATTGAGGAGGAGGAGGAGGAAAGCCCGGAGCCAGAAACGTCCCGATCCAGAAGGAGACGATATAAGGCATCAAATATGTCCTTTGGGGAGATGGTGGAGATGGTCGACATAATGAAGAGGGCCGACTATGATGGAAAGTATGGACCTTACTCCAACCCCAATGTGAGAAAGGCCAAGATCATGGCGAAAGTGGTCAAAAGTCTGCACCGGAATTTCGGGGTACGACAATCGAAAGATCAGCTCAGGAAGGGGTGGTCGGACCTCAAATTAAGAGAGCACGAGCAGTACAGAAAGATCCGGAGAGTGCTGCAAAAAAGTAAGTAGTTGTGCTGTGTTCCTATTCTTTATGTTTATTACGTTCGTGCTGCTCCATGTGCTTTTCTTAACTGTTATCCAGTTTAAAATGTCAACTTTCATGTTCATGGGCACATTGTTCGTTCGTATCAAACATTGTTCGTTCGGCCTAGAAAACCCCATTGTTTTGGCGATATGCATTTCCCCACATTTTTTAGGGCCTACTTGTCTGACAAATATTTGGTTGTGTAGATGGGTTTGTAACTATAATGAAATGCAAACTAGATTCTGTGTAAGGAGAGGATACTCAGCAGCTGTTTACACATCTGGACGCTAGAGCACTAGTGTGGGACACAAGAACACCCTTTTTATTAGGGGTTCCCACACAGGTGCTCCAGTGTATACTATAGGGGGGTCTCCATCTGTGAAGCTTCTACAAAACAGGTAAAGTATTGAAGCTTGACAAAGGACAAGAAAAATGCTACATCTTGGAACTCTGCCCACAAAAAAAATTGTACCCCATTTCCAAACAATGTTTCATATTTATAGTTCTGACATCAAATATCTGTGTGCTAATTTTTTTTCTACATAGGGGATAAAAGACTCGGAGGACACCCCTCATCCGAGGAGACCACAGACCCCCCACCTCTGGAAGAAGGTGAAATCCCCCAAAGCCAAGCAGAGTAGGAGGACGAAGACGTGGTGGAAATTGTCACCACAACAGGTGAGTGTCTGCGACCACAGGCTCAGGTAAGAGATGGATGCCCGCATATTTATAATACATGTTTTTTTTGGTTTCTATCTTTTTAGGTGATCGTGATGTTGTGGATCGAGATCCTTTCACCTCTGAAAGTGCCCAGATCCTGATCGGGGAGATCATGGGGTGTAATAGGGACTTGGAAAACATCAAGAAAAACATCAATGATGTTCTTCAAAAAAATAAGAACATCATTGATGTTTTAGGGAGAGTTTAAAAGCCCTCCAAATGCCTTTGTTTTTTCGTGTGCTACAATTTTTTTACCTTTTTTTGTCAAATTGTCGAAAAGCCAAATTTTGAAGAGGCACACAGTGTGTCAACATGTGCTATCTGCCATCACGGGAGATCAATGGACGCATTTTGGGGGTGCAACCCCTTCCTCAATAATAAAGTAGCTGTGAGGAAGGGGTTGCACCCCCAAAACATGTCCCTTGATCCCCCGTGATGGCAGGTAGCACATGTTGACATTCGGCTATTTGTGGGCATCTTCAAAATTTGGCTTTTCCTGGGGTAACTTCACCCCATCTGAACGCAATATCAAACACAGTTTGTAAATACTCATGTCTGATATTGCCTTCAATTTCTACCAAATGTGAACTTTGTAAGTTCAAGATTGGTGTCTTTCTAGTTGGATTTAAACATGCCTGTTTTATCTCAAATGGACATTTCTACTTTTTCTAATGTGAGCCCAAAAATTGTTATACAACAAACATGTTGGTTTGTTTTAAAAACCTTTTACAAATGCACATGTGATTGTGCTGGTATTAAAAAGATTGTTAATCAAGATTGTGTGGATGATTGTCTCAACGCTACAACACTTTTGTGGTGCTCTAATTGCTGTTTTTAGTGTCAATGGGTGTTATTTCCTAAGGGCAAATACACTTTGCACTACAAGTGCATTTTCAAGTGCACAAGTGCACTTGTAGTGCAAAGTGTCTTTGCCTTTAGTAAATAACACCCAACATTGCTTTGTAATGTTACACAATCACGCCATTTTCAGGACTCACCACATTTCTCTCTGGGTCAGCTAAAACAAACACAAGCAGTAAATATCACAAAATAATTTTTTCTTTTTTTTTTATTTGGAAAAGGTTTTAGACATTGTCTGGCATATTGATAGCCCCCCCCCACCCGCAAAGAATTCAAGGTATCTTAGCCGGACATCACGGGCACTGAGGGGGGGCAAGCCAGGACGGCCACTTTCAAGCCCCGTCAGAGTTGGTTCATTTTGAATTCCGGTCTCAGGCCCAACTGAGCCAGCATAGTTGGCAGAATGTTTCCATAAAAAGTTGTGTAGAACACAGCACGCCAGGATAATGTGATTCAGTTTGTACTCCGCCATGTGTATGGGTGTAAGAAATAGCCGGTAATTAAAAACCCTCTGGTCCGGGGTGAGGGTCCTCATCGGGAATGGCCGCATAAGATGGTCCCCCAGCGCAAATGCTTCATCCGCAACGAAGACGAATGGGAGTCCTTCCACATTGTCTTCTGGAGGTGGCAAGTCCAAGCTGCCATTCTGGAGACGCCTGTAGAACTCCGTCTGGGCAATGACTCCACCATCGGACATCCGGCCATTTTTCCCCACGTCCACATACAGGAACTCATAAGTAGCCGACACCACCGCCAACATCACAATACTATTGAACCCCTTGTAGTTGTAATAGTACGACCCCGAGTTGGGTGGTGGGACGATGTGGACGTGTTTCCCATCAATTGCCCCTGCGCAGTTAGGAACGTCCCACCGCTGGGCAAAGTGGGAGGCCACAGTCTGCCATTCCTGTGGCGTGGAAGGAAACTGTGGAGTCAAACAAAAAAAAAATTAGTCTTTTTGCACATAAACAGGGAAAGCAGATTAGACACAAACATTCTTGGGCAACATCAAGATACCATTTATTTATGAGAATTTTTAAAGACCAAAGTATAAAGGTACACCTATCAGATTCCCCCCCCTCTCATGGGCCATTTCTAACATTATGGGGGGGGGGGGGACTCTTGGACAGGTAACCCTCTCCACTTCATTGAGAGATGAATGCCTAAATAATGGGTATTACTTTGGCCAGCCCCTCCTTAGTTACACTATTGGCAGCCCACTGGACAGGTAAGAAGTGTCATAATACAAAGATATAAGTACACACTGTACACATTTGAGCACATTTGGACATTCTGCTATTACCTATCAAGATAATAATAGGATACAAAAACTTTAAACAGTACCAGTTGAAAGTATACAGGCAGGCCCTTGCACTACATGCTTTGGGGAATTCATCCATAAATATGACCACAAAAGAGATGGGTATAGTGTGTATGGGTTTGGCAAAGTCAGCAAATAGATGATTGAGGATAGATAGAGAATTGGTACCAGCTGACTTAGCAGTCGGGGGGAGGGAGGGTTCAAAATGATTTGGGGACACCCAAAAAAAAGCCTCTGGCACTCTGCCTGAATTTAAAGCACAAATCACATTACAAAACATTTTAGGGGTTTTTGGGGTAAAGCACTACTATGGAGCTGATAAAATACATTGTTAAGTGACTACATGAGGTGAATATAGGGGCAGGAGACCATGCTGGGGAGGCAAGTGTAGGCAAATATGTATGAAGGAGAAAAAAAATAATTACATAAAAATCCAGCATGCATGAGGACAAAGGGGACATTCACAGCATATTACAATCATGGTAATTAGGGAATGAGGAAAGAAATACAATATATTATCATACATTAAATACAATAAAATGTGATATTAAAGGATAAATCTTACCTTAATATACTCCTTCTGCAGGACCTGGATGATGGCAGAACAGGTCTCTGGGATAATGATCCCCAGAGCCTGGGGGGAGATGCCTGTTTAGAACTTCAAGTCCTGCAGGCTTCTCCCCGTCGCCAAGTACCGCAGGGTAGCGACGAGCCTCTGCTCCGGAGTGATGGCTTGCCTCATGCAGGTATCCTGCCTGCTGATATGGGGGGTCAGCAAAGCCAACAAACGGTGAAATACGGGGTCCGTCATCTGGAGAAAGTTCCTGAAATCATCAGGATTATTCTCACGGATCTCACGGAGCAAAGGCATGTGACAGAACTGGTCACGCTGAAGCAACCAATTCTTGGTCCATGAACTCCTCCCCACCCTGTTCATGGACTGGACTTGTGTCAAGGTCAGGACCCCAACACCAAGCCCCCGCACAGCACGAACTCTACGATGAGTACGTATACGCAACATGGCTAGAAAACGGTCGGCTGCTCAGAACGAAGTAACAGAACGCACTGAAGAACAGCAAGGCCTGTGAAGAGCGACCTGAAAAACAGTAACGAGCGGACAAGATCGCAATGAATAGTACAATACGAACTGACTGCACGCACTGAAGAGCAGATACAAACCCACAAGCACAAACTGAACAGCAGAAAACGATCTGAAAACCACGAGTCTGAAAAAGCGCGAATTGTCTCTCACCAAACTTTTACTAACACGAGATTAGCAAAAGGAGCCCAAAGGGTGCCGCGCTTGGTTCTGAACTGCCCTTTTATAGTCTCGTCGTACGTGGTGTACGTGACCACGTTCTTGGCGATCGGAAATTCCGACAACTTTGTACAACAACAGTGTTTTCCCTTTTGGGATAAAGGTTTTACATAAATGAATAAAATCTGACCATTGTAAGCACCCCTGTCGGTGTTAAATGGTTTGTTTCTACCCTCTAATTGCCACTTTACTGGACAGGTTATTTTGTTAAAGGAAGTTAAAATATAACAGACTTAAGCCTCGTACACACGGTACGATTGTTGGACAACCAAGCTTCTGATTTTTGTCAAAAGGGCGTGTGCCAGGATCTTGTCTTGCATACTAACGTTACACAAATTGTCGTGCCACAAACACGAACGTAGTGACGTACTACGAGGAATTTCAGCTCTTGAGCGCCACCCTTTGGGCACCTTCTGCTAATTTCATGTTTGGTGAGAATTGATTCCGAGCATGCGTGTTTGGAAAATTGGAAAACAATTGTTGAAAGGTGCGTACTAACGGTAAGAACTTCGGACAACAGCCTGTCTAATGGTAATCCCCTACTGATTTTCGTACCTTGTGTACAAGGCTTTAGCTCGGTCATACACAGTTCGAATCTCGACTAGTTCAGCAGGAACCGACCGAGATTCAAAGTGATAATGGGCAGGCTGTATACAATCAGCCTGCTGGTTTTGTTTGTGATTATCGCAAGAAACTGCTATGGCCATCCTCTGCCGACTGGGATGTTTCCTCAGACCGCTCCTGCCACCCCGCTGGGAGAAGACAATTTCTCGGCTGGGGGGATTGCCCTGTCAGCACTGTCTGTGTTAATGGGGGAATCGTGAGAATTTCTTGCACAAAATTTGCACTGTCTATGGGCTGCCTTACTGGCCAGGTCAACATTTGAAAATAGAGTAAAATAAGCCAAAAAAAAGAAAAATAAGTGCAGCCACCACAGTAAAGTTCTAAAGGGAGAAGATTTTCTACCTATGGATTAAGCTAACAAAACCTTCTGGGTGCAGTCCCCGCCCTATCCCCCTCTTATACTTACATGAGCCCCATCTCGATCCAGTGATGTGTATAAGAGCAACAGCTCTCCTGGGTCTCTCTCTCTCCTCATTGGCTTACACAGCAACAGGAGCCATTGGCTCCTGCTGCTTCCAGTCACAGCCAGTGAGCCAATGAGCAGAGAGTGGGGGTGGGACTTGCTATTGGGGGAATTCGGCAGGGGGGAGGAGCCAGGGCCGCCGGCAGGGGAGCCAAAAAGAAGAGGAACGAGGCCACTCTGTGCAAAACTATTACCAGACTCTTATCTGAGCATACAGCCCTGCAGGTCAGGAAAGGGAGGGTATGAGCGAGTGCCCCCTCCTGAACCATACCAGGCCGCATGCCCCCCCACCCCAAAGCACCTTGTCCGCATGTTGATGGGGACAAGGCCCTCTTTCCCACAAGCATGGCCGGTGCTTGTGGGGGTCTGTGGGTGGGGGGCTTAACAGAATCAGGAAGCCCCTTTAACAAGGGGCCCCCAGATCCCAGGCTCCCCTATGTGAATGAGTATGGGGTACATCGTACCCCTACCTACTCACCAAAAAAGTAGTGTAGTGTGACAAAAGACAATAGAGACAGTTTTTGACAAGTTCTCTATTAAAAATGTCTTCTTCTTCCTCAGCTTCTTCCTCCGGTCTTCTTCTTCCCCCGTTTCTTCTTTTTCTGGTCTTCTTCATTCTCTCGTCTTCTTTCCCCAGTGTTCTTCTTCTTCCTCCGCTGCCACTCCCGCTGCCGACCCGCTGAATAGAAAAACGACCCGCCTCCAACACTGCTCCCCACTGATCTGTCCGCTTCGATGTCGCCCTTTTTATATATAACTATGGGGCGTGGCCATCAGATGGCATCATTCGAAAACCCTGCCACCTTTTAACGTCACTGACCGATCATGCCCCGGGCGGTAGCATCACAAGGGGGCAGGGTCTCTGAATGACATCACCCGCCCTATCGTAGTGTTCATTTTTTTTTTCAGCGGGTTGGTGGCGGGAGCGGCAGTGGAGGAAGAAGAACACTAGAGAAAATAGAAGACCGGAGGAAGAAGGGGGGGAAGAAGAAGACTGGGAAGAGGAAGAATGGGTAGGGGTACAATGTACTTGATGCTCATTCATATAGAGGGGGGCTGGGATTTGGGGGCCCCTTTGTTAAAAGATTCTGATAAGCCCCCATCGGCAGACTCCCACAACCACTGGCCAGGGTTGTGGGGAAGAGGCCCTTGTTCCCAACATGGGCTCACTCGTCCCCTCCCTTTTCTGACCAGCTGGGCTGCATGCTCAAGTAAGTGTCTGGTATGGATTTGGATCTCCACGCCATTTTTTTCTTTAATTTTTTTAGCCGTCAGCTTATTTTACATTCAGCTGTCAGGGAAGCCCGCTGACAGCTGATGACTCATAGGTTGTTAAGGACGTGGCAGCCAGCTTCCTGGCATGCTCCTTAGCAACCAGCTATATACTGTGAATGTAAAGCCAAAAATAAATAAACAGCACACAAATCGCAAAACTCAAATCGCAGCGAAATCACGGTAAAATTACGGTAAAAACGCAATATGCGTTTTGGATACGGGACCATTGAAGTCTTTTACATGCAAAACACTGCACTTTGCAGTGGAAAAAAGTCCCCAACCCTTTCCAAAAACGCAGAGGCACAAAAATGCATTGATGTGAACGTGTTCCATAGGAACCCATGTTAAAAAAATGTAATGTGTTTCTGCAAAAAGCATAAAAAAAATGCATTAGTGTGAATCGAGCCTACGATGGTCATACAGTTAGGGCTAGTTTACACTTGCTTCAAAACATGGCTTCAGACACGCTTTGTTAAAGCTCTCTGAATGCTAGTCAAAGCCCCTGTCACTAAATAAAATGCTTAGCTTACAGTCCTGTTTACATCTTGTATTTGCTTGGTGCTTCGATGAGGCTCCGGTGGGGCTTCGATGAGGCTTTGGTGGAGCTTCAATGGAGCTTCGGTGGGCCTTCAGTGTGGCTTTGTGGGGCTTTGGTGAGGCTTCATGGGGCTTCGATGAGGCTTTGGTGGGGCTTCAGTGGGGCTTCAAGCGACCTTTGCCATAGACTTCTATAGAGGCTTTGAAGACGCTTTGAAGCATCACTAAAGCTACATGGGGTAAAATTTTTGAAGCAAAGCTGAAGCAAAGCAAGGCAAAAGCAAGGTGTAAACAGGACTGTAAGCTAACCATTTTATTTAGTGACAGGGGCTTTGACTGTCGTTCAGAGAGCTTTAACAAAGCCTGTCCGAAGCCATGTTTTGAAGCAAGTGTAAAGCTAGCCTTTAATGTGTGTTGAAGCGGAAGCAAGTGTAAATGAGCCCTAATAGATTTATTTTGTTCAGAACAAATCGATCCAACAGATTCCTACTTCCAGGCCAAACAGCATGAACAGAGAAATATCCCCTACTAGCTTTTGTATTCTGACAGCTAGGACTAGCGCCTGTCAGAATACTGAACAATGCCTGCATCTAATTGGACTCATTTGGCTAACAATTTCCACCTGGCTCCTGGATGGTGCTGACAGGAGCACCCACAGCTTACATTTCAAGCCCGATATGGCAGCTTTTAGTTGTCAGTGAGGATGAGACAAACCGTACAGGATTTTGGTTTGAGGCGGGTTCAGCAAACATTACTGAAGTTCAGGAGCCAAACCACACTGAGGTCCATAAGAGCCCAAAACACTAATAGCAATTTACTGGGCTAATAGGCAAGGGGTTTTCCAATAAATGACATGGGGGAACTCTGCACTGCCCTGCAGAACATGTACCAAGGCACAAGGTACTTTCGGGGCCATTGACCAGGACCCACACAGATGTCACATTGGGAGCCGCTGCATCCCAATTGACAGCAATGGAACTACATGCACAGGGATGCAGGGAACACCTGTCTAAACACAACCCTCACACGGCGTACGGATTCAGATTTCCCTGTGATTGAGCTGAACTGCACACAGCTCAAGTTTTGGCCACTTCCTGCTGAATCAGCTGACATTTGAGCCACGGGTGACCCCCTGTTGGCACCACGCGGCTCAACAAAAGCTAAGCCGGGTGGTGGAAAATCATTTGTTGAAAAGTAGTTGGATCCCATCAGGTGCAGTTACCATACCTCCCAACATTTTGAGATGGGAATGAGGGACACCTACTAGCAAAAGTATGTAGGCATAGGACGCGCCCCCTGACACACCTCCTTAAAAGGAGAATTAACCAACAAAAAAGGTTAATTAAATCCACAAGTGCTTTTTTTTACCACTACTATTCCTTTTATATTGGCTCTTAAATTTAACAAATGCCGCAATTTAGAAATTGGATGAAAGGTTTAGTACTGGAAAACACTTTTTGAAAGCTAAAAAGTGCATTTTATGTACAACTATATAGATCAGACCAAAATGAGGGACAAATGAGGAGGAATGAGGGACAGATGGACATTGCTCCAAATCAGGGACAGTTGGGAGCTATGCAGTTACTGTTCATATAATCAAACAGCTATGAGTATTTTGGGTTGTAGGCAGGGGAATTTGGATGGGAGGGGTGGGGGAATGGGGATGGGATGGGATGGAGGAATCGAGTGATCTCTCTCTCTGGGGCTGAGAGACAAATCTGCATGTGTATGGCTGGCCTTACATTCTCTGCTTTGTGTGGGAATTCCTACTAGTCCTCAGGGCTACTAGAACTAGTGTCCCCTTTGGAATATTTCCCATCTATTCCTGTTCTTTTGACAACCTAAAATTAGCTATTTTCTTTCACTTTTGGTGATAACAGTAAACAGGACAAATAGAGAATGGGCCCAAAGGGTCAATATTTTGTGTGGCCACCATTATTTTCCAGCACTACTTTAACCCTCTTGGGCATGGAGTTCACCAGAGCTTCACAGGTTGCCACTGGAGTCCTCTTCCACTCCTCTGTTGGATAGCGACATGGTTTAATATCTTACTTCTGGTATTTCACTTACTGTTTGACACAGCCAGGTAGGAATGAAACACATCAAAGCTTTGTGATCAGAAGAACAATGCCTTGGCTCAAGCCCTCCTGCTGTGACATCTGCGAGTACAAGCTTCAAAGAGACCACTGCTGCCAAGATGTCTATTGAGATTTGACACAGGACTAATAGAGACGAAGGGATACCTCTCGGCAATGTATATTGGATAAAAGGCAAATGGGGGTGGCTAGGAGTGGGCGTGTATGTTTGAATGTAAGGGACACACAGGCTTTTGTTCTCTCTCTTGGTTGCTGAGAAGCCTGCTGTAAGGTCATTCCCTTTGCTATCTTGGGACCTTGCTCTGACCGAGGGCTTGGGCCTATATTCCATGAGGCCCAGACCCCTTTTATCATCCAGAACCCGCAGAGGAAACCATGTGTGATAAGTATCTTTGATATTTCATTGTTGTTATATGTTGTAGAGATGTGCTGTTAGTAAAGTGTGTTCTGATTGTGAGCTATGTAACATTGTAATACCCTTTTAGTACTTTTATGATAGTTTCCTAAATCCTTGGGAAAAAAAATAAGATATTGTTTTACTAGCAGCACCGTGTGTTTGGTTTCATAGCTAACCTGGTATTAGCATGTGCTCAGAGTTTAATAGACCAACTAATTATAGGGACTAGATATAATTATTAATATTATATCTGTGTATTAATTTATCTAGTCCCTATAATTAGTTGGTCTATTAAACTCTGAGCACATGCTATTGTTAATGTCACAATAATACCAGGTTAGCTATGAAACCAAACACACGGTGCTGCTAGTAAAACAATATCTTATTTTATTTCCCAAGGATTTAGGAAACTATCATAAAAGTACTAAAAGGGTATTACAATGTTACATAGCTCACAATCAGAACACACTTTACTAACAGCACATCTCTACAACATATAACAACAATGAAATATCAAAGATACTTATCACACATGGTCTCCTCTGCGGGTTCTGGATGATAAAAGGGGTCTGGGCCTCATGGAATATAGGCCCAAGCCCTCGGTCAGAGCAAGGTCCCAAGATAGCAAAGGGAATGACCTTACAGCAGGCTTCTCAGCAACCAAGAGAGAGAACAAAACCTGTGTGTCCCTTACATTCAAACATACACGCCCACTCGTAGCCACCCCCATTTGCCTTTTATCCAATATACATTGCAGAGAGGTATCCCTTCGTCTCTATTAGTCCTGTGTCAAATCTCAATAGACATCTTGGCAGCAGTGGTCTCTTTGAAGCTTGTACTCGCAGATGTCATAGCAGGTGGGCTTGAGCCAAGGCATTGTTCTTCTGATCACAAAGCTTTGATGTGTTTCATTTCTACCTGGCTGTGTCAAACAGGAAGTGAAATACCAGAAGTAAGATATTAAACCATGTCGCTATCCAACACCTCCATGATGACATCACGGAGCTGGTGGATGTTAGAGACCTTGCATTCCTTCACCTTTCGTTTGAGGATGCCCCACAGATGCTTAAAAGGGTTTAGGCTTGGAGACATGTTTGGCCAGTCCATTACCTTTACCCTCAGCTTCTTTAGCAAAGCAGTGGTCGTCTTGGAGGTGTGTTTGGGGTCATTAACATGTTGAAATATTGCCCTGCAGCCCAGTCTCCGAAGGGAGGGGATCATGCTCTGATTCAGTATGTCACAGTACATGTTGACATTCATGTTCCCTCAATGAACTGTAGCTCCCCAGTGCCGGTAGCACTCATGCAGCCCCAGACCATGACACTCCCACCACCATGCTTGACTGTAGGCAAGACACACTTGTCTTTGTACTTCTCACCTGGTTGCCGCCACACACGCTTGACACCATCTGAACAAAATACGTTTATCTTGGTCTCATCAGACCACAGGACATGGTTCTGGTAATCCATGTCCTTAGTCTGCTTGTCTTCAGCAAACTGTTTGCGGGCTATCTTGTGCATCATCTTTTAAGAGGCTTCCTTCTTGGACGACAGCCATGCAGACCAATTTGATGCATTATGTGGTGTATGGTCTGAGCACTGACAGGCTGACTCTCCACCCCTTCAACCTCTGCAACAATGCTGGCAGCACTCATATGTCTATTTCCCAAAGACAACTTCTGAAAATGATGCTGAGCATGTGCACTCAACTTCTTTGGTCGACCATGGCGAGGCCTGTTCTGAGTTGAACCTGTCCTGTTAAACCGTTGTATGGTCTTGGCCACTGTGCTGCAACTCAGTTTCAGGGTCTTGGCAATCGTCTTATAGCCTAGGCCATCTTTATGTAGAGCAAAAATTCTTTTTTACAGATCCTCAGAGAGTTCTTTGCCACGAGGTGTCATGTTGAACTTCCAGTGACCAGTAAGAGAGAGTGAGAGCGATAACACCAAATTTAACACACCTGCTACCCATTCACCCCTGAGACCCTGTAAGTCACATGACACCGGGGAGAAAAAAATGGCTAATTGGGTGCAATTTTCACTTAGGGGTGTACTCACTTTTGTTGCCAGCGGTTTAGACATTAATGGCTGTGTGTTGAGTTATTTTGAGGGGACAGCAAATTTACACTGTTATATAAGCTGTACACTCACTACTTTACATTGTAGCGAAGGGTAATTTCTTCAGTGTTGTCACATGAAAAGATATAATAAAACATTTACAAAAATGTGAGGGGTGTACTCCTCCTGTAAGTTGGGGTCATCAGACTACATTATTGACACTTGTATCCCTAAATTCTTAAAGGAGCACTGGAACGAGATAAACAAGGACTCCATTAGATCTAATGTAATCCAAACCTTCACTCAACACCAACAGCTCGGCCTTTCTTGTTTTAGGCCTGGTTCCCACCTAGAAAGTTTGCTTTTTTATCTGTTTCTGTAGTGCTTTTTGCAGTGCGTTTTGGGTTTTTCGCATGCGTTTTGACACGTTTTGCATTTTTTATGCTTTTTTTGGCCAATTTGTTGTTGGGAAGATTAAACGCAGAACACAGAAAAAACGAAATGAAGTCTATTGAACCAAAAACACACGTTTTGTGTTTAAAAAAAGTCACTGATCCTTTCCAAAAAACACAGCAGTTGAAAAAAACATAGATGTAAACGTGTCCCATAGGAAACCATGTTAAAGCGGAACTTTACCCATATGTTCTTTAGCAAGGAACATACATTCCACATTAATAATGATACTACCAAAATTAGAGTGTGCTGTAAATAGCCTCCAGCATTGCTCCTGTTTCTTCTTGCTGGAGGCTGCCAATTTGCTGAAGTCTAGAGCTCTAGCATTAAATCATAAAGCGGAACTAAACCTACCGTATCAATAGTTTCGAAAAACAGTTACATTCCTGGAATGCCGGGATTGCCAACTATCACATTTGCTTGTGTCCTCAACCAAACTCTGAAACCATCAAATGGCTGGTGTCATAACTGATCACATGTGCAGCACCATGGCAGTTGCAGATCAAACAGAAGCAGCTTCCTTGGCTGTAAAGGATAGGAGGGTTTAATTCCGCTTTAAAGCCATCAGCCTCTACAAATTCAGCAGTGCCTAAAAATGCCTAAAAATGGAGAGCGACTGAGCATGTGCAGGGCAGGGTGAGAAGGCGTATTACTGTTTTTTAAACAGTATAGGCACTTATTTTTAATGTTTTACATAGCTATATCTGCAAAAGGGGTCAGCCTGAAGTGATCTAGCAGGACTTAATTTTCTGACTAACGCTCCCATTTAAATTAGCGGTGACGTCAATGGCCATGGCCATCGCTCCCGGAATCGGGGACAGGATACCTGTCAAAGACAGGTATCCACTCCCCCCCCGAAAGGTGCCAATTGTGGCACCGGAGGGGGGAGGAGACAAATGAGCGGAAGTTCCACTTTTGGGTGGAACTCCGCTTTAAGGAGCAGTGCGCTATGGGAAAAGTACAATGTATGCTGGATATTTTCAGAAAAGAATAAAGTAGTATTAAGTGTGCATGCAAACAAGGCCGCTGGATAGCAGTGTAACTTCTTTTCAGAATGATAACATTGAGCATCAGCAGTATAATTGGAGAAGAGCTGTAATGGAGCTGTTCCAGGATATTTTGGCAGCGCCTGTCTCTCCCTTAGCGGAAATTTAATCATAGGTGTGGTTGGAGATCACAGCTATGTATTTTTTTTCCTTCAGAGCGCCTCAGTTGAAGTGCATCTAAACCAGAAAAACAAAAATGTAATATAATGCAGCTTACTAGTCCATGGTGTGTTGGCTGCATTGGTTTTTTTTTGTTTTTAAACCTTGTTTGCTTTATCATCACATAGGAATTCTTCAGATAACACACATCCTGTCCCTGGGTGGAAGTTTCACTCCTCTAGTGTATCTATGGAGAGAGCCATGGCTTTCATACTAAGCTACTCTCCTGATATGCACTACACACATGTCCATATCTCTTCATTTCCATTATATGGGGGCATATTCTTCTGTGCAACCCACAGGATGTGACAAGGACATTGCATTTCTGGGAAGATCAGGTATTTTTTGTATTTACGAAAATCATCTTAGCCTAAAAGAAAAAGAATACTAATGCAGCAAGCACATGAAAGCTGTATTTTATTACATACAGTATCTCCAGGGCCGTCTTTAATTTTGATTGGGCCCTGGGCAAACATTTTCTTGGGGCCCCCCCTCCATTCTGAGACATACAAAAAATAGCAGGTAGACTCAAAATCAGTTTACTGCAGCAGATCACGCAGCGATTGCAATTGTTTGCCAGAGGTTACAGCCTATCATTACTGCTCAATGACTGGTTTCTAGAGGTTACAACACATAATTTCTGCTTGCCGATTGGTTGCTAGAGGTTAATGTACATTATTAGCGCTCACTAATTGGTTGCTAGGGGTTACAGCACATCATTAGCACTTACTGATTGGTTGGTAAAGAATAAAGCAGATCACTACTGTTTGCTGATTGGTTGCTAGAGGTTGATGCACATCATTACCTCTCACTGAGCAGTGGAGCAATCCCAAATAATTGAGCAAGTAAAGGGGCACATTAATACACATACTACAGGAGAGGTTCAGAGACTGCGGACATACTGCAGGAGACAATCAGAGACTGCAGACATACTGCAGGAGATTACCAGAGACTGCGGACATACTGCAGGAGACAATCAGAGACTGCAGACATACTGCAGGAGACAATCAGAGACTGCAGACATACTGCAGGAGACAATCAGAGACTGTGGACATACTGCAGGAGACAATCAGAGACTACGGACATACTGCAGGAGACAATCAGAGACTGCGGACATACTGCAGTAGACAATCAGAGACTGCGGACATACTGCAGGAGACAATCAGAGACTGCAGACATACTGCAGGAGACAATCAGAGACTGCGGACATACCGCAGGAGACAATCAGAGACTGTGGACATACTGCAGGAGACAATCAGAGACTGCGGACATACTGCAGGAGACAATCAGAGACTGCGGACATACTGCAGGAGACAATCAGAGACTGCGGACATACTGCAGGAGACAATCAGAGACTGCGGACATTATACAGGGGATGGTCAGAGAACTTTCAGCAATGCACAGCTTTAGCCCTCATGCACACAGGCTGTTAAAAAAACGTTATGAAAACGCCAGTATCTTTGCAGTGATTTTTTTAAACTTTTTTCAGCTTTTTTCAGCGTTTTTGCAATAGCGTTTTTAGCGTTTTTAGCGTTTTTGAGCGTTTTTCCGCGTTAGCGTTTTTGAGCGTTTTTGAGCGTTTTTTTTTTTTTCAAATTTTTTTTTTTTTTTCAATGGATCAAAAACGCTAAAAAACGTTGGTGAATGACGTTCTTGAGCGTTTTTGAGCGTTTTTCAGCGTTAGAGCGTTTTTACAGCTGAAAAACGTCTTTCAGAACCCACTGGTCCTGGGTTTTTTTTACAGCTTAAAAACGCCTATGCCACTTGCAGCTCAAAAACGCCTAGGTGGGCATGAAGCCATAGACTAACATAGACAGGCCTTTTTAAGCTGCAAAAAAAGCTCAAAAAAGCAGCTGTAAAAACGTCCGTGTGCATGAGGACTTACAGTTAAATAACACAGCTCAGGGTTTAAACATTCAGGCATTTTATGGGTGTAAGGACATACCTGGCCAGCCAAACTCACTACATACATTCAGGAATGTGGGCGGGGCTTCCACTCTCTGCTGTCACTAAAGCAGCTGGGAGCTCCACTGATGCTTTGTTGGGTGGGCCCTGGGCCCACATCACCCATGAATTGTCGCCCTGATGACAGCTTTGCAGAGCGCACAGAGGACATGGGAGGATGTATTCCGCGCTAGCCAGCTGAGAGGGGCGGGGCCGGGAGCTCCACTGACGCTCTGACCCCGCCCACGTGCAGCCTGTGTACTGGGTATAGAGCGCCTGTAGTGAGAGCCAGTGATCGGAGTGAGAGTGTCATTGGAGCTCCCGGCCCCGCCCCCGGACCTCTGTATTCACCAGCCAGTATAGAGGGGGCGGGGCCGGAAGCTCCACTGACACTCGCACTCCGATCACTGGCTCTCACCACAGAAGCTCTTTTCCGAGTACACAGGCTGCACGTGGGCGGGGTCGGAGCGTCAGTGGAGCTCCCAGCCCCGCCCCCTCTCAGCTGGCTAGCAAGGAATACATCCTCCCGTGTCCTCTGTGCGCTCTGAAAAGCTGTCATCGGGGCCCCAATTCACGGCTAGCGCGGGCCCCTCAACAAAGTTTGGGCCCAGGGCAAGTGCCCCGTTTGCCCTGCGCTAAAGACGGCCCTGAGTATGTCACAAAAGTGAGTACACTCCTCACATTTTTGTAAATATTTTATTATATCTTTTCATGTGATAACACTGAAGAAATGACACTTTGCTACAATGTAAAGTAGTGAGTGTACAGCTTGTATAACAGTGTAAATTTGCCGTCCCTCAAAATAACTCAACACACAGCCATTAATGTCTAAACTGCTGGCAACAAAAGTGAGTAGGGCGGGCCCAAAGCGTCAATATTTTGTGTGGCCACCATTATTTTCCAGCACTGCCTTAACCCTCTTGGGCATGGAGTTCATCAGAGCTTCACAGGTTGCCACTGGAGTCCTCTTCCACTCCTCCATGATGACATCACAGAGCTGATGGATGTTAGAGACCTTGCACTCCTCCGCAGTCTTCTGTTTGAGGATGCTCCACAGATGCTCAATAGGGTTTAGGTCTGGAGACATGCTTGGCCAGTCCATCACCTTTACCCTCAGCTTCTTTAGCAAGGCAGTTGTCGTCTTGGAGGTGTGTTTGGGGTCGATATCATGTTGGAATACTGCCCTGTGGCCCAGTCTCCAAACGGAGGGGATCAAGCTCTGCTTCAGTATGTCACAGTACATGTTGTCATTCATGGTTCCCTCAATGAACAGCACTCATGCAGCCCCAGACCATCAAAACTCCCACCGCCATTTTTGACAGTAGGCAAGATACAATTGTCTTTGTACTCCTCACCTAGTTGCTGCCACACACACGCTTGACACCATCTGAACTAAATAAGTTTATTTGGGTCTCATCGAAACACAGGACATGGTTCCAGTAATCCATGTCCTTAGTCTGCTTGTCTTCAGCAAACTGCAGGCTTTCTTGTGCATCATCTTTAGAAGAGTCTTCCTTCTGGGATGACATCCATGCAGACCAAATTGATGCAGTGTGCGGCGTACGGTCCACCCCTTCAACCTCTGCAGCAATGCTGGCAGCACTCATACATCTATTTTCTAAAGACAACCTCTGGATATGATGCTGAGCACGTGCACTCGACTTCTTTGGTTGACCATGGCGAGGTCTGTTCTGAGTGGAACCTGTCCTGTTAAACCGCTGTATGGTCTTGGCCACTGTGCTGCAGCTCAATTTCAGGGTCTTGGCAATCTTCTTATAGCCTAGGCCATTTTTATGTAGAGCAACAATTCTTTTTTTTAGATCCTCAGAGAGTTCTTTGCCATGGGGTGCCATGTTGAACTTCCAGTGACCAGTGTGAGAGCGTGAGAGCGATAACACCCAATTTAACACACCTGCTCCCCATTCACACCTGAGACCCTGTAACCCTAACGAGTCACATGACACCGGGAAGAAAAAATGGCTAATTGGGCCCAATTATCACTTTGGGGTGTACTCACTTTTGTTGCCAGCAGTTTAGACATTAATGGCTGTGTGTTGAGTTATTTTGAGGGGTCAGCAAATATACACTGTTATACAAGCTGTGCACTCACTACTTTACATTGTAGCAAAGTGTAATTTCTTCAGTGTTGTCACATGAAAAGATTTAATAAAATATTTAAAAAAATTTGAGGGGTGTACTCACTTTTGTGAAATACTGTATATTACATTGTATTGTTCGTGGATTTAGTTATTCTTTAACCACTTACTGACCACCCTATAGCAGTTTTACTGCTACAGCTGTGCGCAAGATCATGTATATATATATATATATATATATATATATACGTGATCCTGCACTTCCACCTGCAGGGGGTGAACGCACGCCGCTGGCTGGCCGCTTCTGCTGTCATTATTCACAGCAGAAGCTGATCTGTGGGTGCCAGGCACTGGATGTCCACTGGTACCCGCCGGTCGTCAGCCAGAGACTCAGAATGTAAACAAGGCAGAGTTCCGTTCTGACAGGGGGGAAGGGAAAGATTCTGTGTTCCTGCAGAGCAGGGACCCAAATCCACCTCTTCCCCTAATAAAAGCAGCACCCATAGTAAACACAGACACTGGCTAGGCACACATTTAACCTTTTGATCGCCCTAGATGTCTACCCCCCTTCCCAGCCAGTGTCATTAGTACAGTATATTTTTAGCACTAATCATTGTATTAGTGTCACTGGTTCCCGTAAAGTGTCAAAAGTATCGGATAGTGTCTGATTGACCGCCGCAATTTTGCAGTCCCGCTATAAATCACTGATCACCACCATTACTATTATATATATAAAAAAAAAAAATCCAGTATATATCCCATAGTTTGTGGATGCCATAACTTTTGTGCAAAGCAATCAATATACGCTTGTTGAAATTTTTTTTACCAAAAAATATGTAGCAGGATACATATTGGCCTAAATTGATGAAGAAATTAAATTTTTAAAATGTTTTTATTGGTTATGTTTTATAGCAGATAGTAAAAAATATTTTTTTTCAAAATTGTTGTTATTTTTTTTGTTTCTAGCACAAAAAATTAAAACGCAGTGGTGATCAAACACCACCAAAAGAAAGCTCTTTTGTGGGAAAAAAATGACATAAATTTTATTTAGGTATAGTGTCACACGACTACGCAATTGTCAGTTAAAATAACGCAGTGCCATATCACAAAAAATGGCTGGGTCATGAAGGGGGGTAAACCTTTCGGAGGTCAAGTGGTTAAACTTACTATTAGATATTGTGACTAATTTTATTGTTGTGGATCTGTTATGTACAGTAATCTTATATTTTGTTTCCTGGTTGAAAAAAAAAAAAACTAGTCATCCTCTTTTTAAGGTACATCCTATGAAGTAAAATGTGTGAATTTAAAGTGGTTGTAAATCTCAGACTTTAAATATGAACAAAGCATATCCCTGTGTACTTGTCTCAATTAAGAGCACTAAAGCCTCGTACACGATCGGATTTTCCGCCAACAAAACCGTGGACTGGACGTGGACCGTTGGCCCAAACTTGTCTTGCATACAAACTGCAAGGAATTGTCGGCCAACAAATACAAACATAGTGATGTACTACGTTGTTTTTCAGCTCTTTAGCGTCACCCTTTGGGCTCCTTCTTCTAATTTTGTGTTAGAAGTTTGGTGAGTGTTGATTCACGCTTTTCATTTCGCACTTTTCATTTAGTTCTTTTCAGTTCGTTTCTGAACGGCCGGTCGTCAACCAGACATGTTGCGGAATCAGAGGAGATAACGTGTTATTTATTATTGACCTTGGAGTTATTGCTTTGACATAATTTTTTTGGTTGAATAATGATTTGATTTGGTATATTTTCTATATTTTTGGATACATAGAATTCACTTTTTGGTTAAGTTCTATTGGCAGATAGCATGTCTAATTTATTTGTTTTCTTTTTTTTAATGCACAAGAAAAAACAATTGTGGAGAATAATACTTGGCTATGTGTTTTACTTCAAATCACAGTTTGGGAGTAGGCAGTTGCATTAAAAAAATACAATGTAAAATTAACAAGGGACACCAACATAGTTGTATCTTTGATCTTAAAAATTACGGGATAATGGTGCCTTTGAATATTTGTTTGCAATAACTCCATGCGTGTTTGTACTCTGGACTTTTGTCTGACGGACTTGTGTACACACGCTCGGAAAATCCGACAACAGACATTTGTCCGTAGAAAATTTTAAAACCTGCTATCCAACATTTGCCTGCGAAAAATCCGACAACAATTGTCCGATGGAGCATACACACGGTCGGTTTTACCGCCAACAGCCTGACATCCAACATTTCCCATCAGATTGTGTGTACAAGGCTTTAGTGTCATTTCCTTCTGCTGCCTCCTTCCTCTGCTATCAGCATGAATCGTCTGTGACAAGTTTTCTTGACACCAAGAGAAAAATGATGACAGGGGAGGGATCTCCAGCTGATTGACAGACTCCTTGTCAAAAGAAGTTTATTGAGTATACAATGTTATAAAGATACATAAAGTAAGTTTACAAGGATCTATAAAGTAAGCTCATTGTTTTACAGTAGGGTTTATATAGGTAAATATCATGAAATTTCAAATATTAAACATTGGGTTCACGTAAACCTAAATGAAAGATATATATCATTTCCTTAGTTACTTTTGTAGGTATTTAAATGATTTATACCTACTATACATATTGTTTACAAGTAGAGTGTATATAGGTCAAATAAATTCTGATAATGAGCTTTAATCGTAAGGTGGAGAAAAGGAAAGAGAAAGAAGAAAAAGGGTTGAAAGGTAGAGGTATGGTCCACAAGGTTGTCCCGCTCGTCAGTTTATTATTCTTTTTAGTTCTCTTTGAAGCCTTAGAATGGGTGTCTCTGTAAGTCATTTAATCTGTTACCATGGCAACAGGACAGAGTCATTGAAGTTTGACAGGAACTGTTGTTTTATCCAAGGATGCCAAAGTTTTTCAAATTTTGGAATTTGATTTTGATCGATGGCTACCATCTTAGCATGGGACATTGTATTATTCATTCTGTGAATTGTTTCTGCTAGTACCAATGTAGGAGATTTCCATGCCTTGGCCACTGTTTGTTTTGCAGCCGTTATTAGTTGGATCATAAGTTTGAATTGAGAGAGTGTTAACCATTCCGGTTTTAGATTAAGTAAAGTTAAATATGGATCTGGTTGTATTATTTTTTTAAATATTTTAGATGCAATCACGAAGACTTCCTTCCAGAAGGTTTGGATTACTGGGCACGTCCACCATATGTGTAAATATGTGCCTATTTCTGGGCATCCTCGAAAACAAAGAGCTGAGGTATTAGGTGAATATTTTGCCACTCTAGCGGGTACAAGGTACCAGCAAGTTAGGACTTTATAATTTGTCTCCAGTGCTAAGATGTTGGGTGAAGATGACTTAGATGTGAGCCATATGTTAGACCAGTCCGTGTCTTCTAAATTTCGTCCCAGGTCCTCCTCCCACCTCTGAACGTAAGAGGGTCTATTAAGATTTACTACTCCATATAATTGATTATAAAATGATGAAATTGTACCTTTAGCAAATGGATCTTTTGTACAGATTGATTCAAAAATGGATAATTGGGATAATGGTGTATCCCCCTTTAGGAATGGTGTATAGAAATTTTTGATTTGGAGATATCTAAATATCTCAGAGTTTGGTAGATCATATTTTTCTCTAAGCGATGGGAATGAAAGGAATGATTTAGATGCTATGAAGTCATTTAGTGTCTGAATGCCTGATGTTGTCCAAGCTTTAAAAGAATTTGGGTAGATCCATGCCGGATAAAAGGCCGGATTTCTGATAAAAGAAAGGAGATGATTGTGTGGAGATTGTAACTGATATTTGGTTTTTAGTTTATCCCAGAGAGATAAGAAGTGTTTAGTTATGGGATTATGAATTTTAAAGCGGTCTTTAGGATCAAGCCATAATAAATTTGATATTAATAGAGGGTCATTTTCTGAAGCCTCTATAAATACCCATAATGGGATTTGGTGTAGTAGAGGCTGCTGGGAGATTATCGTACCCACGTGATCGGGAACGAACGGGGTTGGTGACGCGAACGAACACACAGGGGGGAACGCAAGCGGCACACGGAGACAGCACAACATACCAGACGAACCGGGCTGCAGCGCCCACCCGTCCCTAACTGCTGGAAAAGCTCTGTGCCGGCCTTATGGCACTTGGAAATGTGAGTGCATAGTTTTATTGTTTATGAAATAAAGGTTTTAAACGTTATTGTGCGATGATCGTTTTTCATCCGTTTTTATGAGGAACATTGAGGTCCTGGTGTAGTTATTGGAGAAAATTCCCTTTGAGTGGAGTGGTTATCCCTATGAATGAACCAAAGGTGCAGTTTTAAAGATCAATCTGGTGAGTGGCAAATCTCACAGGTGGTGGTGGAGCACTAAGTCACTTTAAATTTATTCAACACTAAAGAGCACGCCGCTCACGGCATTTCAACGGAAGAATTGTAAACACGAATGAAGAGACTTTATTACCATGTGATATATGTCACTGGACTTCTATATAATTTATATGATATATAATTTGTATATGGTTGTTGTCTAAAAGTGATGAATTTTTACAGGTATATGGTTGCTATTTAAATGTGATGAATTTTCAAAGGTGGATGGTGAATAAAATTATGTTCAAAGGATAGCACATACACAGATAGGACAGAGTGAGCAGCGCATCCACACATATAGCACTTTTAATTTTTTCACTTGAAAATATTTTCTGGATGCAGCAGCTACAGTTATCACTTATACACGGTTGATAGGATAGGTTTTGCGCCAGTGACACATATACTTTTGAGTTATGGGATTATGAATTTTAAAGCGGTCTTTAGGATCAAGCCATAATAAATTTGATATTAATAGAGGGTCATTTTCTGAAGCCTCTATAAATACCCATAATGGGATTTCCTGTTTTGCGCTGATTGACAGACTCACTCTGTGCTGTGTGGAGGGAGGGGCATGTCTCTTACCTCCAATCAGCTCTGAAAACTCCCCTCACTGAGCTCTGCAGAGTGTAACATCAGCTCTCCCCCCCCTTTTTTTCTGGAAGCTCAGACAAGCTTTAGCAATTCTGCACTTTGAATGGCTGTAGAGAAGAGAAGACTGCAGATAAACAGGTAACATTTTTGTAGGAGGATTTGTTTAGTTTCTGTGTATCACCTGGGGCCAGCCACTTCACTAGGTATATGTGAGGGTTTACAAGCACGTTAAGATGGAAATACACCAAGTTAAGTTATATAGAACTCCATCTAACCCATTTGTTAGTGGCATGCAGTTTTGGGCTGTGCTGCTCTCTAGTTTTCAGGGCTACCTTAGCACAAAAGATTTTAAATTGCAACACCACATGCACATTAACGCACAGCAACAGGCTGCAGCCTAAAGGATCCCATTAATATTATCAGCAGGGGGAGATTTCTCTTTTAATGCTGAGATTTTTAACATTGAAAACTATGCAATGTATCCAGCATGCATTTAGAAGGAGGATGCCATTTGAAGTTAATACCCAAGTGGTAGATTTAATTAGGGAATGTGATCCAAGCACTGGAGGGCTGGTAAAAACTTTCCTTATTCGACACTTAAAATGCACTTTAGTGTTATAATGAGAATATTTAAAAGCAATTTTGCCTGATTTCCCTTAATGACACTTCAGCTGTAATCAGCGTCTACTATATGACTGATCCTTAGCTGTGTTTCATTAGAGTTCTACATAAAATAATCTTTATAAGCACGCTGAAGAATATTACAACACGATACGTTGTAATTCTTATGAAGTGACATCAAATGGTGATATAAAAATCAATTTTTAGCAGCACTTTAGAGAATAGGTCCTGAGTTTAGTGACATTGTCTATTGCATGTGACCACATAAAGTCAATGATGTCACCAGCTTCCCCACTATTCTGTTACATGGAGTTGCAGAGCATTGCATTCTCCAGCCCCAGGGGACTGGGCCGGTGAGCTGCTAGCATGTGACAGTCTCCTGGAGGTTTGGCCTGCACCTTGTCTCATCATCACTAGTCCTGATATAGTGGAGTACCCACAGGACTGCAAAACAACTACCTTGTAGTGCTCCCCTCACCCTCCCTGTACTGTAACCAATTGCTTACCGGGCACCTAAACCCCCCTCCTGCCCAGACCAATTTTCAGCTTTTAGCACAGTCACACTTTGAATGACAATTGCGCGGTCATACTACACTGTACCCAAATGAAATTTTTATCATTTTTCCCACAAATAGAGCTTTATTTTGGTGGTATTTAAAAAAGACCGAAAAAAAAAAAAATACAAAACCGTTTTATGTTTTGTTAATAAATTTTGCAAACAGGTAATTTTTCTCCTTCATTGATGTACACTGATGAGGCTGCACTGATGGGCACTAATAGGCTGCACTGATGGGCACCGATAGGCTGCATTGCTGGGCACTGATAAGGCAGCACTGATGGGCACTAATAGGTGGCACTGATGGGCAATAATAGGCGGCACTGGTTGGCACTGATGAGGTGGCACTGGTGGGCACTGATAGGTGGCACTTTTGGGCACTGATGGGCGGCACTGAAGGGCATTGATAAGTGGCACTGAAGGCCACTAATAGGTGATACTGATAGCTGGCACTGATAGGTGGCAGTGGTGGGCACTGATCGGCACTGGTAGGTGACACTGATAGGCAGCACTGCTAGGTGGCACTGATGAGGCATTGATTGGCACCACTGGTGGGCATTGATAGGTGGCACTCTTGGACATTGATAGGTGGCACTGATTGTGGCAGTTATGCACTGGTGGGCACTGATTTGTGGCACTGTGGGCACTGGCAGGCGGCACTGCTGGGCACAGATGAGGCGGCTTTGCCTCTTCCTCTTCTGGACCGATGTCCCTTGCACAGATCTTCTGATTACCGATCTTCTGTTTACATCACGTGATCAGCGGTCATTGGCTGACAGCTGATCACGTGGTAAGGGGCCGGGTTCGGGACCTTACTCTAATCTGTGATCACCCGAGTCTCATTGACTCTGTGATTACAGCGCGAGCCGCACGCTCCCTGCAGGGGGCGCACGCAAAGGGGAGGATGTCTATTGATCCGTGCTGTAGCCGTCATTCGGCTATAGCGCGGATCTGAGGGGGTAAAGCCCAGTACATGCTTCACGTTTTTTTTCCCGTTCAACCTAGGGGGACATTTCTGATATAGAAGTCATGATCTGGTAAAATGTTGAGGCAGCATTTCAGCACACTGCATCTAAATTGATTTATTAGTGAGCCAATCATTCTCCTTCACATCCAAGCCCTGAAGAAGGGGGTCCTTTTATCCTTTGAATGTGATGGTTTTCAACTGATCATAAAAGACAATCATTGGCAACTTACCACCTCTCTTCCTCTGTGGGTAGAGGGAAACCCTAGCTTCTGAGCAGCCTAAGGACTCGTTGACACTTGCGGTTACAGGGGTGTTAAAATCACACAGCTGAGCTGCATTTTTAGCCCCTCACCTTTAAGCTACAAGGGGGTATACACATGAGCAGCAAGAATTATACTCCCCAAAGCATTTAACGTGTACAACTACCCCCCCGGGTACAACCCATTCAAGCAAAAGGGGTCACGGTGCAAACGCCTTGCAACCCTGTGCAGGGCATGTGATTTTGGCATAATAGTGCAGCATTTAGGGGGTTAAAACAAGCAGTAAGGATGGGACATATCACCTCCTCAACGCCTGTCAAACGCCTCTGAAAAGCAATCCAAGCAGGGAACAGAAGTGATTGCCACTAGTGAAGAGGTTTCAAACTGGCAGCCCTCCCGCCGTTGCGGAACTACAAGTTCCATTAGGCATTGCAAGGCTGACAGTTACAAGCATGACTCCCACAGGCAGAGGCATGATGGGACTTGTAGTTATCTAACAGCTGGACGTTTCCCAGTTTGGCACACCTGCGCTAGTGTAAACAAGCCCTTATAGCAGAACATCTAAACTTACAGTTCTCTACATCGGGGAGGACCCAACCACCGGTACTGCACCGCGGCTGCTCTGCAGCTGGGCCATGAAGGCTGCTCTGTCGCATGTGCCTTGAGCAGGCGGGCGAGCGAGCGAGCAGAGAGATGACATCATCTCTCACCGCCCAACCCGCATCACCACAGTCCCCCTCTCACTATGCAGCTGCAGGCGGCAGAGGGATTACATCATCTCTCACTGCCCGCTCTCACTCTGGGACCCAGCCAATGCACATGTGCCAGTTTTTTGCTTGGCCCCGAACGCTAAAAAGCTGGGGAGAGACTAGCAGAAGTCTCGTTCTCTGCTGTCACCGTTGCCTGCCACCAAATTGCCTTTACATTTAAAAAGTGACAAGCTGCATCTGGGATTTTTTGGTGGCAGGCAACAGTGGGCAGCTTCAGCTGGTGGCAGGATAGGGATAATCCACATCTGGTGGCAGGCGCAATGGCAAGTCACAATCCACATCTGGTGGCAGGCGACGTGGCAAGTGACAATCCGCATCTGGTGGCAGGCGACGTGGCAAGTGACAATCCGCATCTGGTGGCAGGTGACGTGGCAAGTGACGGACCACATCCAGTGGCAGGTGACATGGCAAGTGACCAGCTGCATCTGGTAGCAGGCAACGTGGTAAGTGACAGACGGCATATGGTGGCAGGCGACATGGCAAGTGACAATCCGCATCTGGTGGCAGATGATGTGGCAAGTGACAGACCGCATTTGGTGGCAGGTGACATGGCAAGTGACAATCTGCATCTGGTGGCAGGTGACACGGCAAGTGATGTGGCAAGTGAAAATATGAATCTGGTGGCAGGCGACGTGGCAAGTGACAATCCGCATCTGGTGGCAGGTGACATGACAAGTGACAAACTGCATCTGGTGGCAGGCGACAGTGGCAAGTGCATTTTGTGGCAGGTGACGTGGCAAGTTACAAGCTGCATCTGGTGCCAGGTAATACGCTCAGGACTCCCACTGATTCTGCGTTGTGGTGAGTTGAGCTATTGAAGCGCCAACACCAGCCATTACCCTGACAAATTGCCCACGAAAAAACACACTTTTTATCCTTCAAAAAGTGTTTCCCAGTGCTAAACTTTTCATCTAATTTCTAAATTGCTGCATTTGTAAATTCCAAAAGTCAATATAAAGGAATAGTAGTGCTAAAAAAAAGCACTTGAGGGTTTAACTAATCTTTTTTTTTATAATTCTTGCTTAAGGGTGGCGTGGCAGGGGGTGTGTCCTATGCCTACATACATTTGATAATATGTGTCCTTCGTTCTCATCTCAAAAATGTGGGAGGTATGCTTAAAGTATCACTAAACCCACATCATAAAAAAATAACTATAAATGCTGTATTACATGCTGCTCATGCTCACTTAGTCACTATGAGATTTGTTTTCTGTATTCTGTTGTAAAATTGAGTACTGTCCGTGATCCTTTTTTTGTTTGCACTAACATACAATTTTTCAGGACAAGCTTTCGGGGTATGTCCCCTTCTTCAAGGTCCAAGCAGTACTTTCTGCAGAAAGTCTGGTTGATCCTGCTGCTCTATATCTCCCCCTTTTGTTCTTGTCCCCAATTCAGCTAAGGATTTTGCAGGTGGTAGCTCTGCACATGCTCAGTTTTCGATGAGATTCTATGCTGAGAATTTCCTCCCTATCACATCGGAGCAGCCCATGTGACTATAGAGTCACACATGTGGGTGTATACACAGTGATAAATGACAGCCCGCCCCCTTTCTTCTCCATGTCCACTAACCAGCTAAACACAATGGGGGCAGGATATTACATGTAGATTGATGAAGGTTTCTTCTTATTATTATTATTATTATCATCATTATTAAATAATCAATGCAAAGAATTAGAGGAAAACAACAGAATGGTAAAGGCTACAGAACTTTTCAAGAAAGTTAAAGATATCAAAGGAGTTTGTTGGTTAGGCCTGACACTGACTCAGCCAGGCCTCAGCAAATGCCCTTTGTAGTCTGGGACCGCGGGCCCCAATGGTGTAGCAGGAAAGTCCTTGTGCTAGCTACCCTACTATAGCTACTGGTCTCAGTTAGCCCTCCTGGCTGCAGCTGCCTCTCTCCACTGCCCTTTCCACCACAGTCCACACTTCTGGTCCTGCACCCATCTCAGACTGCAAGCTCCCAGTCCTCTCAGGCATGCCACCCCAGTCCTCTTGACTGTGCCCCTACTCACCAGCCCTCCTGGCTGCAACCAGTTGTCCTCCCTGGAGTCTCTTAGCAGTGCTCTCTCCCGCTATCCTTTCCTTGCTCTCTCTTGTGCCTCCTGTCAAGGACCTCTTCATGTTTTCCTGAAAGTGGTCCTGACTGCACCCGAGCCCAGGCCCAAAGTCACCCCCCCCAGACTGGGGAGCTCCCCCAAAGGCCCCTGACAGCTTCAGCACCCTCGCGCTCCAGCTCTTCCACCTGACAACTCCTCTCCAACTGGGCTGACCCTGGGTATTTAAGGAGGCCTGCCCCCTGCTAATCCAAGTTGGGGATTGGTCAGGGCTCCCTAGAATACCCCAGGTGGCTCCGACTCCTCTCCCACTTCTCTTTCCAGAAAGCACTAGAAGCTTCTGGAAAGAAATAGGAGGTCCTGATGACATCACCTGTGAGTCACCCAACCCTGAGCCACTCCCAGCCCAGAATGAAAACAAACAGGCCTAGCAACCAGCCAGACCTGTTTAAATTTACCTTATCTCTCTAGCACACTACTAGAGGGTGCTACACATGTGATCACTGTGACCAATCATAGCTATCAACACAATTGTATACAATAAATGGCATGAAAGGAAGCCATTCATTGTGTACAATTGTCATGTGATCTGCTGTGATTGGTCACAGCAATCATGTGTTACCGTCAGCGGGCCGGTACACTGATCAGTCATCCCCTGTGTCCAGTGGACACAGCGGGTGACAGATTGCACCAGAGCATGGCCTCGGGAGCATGTCATATGATGCCCTCCCAGAACAATAGGGTTCTCGCCCGAATGTCATTTTACAATGACCCGTGCAGGAAGCTTCCTCCTTTGGTGGTAGCTGTAGTGGTAGTGTAAAGTGGTGGTGGTAGTGTATGGTGAACTTACACTTTAAGATCATACCTGTGCTTTAACCACTTCAGCTTTTACCCACTTCCTGACCAGGCCATTTTAGCGAAATGGCACTGCATTGCTTTAACTGACAATTGCACGGTCGTGTGACGCTGTACCCAAATAAAATTGATGTCCTTTTTTTCTCACAAATAGAGCTTTCTTTTGTGGTATTTGATCACCTCTGCGGTTTTTATTTTTTGCGCTATAAACAAAAAAAAAACGTAAATTTTGAATAAAAAACTATTTTTTTTACTTCCTGCTATAAAACATTCCCAATAAAAAAAATGTAAAAAAATCTAATTTCTTCATCAGTTTAGGCCAATATGTATTCTGCTACATATTTTTGGTAAAAAAATCCCAATAAGCGTATATTGATTGGTTTGCGCAAAAGTTATCAAAATATGGGATAGATTTATGGCATTTTTTTTTTTTTTACTAGTAATGGTGGCAATCAGCGATTTTTAGTGGGACACTAAGTGACACTTGGACACTGGACACTAAGTGACACTTTTTGGGGACCAGTGACATCAATGCAGTGATCAGTGCTAAAAAAAATGCACTGATCACTGTATAAATGACACTGTCAGGGAAGGGGTTAACACCAGGGGCGATCAAAGGGTTAAGTGTGTCCCTGGGAGGTGCTTTCTAACTGTGAGGGGAGTGGATGCACTGGAGGAAAAGAGAGATCTTGTTTCAGCTTAACTGAAACACAAGATCTCTCTTTTGCTCCCTGACAGATGAGCGGTTTGCCTTGTTTACATAGGCACACCGCTGCTCCGTCTCTCCATAGAACGACCGGCGAGTTGCGGCGGCAAGGCGCGCACCCATACACCGTGTGCACAAAATCACGTACAGGTACGTGATTTTGCGCAGTCGGGCCGCCCTGCAGCTGTATATTCAGCCTGTGCTGCAGCACTATTGAGAGGCGGACAGCTGCCCTCACATACAACATAGTGGCCCAGGTCTCGCTCCCCGAGCAGTGTTCAGGAGGTGAGCGTACAACTTTAGTTCACTTTCACTTTACTGTATTTTAACTGATGCAAAAAATTATTTTCCATATGCTGGGTTTTTCCCTTTATAGATTAACAGACATTATCAGTAAAACATTGCAACAAAAGGTAGGTAGTAGGATTTTAAATACCCCTCCAGTGATTACACAAGTACACTTATGTGTGTGTTTTTCTTACATAAGTGTACTTTTGTGATCGTTGGAGGGGTATTTAAAATCCTACTACCTACCTTTTGTTGCAATCTATTTACTATAGGGATGATACCCTCCACTGGCACATCTTTCTAGTTGATCACCTCCCCTATATACTGTATACCCAACAAACACACAAAGAAAACCTTTTGCTCTCAGAAATACAATCTATTAAACATGGTAGGTTCTCCAAGGCATTCCAAGAGTTAAGAAGTGCACATTGTTGCTTCTGAGATGAATGTTGTGTCCAACACACTACAGAGCTCCTCTATCCACAAACAACCGGGGGTGATTAGACCTCCCACAGCCAAGTATCTTAGCCCACACCATGTCTCTGGGTTTGACATTTTATGAGCATTCCTTCCCACTCCTCCCATGCTAGGGGCAGGGTGCAGAACAGACACATTATTTCCCATGACATTGTTTAATTAGGCTGTCTGAGTATGTCAGTAATCAATGCTTTATTTTATTATGTGCAGTTTATCTTTTTTATGTACCACTTTCAGAATGTCATGACCTGTAATAAATAAAACATTATTTAAAACTATGTTCAAAAGTCTTGTTAGGATTTACATTTTCTTATAAATGTCAAATCTATAGTTGCAAAGCACTAGTATTTTAGATGAGCTCCTTCTTCTAAGAACTCCAACAGTTTTTTCTGTAGTTATTACCAGCAAAATTTACTATAACACTTGCATAACGATATTTAAGTACTAAGATCTGTCATTCTTAGTGCATGTTAGTAAAGAAAAGCAAGCAAATTATGGTGTCTGCTAAATACACAAAAATATATTCCTGAGATATTGAACGTTATTCTGTTTCACATGCTGCTTTATGCATTGACATACCTCTGTAGACCCAGTGGGGTTGATGTACTAAAGGCAAATAGACTGTGCATTCTGCAAAATGCAGTTATATTCATTTTCCTTAGTAAATGTAAATGTGGTGAAGCTTCACTTTGTAAAGAATACCCAATAAGTTGCAAGGAAAATAAAAGCAGCATTTTTTTCTTGCACATGATTGGTTGATAGAAATCAGCAGAGCTTTACCGCATTTACTAAGCTCTTGGAAATTTGAGTGCAACTGCACTTGCAAAGTCTACTTGCCTTTAGTAAATCAACCCCAGTCTGTCTGGACAATATCCACAGGCAGCTTAACCTCCCTGACAGTATTCCCGAGTCTGGCTCGGGGTGGATTTTTAGTACCAAAAGCGGGAACCCCGAGCCACACTCGGGATCGCATCGCAGGATCCAGGTACAGATACTTACCTTGTCCCAAGGATCCTGCGATGTCTCCCCGCAGTGTGCGGCTGCTGTGTCTCCACTCGATGTATCACAGAGCTGGGCTCCGTTCCCTGCGAGCGGTGCGTCGCACGGGGACAGAGCACGGCGCCAAAAGTGAAACACACACTATACATACAGTACACTGTAATCTTACAGATTACATTACTGTGTCAAATTATTTCACATCCCCTTTGTCCCTAGTGGTTTGTCCAGTGCCCTGCATGCAGTTTTAGTTTATAAAAACTGTTCTTTCTGCCTGGAAACTGGAGATTGTCCATAGCAACCAAAACCGTCAAAAGTGGTTTTAGACCAGCTAGAAAATAGCGATAATAAATTAGAATCACTTGCAGAATTGAGCGATAGTGATTTGTGGGGAGATCCGTCATCAAACCCTGAAAGTAATGACAGCGACAATTCTGCAACTGAGCAAATTTCAGTGTTTTTGATTTGATTACATTATTGAATACGTTTTATTATTATATTATTTGTTATAATTATTTATAGTTATTTATTATATTATAATTTATGATTTCGTGTTTCAAACTTTATCATACCCGGGATGTCTACTAGACTCTGGTTTGGACAGATTTAAGTGAATTATTCCTAAGAATTACAGGCCTACAATACAAAATGCCAAATTTCCATGCAAAGGAATTGTACTGCTTTGAGCATCAAAAATCTGAAATAATCATACCGCCAGGGAGGTTAACCATCAAAAAGATACAGAAGTTGAATCCAACACAATTTTACTTCAGCTAATTGCAGTCCAGATGATGTTTTTACAGTCTTTTGAATTGCAAAAAGACAATGACTTTCCTAAGCCCTGTGTACTAACATCAACTGAAGAAACGGGGACGGTCTAGTTAGGACTGAACTAACTAGCTCTAAACAGGGATGAGGACAGAGGAAACGTCAGGGCTGGGCTCAGCCCTTCCTTCTCAAAGCTGGTGGCTCAGCTGTCGGCTAATTGCCAGCTCCTTTCTCTCCACAGTGACTCACCTGTTGATGATATCCTGCTTGTCAGTCCTGCCTACTTAAAGTGGTTGTAAACATTTTACAACCACTTTTTGCTACAGGTAAGCCTATAATTAGGCTTACCTGTAGCTACACTGGTGTAGGAGATATCCCCTGTATTTGCACGTGCCGACGTCATCGGCACATGCGCATTGAAGCAAACTGAAGCAATGGCATGTACGTACTGTTGCCTTAGTTAGACTGTGCCGTTACCGGAGGCTCCCGCGCGCATGTGTGGGAGTGACGTCATTGTGGCTCCGGCCAATCACAGCGCCGGAGTCCGTGATACCCGGAAGTAACTCCGGGAGCGATGTGGGCCGCCGGAGCGGGGTACGAGGACGGCTGCGGGGGGGGTTCGATCTCAGGTAATTCATAATGGGCCAGTATGCCATGCATACTAGCTCATTATGCCTTTGTCTTGCAGTTTTTTTTTCTAGGGTTTACAACCACTTTAAGCTATCCAGCCCAGATGATCTCTGCCTTCACCTTGGTAATATCTCTAGAGATGGTCTCCTGTGTTCCTGTTAAAGACTTGCTTGGCTGACATTCCTTCTGGCTCCAGACCCTGCTTGCTGTTCTACTACGCTCATCTTTGGCCCCCTGACGTTTTGGCTTGTTTGCTTATCCGTTCCGGTTCCTGAACTCTGGCTATGTTTTTTTATTATTTTTATTATTATTAAACAAGTGTGATTTAACTGTACTTCTGTCTCAGTCTGATTCATGATTTCTGACAGGAAAAAAACGAAATTACATGATAGTAGACAAGTTGTAGTGGTGCAACACCATCACTGAACTAACTAGCTCTAAACAGGGAGTAGGACCAGTGATGTATTTTGGTTTTTTGCTGCCCTAGGAAAGACTAAAATCGGGTGCCCCCTCCCCCCATCTAAATTTGTTCCACCCTTCCTTTTACATGAGCAGTCCAGATGGTTCCATTTGCTGGTTTTTCAGGTGGACCCAAATGGACCCTCCATTCTCCTCTATGGAGCAGCAGGTGTAATCTCCAATCCAAGCCAGTCCAGTCCAGTCCACTAAAAACAAACGGAAGGGGATCTGTTTCCCTCCGTCTGGGCAGATCGGATCAGATAGTAGCCAGGTGTAAACTGAGAGCAGAGTTTGTTTACATCCGCCTGCCCAAAGAGCAGAGCGAGCTCAGTGGAGGGCGTGCGTGGCTCACTGTACAGTGGCGGACAGGCAGGTAAGTAACTTTATTGCAGAAGAGTTAAAGCATGTCTTTTCTGCATTCAAATTCCATCCCCCTCCCCAGTACATAGCTCCCCCCACCCCCTTCTCCCACCCCCCATTACAGAGCTCCAACCACCCTTAGCCCCGAGTACACAGAGCTCTCCCTTTCGTCCCAACCCCAGGGCACAGCTTCCCCCCAGAACAGAGCTTACCCACCCCTTAGCACTCTAGTATACAGAGCTTGAGCGCCCTTTTCTTCTCTCACCCCCCCAGTACACTCAGCTCTCCCCCCAGGACACATCATCCCTTCTTTTTTCACCACCCCCCTGTCCACTCATCCTCCCCTAGGACAAAGAGCTCCCTTCTTCTCTCACCACACCCCCCAGTACACTCAGTTCCCCCAAGACAAACCGCCCCTTCTTCTCTCACCATACCCCCAGTACACTCAGCTCCCCCAAGACAAACCGCCCCTTCTTCTCTCACCACACCCCCAGTACACTCAGCTCCCCCAAGACTAACCGCCCCTTCTTCTCTCAACACACCCCCCAGTACACTCAGCTCTCCCAGGACAAACCGCCCCTTCTTCTCTCACCACACTCTCCAGTACACTTAGCTCCCCTCCTCATGAAAAAGCACCCCCTTCTTCTCTCACCACACCCCCCAGTACACTCAGCTCCCCCAGGACAAACCGCCCCTTCCTCTCTCACCACACCCCCCAGTACACTCAGCTCCCCCCCTCATGACAAAGCACCCCCTTCTTCTCTCACCACACCCCCCAGTACACTCAGCTCCCCCAGGAAAAACCGCCCCTTCTTCTCTCACCACACCCCCAGTACACTCAGCTCCCCCAGGACAAACCACCCCTTCCTTCTCTCACCACACCCCCTAGTACACTCAGCTCTCCCCCAGGACAAAGCGCCCCCTTCTTCTCTCACCACACACCCTAGTACACTCAGCTCCCCCCCTCATGACAAAGCACCCTCTTCTCTCACCACACCCCCCAGTACACTCAGCTCCCCCAGGACAAACCGCCCCTTCTTCTCTCACCACACCCCTCAGTACATTCAGCTCCCCCAAGACAAACCGCCCCTTCTTCTCTCACCACACCCCCTAGTACACTCAGCTCCCCCAGGACAAACCGCCCCTTCTCTCACCACACCCCCTAGTACACTCAGCTCCCCCAGGACAAACCACCCCTTCTTCTCTCACCACACCCCCCCCAGTACACTCAGCTCCCCCAGGACATACCGCCCCTTCTTCTCTCACCACACCCCCTAGTACCCTCAGCTCCCCCAGGACAAACCGCCCCTTCTTCTCTCACCACACCCCCCAGTACACTCAGCTCCCCCAGGACAAACCGCCCCTTCCTCTCTCACCACACTCCCCAGTACACTCAGCTCCCCCCCTCATGACAAACCACCCCTTCTTCTCTCACTACACCCCCCAGTACACTCAGCTCCCCCAGGACATACCACCCCTTCTTCTCTCACCACACCCCCTAGTACACTCAGCTCCCCCAGGACAAGCCGCCCCTTCTTCTCTCACCACACCCCCCAGTACACTCAGCTCCCCCAGGACAAACCGCCCCTTCTTGTCCATTTATTAAAAGTCAGCAGCTGCAGTATTTGTAGCTGCTGACTTTATTTTTCGGTGGAACTCCGCTTTAAGGAAAAATAAAAAATGCACACATTTTTGCAGGAAACATGCATTTATTATTTTTTTCTCACAGGAAACTGCAAAGCATTTTACATGTAATCAGTGGATCATGAGTGCAGTGTTAGTGTCTTGCAGCCCCTCCCTCAGATTTTTTTTTAGGTAGAAAGCTGGAAGAAGTGTCAAATGACTACAGGCTGGTGAGGGGTTGGGGTGTTTAGCAACATGTTACATATTAAACACGGGTGTAACATATAACATGTTCCTAAAAGCAAACTTAGCCTTTAAACAGTACAATATGTAAACAACATGTAAACATTAACAATACTGATAACAAGTAATCTGTCTGGCTTTACAATTAAAAAAAGTAAAAATAGCTTGACAAAATGTGAGCAAGACTAAGATTATGAAAGACATGGGGCACCCTGGGAAAGAACACAAAAATATGTTTTGCGGCGATCCGTGGGCATGGCCACTGGGGAGGTCTTAAAGGGGGATTGAACAGACACAAATAACTTACTAACCTTACATCAGTGCCTACAGAGGGCTCCCCTACATCCTCCAGCGTTGCACCTTACAACAGAGATCCCTTATATCCTCCAGTGCCCCCTTAGTACTTCCAGACAAAGTGCCCCCTAGTACCTCCAGAATGCCCCCATAGAGCCTCCAGACAGAGTGCCACATTAGACCCTCAAGAATGCCCCCTTAATGCCTCCAGACAGAGTGCCCCATTAGACCCTCAAGAGTGCCCCCTTAATACCTCCAGAATGTCTCCTTAGTGCCTCCAGACAAAAGTGCCCCTCTTGCACATACCTTCCTGTTCCTGGCTGCTGGTTTACAGTGGGTCGCGACTTTCTAGTAGTCGGCTGGTGGTAAAATGCTTTAGAACAAAATCTTTGTCAAAGACTCTGAACTGCGCCCGCATAGTACTGGAGCCAACCGATTAGTGAACTGCTGGGCTTTGCCTCAACTTGTTTGGTGCGGCGTGTGAATACAAGATATACCCGATCCGAGGCTGAGCAGAGCAGTTCACTAATCAACTGGCTCCGGAACTGCACATGCACAGATAACAGTTACTTTCAAGGTTTTTTTTTTTCTTATGGGCACTTTTCTCCTATCTACGGACATTTACAGACAGAAAAGTGCCTGTTTTTACTAACCGTCTGTAAGTTTACGAACGGGTGGCAACACTGGAATGTTGTCAACCATAGCAAAGTGTTTATCTATTGGTTCTACTAGGAGGATAATTGGGTATTTACAAAGTGCTCTGTCAGAAAAACAAAGAGCCTAGCCTTACTTGTATGGCCAGCCTACATCGTATAGTTTGACCATAGTGCTACTTCTATAAATCTCCTAAAGGTCTGGCAAAATGTAGTATTGTAGTGAAGAAGGCATGCATTTGGTTTCAGTAGTATTTAAGTGTATGCAAACCCAAAAGTAAAAATGTAATATATTGCAGCTTACCAATTATCAGATGCAGTGGCTACATTAGTTTTTGTTTTTTAGGCTTTTTTCCTGTATTTTCATGTGATGGTCTAGTTAGTAAGTCTGTTATCTTTCACCTTCATTTAACAGATCAAGCTACCCTGCAAAATTGGCAGTTAGAAAGTTGAGACAAATCATTTACCACTAACAGGGGTGCTTACAGTATTACAGTATAGGGGCTGTTCACACCAGAACGTGGTGCAGGAAACCCACATTCCGTGCATGAATCCTGCACCACATCCAAAACGCACTGCAATTGTGATCTGTAGTGGGTGTCAATGTTAACTTAATGACATCCCCAATGTAGGGCATTTGCCCGCACTGCATTGCATGTTACAGAAGTACCATGCGATCTGGTTGCTTTGCATTTTAAAGTAGTGCAAGCACTTAATTGAATGCATTTAAAATGAATGCGCTCAAATCGCACCACACGGAATCGCATGTTAATCGCACAGGAACGAGGAGTGAATTGCTGTGTGATTCCTATCAGGTTTTATTTATGTAAAGACCTTCAACCCACAAGAAAACTCTGTTGCTGTAACTGCTTCAAAATGCTATCTTGAGTTTGGTTTTATTTGTTATTATACAGGATTTATAGAGCGCCAACAGTTTGTGCAGCGCTTTACAATGTGAGGGCAGACAGAACAGTTACAATACAATTTAATACAGGAGGAATCAGAGAGTCCTGCTTGTTAGTCAAGTCCATGTAAAATTACTAATGCATCTAAAACTACCCTTTCTGCGAATTGGCATTGCTGCTGCTCAAGGGTGGCTCCGGAGCTCCTCCATAGAGTGGAACCTCGCTAAGATGGGAAATTGGTTACTGGCCAGATCACCAAGTGAAAATAGATTCTGCAGATCACAAACTTGGCGTGGTAAGTTGAGTCTATGCTCAACTTACCATGCCAGTTTGTGATCTGCAGAATCTTTTAACCCAGGACAATTTTTCTTGTTTTACTTGTGGACTCGTTCAATAAATACCACGGTTTTACACTATGTGGCAATCTCTCTCTTCTTTTAAATAACTTGCATGAGAGAAAAAGGAAAAGGAAAAAACAGCAAGGCTTATTTCAATGCCATCTTCATCTGCTTTCCATGGATGGATCCCTAATGGGGTGTGTGAATCCATGCTTTGGTAGGCTCCTATAATGTAGAGTCTATCTATCCGGTAAGGGCACATCTTTTATACTTCACGGTGGAAGGTGCACTTTGGGTATCTCTCTTATCCTTCATTCCAGGAATCACGAGGAGTTTTTGGACACTTATATGGACACTTTTTTTGATTTATTATCCAATTTCTTTAGACTAGCGCGGCAATCTTTTGTTGTTTTTATGTAAATATATTTACCATTCAAAAAATGTGAAAATAGGCACTGTAGCTGGATTCCTTGCGTATTTAGGGCATGTTGCATCTGGTAGTGGCCCCATTTGGTCCAGTTTGCCTGGGGTAGATTGCAATTAGTGACTATATTTAAAGATTTATAAAGGACATCTGCAGTATTAATAATATCCAAATAAGAAGTTTCTTCAACTTCCTCCCGGGAATCATTCCTTAAAATTGAAATATTGTAAGTTAATTTTGCGAGGAGCTGATGGGAACAGAGTTCTCAGACAGAGCTGGATCTGAGCAATCAAGGCCATGACTGTTTTGTCTATTTAGTCATTATAGAGTGTACATGCCAAAGAAGAAAATCTAATACTCAGAGTATAAAGATCCTAACACAAAATCCATAGAAAACATGCTGATGAAAATATTTATTTTCTTTTTTAAAGCATCAAATCATTTTAAAGCATTGTCTTTGAAAATCCAGTATATATGTATATATGTATATATATATATATATATATATATATATATATATATATATATATATATATATATATATATATATATATATATATATATATATATATATATATATATATATATATATTTTAAATAGACCTAGCATCGGATTTATTTATGGGACCGCAGACAGGAATGCCTGAACAAAATGAACACACAACAAAGACTACTTGCAATAAAATTATTTTATTGAATAAACATTTTATTGGATAAAACTCGGCCGCGGTATATATTATTGGTTTAATAAACATATGTATCAAGTATTAAAGTACCATACGTATTTATTCAACATAGAAATAACTCAATAACTAAAAACTTAAGAAAATACAGCTCAGCCACTACGACTCAAGCTGAAAAAACAATCTTTCTTCAATATTATTTCACAAAACTGTCCCCAAAAGACAGGATGGGGTTGTCTCAACCCCACCTGTCACCGACCCCCAGCATGCAGCCCGTTCAATACATGACTGAAAAGCCAAGTTCATTATGTCCAAGCCAATGTCTGATAGATGTACCCCATTGAATCTATAAAACCCCGAAATCCCGGCATCGAGATCTACATGCCGATAAGCAAAACCAAATTCCGGGGCCATAAACTTGGAAACTGCCCTATTAACCCTTTTCCTGACTTTTTCAAAAGGCCTCAGAACGGCGGACTCTAACCACCGTAACCTAGGAATAATTTCTGAAAAAATGATCACCATCTTAGGGGATGACAACTTAATAAGATGGATGGAATGTTTAATGCTGAAAATAAGATCCAACGTGCGCATCTGTCCCACATCATTTCCTCCCAAATGTAAAATTAAAATATTAGGTGTAGGCCAAGAGAGAAGAAGTGTACTAAACTCAAATAATAATTCCTCCCACAGCATACCTCGTCTTCCAAACCAGAAAACTTGGAAATATCTTGGGTCCAGACCCAAATTAGAAGTGTATGAACGAGCAGCTGCACGTTGATGCGCCCAATATACGAAAGAGTGTCCTAAAATCCAGACCACTTCAGGCACACCTATAATAATTAAATAACAGGGTTAGGACGAATATAGAGTTTGAAAGAATTCGACTTCCACCTTCCTAAACTCTTAATGCGACCAGAAACAAGACCTAATTTAGCCGCTTCTGTGGCAGCACCGATTCTGAAAGAGTGTGAAGAAATACGTATGTCTGATAGATGCAAGGCTGTGCAACATTTGGACAAAATTCTATTAAATTGGAATCTTGTGAGAGGTGAACAATCTTCATGGATAAAAAGCACCCCTTCGTTTTTGGGGCGAATAGCCAGATAAGAAGACATTCTCATCACCGGACAAATAGGAGAACCGGGACAAGCCAATAGACGTAGCCATACGCCTTTCTTTGATTGGTCAGTTTTACTAGATTGAATAAATACATTTAAAAATGTATCAGCAAGGATAACGTGTTGCACTTGCAAACCAGAAAGATTACGTTTACTAATTGACACCATTTCAGAAATCCATAATGCCGCAAAAAAGGCCAGGGTAAAAACAGCGCTAAAAAGTATAGCTTCAAAATGATGAAAAACATATAGAACTTGTAATAGAGCAGAAAGACGTGAGAACTTATAGGAGTTATAGGACGCCTGTTATCAACCTTAGCATGAAATTTTGTATACCCCTTAAGCGCTTGGTGTACCAAAAAATAGCTTAGACAAGAGGTTAAATTATTTCGTTTTTGAAAAAATGAAATGCCTGCTAAAATTTTATAAACATGAGACCATGAATATTCTTTAGACATCAAAAATTCCAGAAATAATAATACCATATGCTCCGAACAATCGAAGACCCAGCCTGTTTAGCAGACAAAAATTGCAACCATAATAACCATGAGGACTAGTAACCAGACCACGAGGCTGAAGCCAAAGATTTCTCAATATTTTCAGCTACTAAACGATTTCCCATAACCGAGGTGGGCAAGGTGTCCCGATATGATCCGCAGTAGGTAATAGGCAGAAAAAACGCTCCATCTGTAAACGAGAAAGGGCATTAGCCGTCTCGTTAGCCTTGCCCGGTATATATTTAGCCCTAACCCATATATTTAGACAGAGGCATCTATATACCAGATAACGCAAAAGAGCAATTACAGGAGGAGATCTGGAAGACAAACAGTTAACTGCAAACAAAACACCCCAGTTGTCTGTACTAACAAGGATCCTCCTGTTTGCAAACTATTCACCCCAAAGCTTGAGTGCAACAATTAAAGGGAACAATTCCAGAAGTACGATATTAGTACAGAGACCCCTGCTGGACCAACTCACCGGCCAAGACTCAGCGCACCAATGATCCCCCCAGATTGCCGCAAATCCAATAGAACCTGCGGCATCAGTGGCCAAGCAGAAGTCTCTGTCCAGGATAAAGTCATCCTGCCAGAAAGCCCTGCCATTAAAATGGAGTAAAAAATTCAGCCAAACTAACATATCCTCTTTCAAATCCGTAGTTAAACTAATATGAGAAAAAGGGTTCTTATAACCTGAAATAGCCAAATACATGCGTCTGGAAAAAATTCTACCCACCGGTAAAATCTGTGTCGCAAAGGCTAAAAGCCCCAATAATGATTATAAAGTATTTATCTATTGGTTCTACTAGGAGGATAATTGGGTATTTACAAAGTGCTCTGTCAGAAAAACAAAGAGCCCAGTCATACTGGTATGGCCAGCCTACATCGTATAGTTTGACCATAGTGCTACTTATATAAATCTCCTAAAGGTCTGGCAAAATGTAGTATTGTAGTGAAGAAGGCATGCATTTGGTTCCAGTAGTATTTAAGTGTATCCAAACCCAAAAGTAAAAATGTAATATATTGCTGCTTAGTGCTTACTAATTATCAGATGTAGTGGCTACATTAGTTTTTGTTTTTTAGGCTTTTTTCCTGCATTTTCATGTGATGTCTAGTTAGTAAGTCTGTTATCTTTCACCTTCATTTAACAGATCAAGCTACCCTGCAAAATTGGCAGTTAGTTGAGACAAGTTGAGACAAATCATTTACCACTAACAGGGGTGCTTACAGTATAAGGGGCTGTTCACACCAGAACGTGGTGCAGAAAACCCACGTTCCGTGCAGGAATCCTGCACCACATCCAAAACGCACTGCAATTGTGATCTGTAGTGGGTGTCAATGTTAACTTAATGACATCCCCAATGTAGGGCATTTGCCCGCACTGCATTGCATGTTACAGAAGTACCATGCGATCTGGTTGCTCTGCATTTTAAAGTAGTGCAAGCACTTAATTGAATGCATTTAAAATGAATGCACTCACATCGCACCACACGGAATCGCATGTTAATCGCACAGGAACGAGGAGTGAATTGCTGTGTGATTCCTATCAGGTTTTATTTATGTAAAGACCTTCAACCCACAAGAAAACTCTGTTGCTGTAACTGCTTCAAAATGCTATCTTGAGTTTGGTTTTATTTGTTATTATACAGGATTTATAGAGCGCCAACAGTTTGTGCAGCGCTTTACAATGTGAGGGCAGACAGAACAGTTACAATAAAATTTAATACAGGAGGAATCAGAGAGTCCTGCTTGTTAGTCAAGTCCATGTAAAATTACTAATGCATCTAAAACTACTCTTTCTGCGAATTGGCATTGCTGCTGCTCAAGGGTGGCTCCGGAGCTCCTCCGTAGAGTGCAACCTCCCTAAGATGGGAAATTGGTTACTGGCCAGATCACCAAGTGAAAATAGATTCTGCAGATCACAAACTTGGCGTGGTAAGTTGAGTCTATGTTTAACTTACCACGCCGGTTTGTGATCTGCAGAATCTTTTCTTGTTGAACTTGTGGACTCGTTCTTCTTTTAAATAACTTGGAGGAGAGAAAAAGGAAAAGGAAAAACCAGCAAGGCTGATTTTAATGCCATCTTCATCTGCTTTCCATGGATGGATCCCTAATGGGGTGTGTGAATCCATGCTTAAGTAAGGGCACATCTTTTATACTTCACGGTGGAAGGTGCACTTTGGGTATCTCTGTTATACTTCATTCCAGGAATCACGAGAGTGTTTGGATACTTATATGGACACTTTTTTTTTATTTATTATCCAATTTCTTTAGACACTAGCAATCTTTTGTTGTTTTTATGTAAATATATTTACCATTCAAAAAAAAGGTGAAAATAGGCACTGTAGCTGGATTCCTTGCATATTTAGGGCATGTTGCATCTGGTAGTGGCCCCATTTGGTCCAGTTTGCCTGGGGTATATTGCAAATAGTGAATATATTTAAAGATTTATAAAGGACATCTGCAGTATTAATAATATCCAAATAACAAATTTCTTCAACTTCCTCCCGGGAATCATTCCTTAAAATTGAAATATTGTAAGTTAATTTTGCGAGGAGCTGATGGGAACAGAGTTCTCAGACAGAGCTGGATCTGAGCAATCAAGGCCATGACTGTTTTATCTATTTAGTCATTATAGAGTGTACATGCCAAAGAAGAAAATCTAATACTCAGAGTATAAAGATCCCAGATGAACACTAACACATGTCCTAACACAAAATTCATAGAAAACATAAAACATTCTCATGAAAATATTTATTTTCTCTTTTATAGCATCAAATCATTTTAAAGCATTGTCTTTGAAAATCCAGTATATATATATATATATATATATATATATATATATATATATATATATATATATATATATACACTTTTTTTTTCTTTTTTTTTTAAAATAGACCTAGCATCAGATTTATTTATTCATGTTAAAGCTGGAATCTGGGCTGAACAAGTAAAAATGCAAGAGGCTGGTGTATTCTTACTTGAATCTTGTGTTTTTGTACATTTTGTACTTCACTATGACACACTTCCCTTATTTTAAAGGATCACAGAGGAGAAGTATAGTTTTAGAGCTAGACTGTTGGAAAGACTCAATTTAGGCGCCACATCCCCTATTGCAAGAATAACATAGAAGGAGAGAAATTGGGACTTTTAAAGCGCAAAAAGTCCCAATTTCTCTCCTTCTATGTTATTCTTATCTTAAAGGAGTTCCACCCAAAAATGGAACTTCTGCTTTAAGTGCAGGTGACCCCTTGACATGCCACATTTGGCATGTCATTTTTTTGGGGAAGGAGTGGGTACCCTGTTATTACAAGCATCCAGCTCCCTCTTCCTCCCCTGGCTCCGCAGGGCCAGAAGGAAGATCACCTCCCCCCCCCTCCCTCCCTGCAATCTTCTGGGACACGTCACAGGTCACAGAAGATTGCCCGGCCATTCACAGTGCGCAGCGGGGCTCGCGCAGTTCGTGATGCCCCAGCCAGGCGCCCACAGTTAGAATGCCGGCGCCTCGGATAGGAGTGAGGTTTCTGCACCCGCATTGCTGGATCGTGGGACAGGTAAGCGCCTGATTATTAAAAGTCAGCAGCTACACTTTTTGTAGCTGCTGACTTTTAAATGGGTGTAACTCCGCTTTAAGGAATTTTCTGTAATAAAGGCACTATTGTTTTAAGGTGCAAGAACATCCAACCTCAGGAAGTACACCACATCATTTACAGTAAAAAAATTCCAGGTTGTTATTGTATAACATTGCTAAAAAAAGGGGATTCAAGGTCCCTTTTGATAAAAACAAAGGACATGTATATAACAAATTAAATCAGCACCTCATACACCCTCCTAATGGCAAATCCCGATAGCCATAACTTAGTAGTAGCTTATCACATATTCAGTTAAATATTTATTAACCATCAAAGATAGCCAGTATGAGGTAGTGGTGTAGCAGTTCCAAAGCATTCCAGAGTGTAGGCTTCCCCATGGACTCAAAGGGGTACAGCACGTAATGAAAGAAATACGACAAATACAATTAATTCAAATGAACAAACACACATATATATACAAAACTGGTTTAGAGGCACTTATTGGCCTTGCAGAAGAGGAAGATCAAAAACAACAGTGTTTTTATTGTCAACATTTTCATATAGCTCAGTCCATCTTTCTCAAGACCAGTTTTGGATTTATATGAATTTGTGGGTGAGCACCTGGGCATTTACTTCAAACATAGAGTGCTGTGGTTATCCTAGGAATTGTGTATATATATATATATATATATGTCTATATATATATATATATATATATATATACACAAAATGATACAGCACAGAAAAAAGTGTATACATACATTCTGAAAAACACATTATGCATCCACCCGAACCATAAAAGGAGGAAACAAGCATAGAAGGTGGTGGGCTATCTTCTCTGCACCCTCGCCAACCCCACCGCACCACCTTCTATGTCTCTTGTCTCCACCCCCTCTTTGTTTGGTTAGGGGGTGGATGTATAATGTGTTGATGAACTTTAATGGAATCCCAATCTTAGTCCGTAGGGTTTAATATTGAGTTGGCCCACCCTTTGTAGCTATAACAGCTTCAACTCTTCTGGGAAGGCTGTCCACAAGGTTTAGGAGTGTATCTATGGGAATGTTTGACCATTCTTACAGAAGTGCATTTGTGAGGTCAGGCACTGATGTGGATGGGAAGGCCTGGCTTGCAGTCTCTGCTCCAATCCATCCCAAAGGTCAAATCTCTGTGCAGGCCAGTCAAGTTCCTCCACCCCAAACTCATCCATGTCTTTATGGACCTTGCTTTGTGCACTGGTGCGCAGTCATATTGGAGCAGGAAGGGGCCATCCCCAAACTGTTCCCACAAAGTTGGGTCCATAAAGACACGGATGAGCAATTGCTGATTCAATTTTGTTATTTACATGTCCTCTGTTTTTATCAAAAGGGACCTTGAATTCCCTGTTTTTTAAACAATGTTATAAAATAAACATTTCAGGCGGACCTGATCGGACATTGCACTCTGTGGAGTTGTGGATGTCAGCGGTGACATGTCATCCGCCGCTATCCAATCCGATCCTGTCCGCCAAATCCAGACGGAAAGACATTCGCTGTGCACAAAGTAGATCTATATCCTTTGTTGCTATTGAGAAATATATTTAAATTAAAGTTGGTGTGCTTAGAGTTCTTCTTTAAATATACATTAAGCAATGTGTAAGTGTAAGGCCCTATTCACATCTCAGCGTTTTGTAGCTTGAAGTTCGGAACTTTAAAACGCTGGAGGAGAAAAAAAAAATTATTCTTCTATACTTGTAGTGGAGATGTGAACCGACGATGGTTCACATCTCCACTACAAGTCACCTGAAGCCAAACGCCTGAAGCTCAAAAAATTTCTGGAGCTTTTTTTTGCTCGAATCGGGCAGATTGGGGTGTTTTAAAGCATTTTTTGTTCCATAGAAATGCATGGAAATGCTTGATTCGCTCATTTTTGGGTGTTTTAGCGTGTTTTGTCACACGTTCCTAACATTTTTCTGCTCAAATGCAGTAAAAATAAATAATAATAATAAAGAAATAATATACATAAATAAATAATAATTATTATAAATAAAAATTGAATACATGAAAAATAAATAAATAAAAAGACCCTAACCCCAACCCTTAACTATAATATTACTCCCTAATAATAAACCCTAATCCTCACCCCTAACCCTAATAATAACCCGTAACCCTAATCCTAACATTAACCCCTAACCTAACGAAATAAATAATAATAAGTATATAAATAATAAAGTAAGCCCTAACCCCTTACAAAAAAAAAGTTTAAAAATTAATAAATAAATAATAATAAATCAATAATAAATAAAAGAGGATAAAAAGCTGAAAAACATAGCAACAAAGGATGGAGCATTTTTTTCTATTGGCTAATAAAAAATGCCAAAGCTCAAAAATGCTTTAAAAACGCTGTACAAAAACACTCAAAAACACCATACTAACGCCTGAAAAAACTCAATGATGCGACGCTCGGGTGTGAATGCAGTTTTTTATTTCCCCTCGCAGAGATCACGGTACTCCCTCTAAAAGCCTCTAACAGCACCTTTGTCAGGAAGAAGATTCATAGAAATAATATTAAGTATATAAATAATAAATAAATTAAGCCCTAACCATAACCTTTAACCCCCTAACCCAGGGTTAGGCAACCCCCAGCACACAAAGCCTCTTTTGATGGCACTCGACTCTCTCCCCATCAGCAGAGCAGCGCAGGGAAGTGTCAGTGAAAAACTAATGCATTCCAATTTCAGAATTCCCTATGCCGCACCTGGACTGAGGGGGAGGCACTGTGCCCCCACATAATGTAAAAGATGGGAAACATTGTTTGGTCCTCTAACTTTGCTGTAGCTGCAATCGTCAGCTTTTGTGATGGGGAAGAGATTGGGTGCAGTTCTGCTGGGGGGGAGGGGTGGTCCCTGTTTCCAGGAGGAGGAGGACTGTCATTGGCTACTGCTTAAGGCAATCACAGTCCTGCTAGCCCCGTCCACCATCTGGAGGAAGATGACTCGCTTGGTTGCCACTACTAATCTCAGAAAGAAGGGATTTCACTGTGATTGAGAAAACCACAATCAGGTGAGTTTGTGGAATTACTGTTGAGCTTCTGGGAACTTACAACTTACCTCTGCACTCTGTGTCCCTTTAAGTCACAGCCTGTATTCAGCACAATGAAAAACACTCCCCCCCCCACTTTTTCTCAGCTGCGGGCTCCCAACTTATGATCCTGAACACAGGCCCACTGCTTCCAGAAAATGCCCCTGACCTGAGCTCATCATTGCGCATCCATTCCAGATGCTTGTATGTGACATCACATATATCACATACATCCCATACAAACACGTGGGCTGGATGCGAGAGGTGGATCAGCAGGATGAGTGTGCCAGGACAGGTAGATGTGTCTCACCTCTGCTTCCTTTCACCACTCTGCATATCACGCATATCATAGATGAGAAGAGGGTACAGCAGTGGGGAAAATGAGCAGGAGGGGTTCAGAGGTGGAACAGAAGAGCCGAAGGGTATAGCGGTGGGGGAGATGTGCAGGGGGGGTACAGTGCTGGAAGAGATGAGAGGAGGGTTCAGCAGTGGGCCAGATGAGCAGGGGGGTTCAGTGTCGGGGCAGAAAAGCAGAGGGGGTAGAGCAGTGGGGCAGATGTGAAAGGAGGTGTATTGGTAGGGCAGATGAGCAGGGGGTTACAGTGGTGAGGCAGGAGAGCAGGGGGAACAGAGGTGGGGCAGAAGAGCAGGGGTGTACAGAGGTGAGACAGATGTGCAGGAGGTACATTGGTTGGGACAGATGAGAAAGTGGGTTACAGTGGTGGGGCAGATGAGCAGATGGGTTCAGTGTTAGGACAGATGAGAAGGTGATTCAGTAGTGAGACAGAAGAGCATGGGGATACGGCGGTGGAGCAGATGTGCAGGGAGGTACAGTGGTGGGGCAGATGAGAAAAGGGGTACATTGATGGGGCAGATGAGCAGGGGGGTTACAGTGATGGGACAGAAGAGCAAGGGGGTACAGTGGTGGGGCAGGTGTGCAGGAGGGGCAGTGGTGGGAGGGATGATAAGGGGGTTCAACAGTGGGACAGAAAAGCAGGTGGGTTACAGTGATGGGGTAGATGAGCAGGGGGGTCAATGTTGGGCCAGATGAGAAGGGGGTTACAGTGGTGGGAAAGATGAGCAGGGGGGTTCAGTGTTGGGGCAGAGGAGAAAGGAGGTACTTTGGTGGGACAGATGAGCAGAGGGTTACAGCGGTGTGCATGGGCGTCCGCACATAGGGGCAAGGCAGGGCGATTGCCCCCCCCTGGAATCATCAGGTTGTTGTTGGCTTGCAGACTGTGTGTTGAAATGTCCGCCGCAGCCGCAATCGCGGCCGCCGCTGACTTTTTTCCTACGTCTGTTTCTCTGCTGGCTGCTCTGAGCTCTCTCTGATCACCCCCCGCGCTGCAGCAGCAATGGTCTGGTCTATGTTTTCCTCCTCGCTCCTCCCATCACTGCTGCTCTGCCGAGCCAGGCCTGTTACTATTCTCGGCCCGAGCGGCGCAGCTGCTACCGCACACTGTGTCTTCCGGAGCTGGTGTACCTGAGGCTGAACCAGCTGCCCTCCCTGCCAGTGTCCTCCGAGGTGAGCTTGTGATAAGGGGGTGTGGGTTGGCATGGTGTTCGTTGCCCTAAGTTGGTGTGCTGTGAGAAGAGGATGGGGTGTTTGTTTCTGCCTCCCTGACTTGGTCTGATAAGGGGGGAGGCTGCTGTGTCCACCACCACCCACTAATGTACTAACTCACTGCGTTTAAAGGGTGATTCAGTGATTTGGAGTGTAATCATTTTCAATAAAATTTTACCTGGCAGTCATTTTTTGATTTGACTTTACTTGCTTGCTGTTCCATATTTTGCTTGTTGTTTTTCCAATGCAGCTTTGAAAATGCCTGCTGGATTCCTGTGCAACTCCATGCGGTGCAATTTTCAGCTCATTCATTTAACTGGGATGAAATCACATTGGATCGCGCAAAAATTTAATGCACACACTACTTTTTCAAAAGCGTACTGCACCAAATTGCATGGTACTATGGTACCATGAGATCTGGGGCAGGTAAAAGCACTGCAATTGTGATCTGTGTTTGAGGTGTCCTTAGAAAAATGTATATACACCTGCAGGAGATCACATACCCAGTGCGTTTTGAACGTAGTGTGGGTAACGCACACGGAACATGGATTTCCTGCACCACCTTCTGGTATAAACAAGCCCTTAAAGTGATACTAAAGGTTTGTTTAAAAAATAACAAACATATCATATTTGCCTCCACTGTGCAGCTTGTTTTGCACGGAGTGACCCAGAACCTCCTCTTCTGGGGTCCCTCGCATTAGATAACCCCCTAGGAGAAGCGCTCTCCCAAGGGGGTTACCTTGTGGGCGCGCTCCTGATTCATTCATTCGGCGTCCATAGACGCCAAGTGTATGAATTGGCCCCGCCCCCCCAGCACCATTGTCGAAAAGGGACCGAGCATGGGTGTTCATAAAATTATGCCCCCCCCTGAAAAAAGTTCTGCGGAAGCCCATGGCAGTGTGACAGAGGAGCAGGGGGTACAGAGGTGGGGCAGATTTGCAAGGGGTGCAGAGGAGAAAGCAGGTACATTGGTGGAACATGAGCAGGGGATTACAGTGGTGAGGCAGAAGAGCAGGGGGAACAGAGGTGGGACAGATGTGCAGGAGGTACTTTCATGGGGCAGATGAGAAAGGGGGTTACAGTGGTAAGGCAGATGAGCAGATACGTTCAGTGTTAGGACAGATGAGAAGATGATTCAGTAGTGAGACAGAAGAGCATGGGGATACAGCGGTGGGGTAGATGAGAAATGGGGAACATTAGCGGGAGAGATGAGCAGGGGGTTACAGTGGTGGGACGGAAGAGCAGGGTGGTACAGTGGTGGGGCAGATGTATGGGGGGTTACAGTGGTGTGACAGATGAGCAGAGGGGTACAGAGGTGGGGCAGATGTGCAGAGTAGTACAGTGGTGGAGCAGATGTGCAGGGGGTTACAATGGTGGGGCAGATGAGAAAGGGGGTACATTGGTGGGGCAGATTAGAAAGGGGTTACAGTGGTGGGGCTGATGAGCAGGGGGGTTACAGTGGGGGAGCAGATGAGCAGGGGGGTTCAGTGTTGGGGCAGATGTGAAAGGAGGTGTATTGGTGGGGCAGATGAGCAGGGGGGTACAGTGGTGGGGCAGGTGTGCAGGGTAGTACAGTGGTGGGGCAGATGTACAGTGGTGGGGTAAATGTGCAAGGGGTTACAGTGGTGGGGCAGATGTGCAGGGGGTTACAGTGGTGGGGCAGATGTGCAGGTGGCTACAGTGGTGGGGCAGATGACCAGGGGGTTACAGTGGTGGGGCAGATGTGCAGGGTAGTACAGTGGTGGGGCAGATGAGCAGGGTAGTACAGTGGTGGGGCAGATGAGCAGGGTAGTACAGTGGTGGGGCAGATGTGCAGGGGGTTACAGTGGTGGGGCAGATGTGCAGGGTAGTAAAGTGGTGGGGCAGATGAGCAGGTGGGACAGTGATCTGAGGTGTGGAGTTGCAGGAATTGGGGCTTATCTGAGACGTGAGAGTGCAGGATGTTAATTTCTCACTACTAAAGTGGTTTACAGCATTTACTTTATAAAAAATTGTGATTGACGTTGACATTTGTTTGTTATAAAATCGGCACGCTCAATTTCTTGAAAAACTATTTTCGGCATACTGTACTCAAAATGTTGCCTTCCCCCAGCCTAATCCCTTACAAAAAAAAGTTTAAAAATCAATAAATAAATAATAATAAATATATAATAAATAAAAGTGGATGAAAGGCCTAAAAACTTAGCAACAAAGGATGAAACAAATTCATTTTTTTTTTCAATTGACTAAAAAAAAAACACCAAAGCTCAAACGATGTAAATAAACACTCAAGAACACCCAAACTAATGCCTGAAAAAACACCTGAAAAAAACTCTCAAAAACGCGAAGCTCAGGTTTAAATGCAGACTTGCATATTTGTATTGCCCCTCGCAGAGATCACAGTACTCCCTTTAACAGCACCTTTGTCAGAAAGAAAATCCTTATTGGCGCTTTCCCGCTGGAGCTGTCTACTCCTTCTTCCCGGTGCCTCGTTAACAAGTCGTATTCTATGGGGGCACCAATGAGGGCACACTCCTGCTCTGGGCTAGGTGCGTCCATACACATACACAGCGCTGGTAAACCATGCCCTCCGCTTCATCCTCACAGTAGTTTGACTGACAGCAACAAATACTGTAGCTGCTGACTTTTAATATAAGGACACTTTCCTGTCCAAGGATCCAGCAATGTCCTCACTCGAGCTGATTCTTAAAGCGACTTTGGGTGCAGGTGCCGGCATTTTAAATATGGGAAACCAACAGTTAAGCCTTGTGGCTTCACTGCCAGTTTCCTACTGCGCAAAGCTTGCTGCGCTTTGTGAATGGTCCCTCAAACTTCTGGGACCTGTGATGTGTCCTAAAAGGCAGCGGGGAAAGGAGGGGGGCCCAAACACCTGGCTGAGATCGCTGTGGCGCATCTGACCAAGTGTGGGAGCGGGTACCTGTTAAAATCAGGTACCCGCTCCCCCCCTTCCCCCTATAAAGTGCCAAACGTGGCAGTGGAGGGGGGGGGATGCAAACAAGTGGAACTTCTCCTTTTGGGTAAAAAACCTTTTGAGTTTAGAACCACTTTCACCACTTGCCGACCAGCTCATGCCGATATACGCCGTCAAAGTGGTTAGTTCCCACAAATCGCCGTATGGGTACGTCTGTACCTTTAAGGATGATAGCAGGCGTGCATGCGCCGGCCACACACGATCGCGTGCACGGGAGCAGGAACAGGGATTTGTGTGTAAACACACAAATCTCTGTTCTGTCAGGAGAGAAGAGACATAGGGGTTGATTTACTAAAGGCAAATATGCTGTGTACTTTGCCAAGTGCAGTCGCACTCTCCATGAGCAGTTGCTCCAGAACTTAGTAAATGAGGCAAAGCTTCACTTCGCAAAGTGTACCCAATCATGTGTAAGGAAACTTAAAAAAACAGCATTTTTGCTTGCACATGATTGGATGATGAAAGTCAGCAGAGCTTCTGCTCATTTACTAAGCTCTGGAGCGACTGCACTTGCAGAGTGCAACTGCACTTTGCAAAGTGCACAGTCTATTTACCTGTAGTAAATCAACCCCTAATTGTTTGAATGTTGAATCGTTATTATCATGATTTATGATCATACATAAACTTGGTTGCTCAGTATTAGATGCAATTCATGATGAAACAAATTTTGGTAAGAGACACAAAAGGATTTTTACAAGCTAATCCTGAGACTAGAGTCTGTACAGGTTGTTTCCAGTCTTGAGCAGCAAGCTCTATGATATGTTTAAATATATTCACACTTTTTCTTCATTAAGGCCTTGTACACACGGGTGCCTGGGGCCATACATTGTACAATTTAGACATATTTCCTTGCCAGGAAGCCACAGGTAGTGGGTACAGCCAAGTATATAAATCAATGGCTGTACGCAGGTATATGGCGCTACTTGTGTAAACATGTGCATGGAACTGCAACCCCGGACAGACTGTCTATGTCCATTGGTGTACAGCCCTATGCATAAGTTGTATATCAGCATACAGCCATTGATTTTTATGGATGATCGAACACAGCATCTGTAGCTCCCAAGTAGTCAAATATGCCAGCAGAGGGAGATTTACTAAAACTGGTGCACAAAGCACTATGTCTCCTGCTCCGTTCATCTGTTATCAGCATGATAACTTCTGAAAAGTTCTTCGTCAACTGTGATAAAAACAGCCTGAAATTTGTGTTGAGGGAGGATGTTTTAAATAGATTAGCAGAGAGCTGAACTATTCACAAAACAGCCCTGCAAGTCTCTGTCTATGAGGAGAGAGGGGTGTGCCTTTCCTCTGATCAGCTTTCTTGGCTGTATGCCCAGACTTCACTCCCAGTGCTGAACAGGAATAGAAAATCTCCTAACTCAGGATCTGCACTTTCTAAAGAATATATAAAGCTAAAGACAGCAGATATACATGTAAAACTTATGTAGGGCTGTTCACTTCATTGGGTATATGTAAGGGTTTACATCGACTTTAAGCTTTGCCAATAAGCCGGGTTTGAAATTGTGCGAGTTCAGCTGAAATTGCACCATTTCAAACCCACACTTTAGTACGAGTTCAGGAGCGATTTGAAAGATATCTATGCAGGTTCATGTACAGGTGTCTAATAAAGTCGCCTCCGAAGTCGTCAAAAGCAGTGCAGGAACTACTTTTGGAAATCAATGTGGCAAAGACAGCATCACACCGACTGGGACAGTGCCGTTGCCGGCAATAGGCTGCGATTTGACATGTCAAATTGCATGTAAAATCGTGCCGATCTGAACGGGGGCTAAAATCTAGAAGGTGATTTGTTACTATGCACAGCTGAACCAGATTCTGTGTGCACCAGCTTTAGTAAATCTCCTCCTATGTACCCATGAGCATGAGGCGTAAGTAATATCTTATCCTCAATTGGATCCTTCCTCCACCCCCAAATGGATGTGGTCTGCTTAACAAATATCAATCGACTAACAGGAAGGAGGGGCAAGCCTTATTTAAAGCGGAACTTTACCCACGAGAGGAAGTTCTGCTTGTTTGCATCCTCCCCATCTTTTTTAACAATTTGGGAGGGGGGAGCGGATACCTGGTTTTGGTACCCACTCCCACTTCCAGTCCGATCACTGTGCTGATCTGACCAGTAGTCCCCCCACCCCGCAGCCTTCTGGGACACATCACAGGTCCCAGAAGACTGCAGGACCATTCACAAAGCGCAGTGCGGCTCAGGCATGCGCAGTCGGAAGTTGTCAGTTTCCCTTAGTTAAGATGCTGGCACCTGGACCCAAAGCCGATTGAAGAATCAGCTCGGTGAGGACAGTGCTGTATCCCTGGACAAGTAAGTGTCCTTATATTAAAAGTCGTCAGCTACACTAAAGTTGCTGACTTTTAATTTTTTGGTGGAGACTGGAGCTCCTCTTTAGGTTTTGAAACAAATGTTTCAAAATTATTTCCCCTCAACAGTATGTCTCTAGTTAAAGGAGAAGTAGCTCTTTTGACCATACTTCTCCTGTAGGTCACAGAAGTGCCACTGAGAGCCTAAGCCAGCCACTCCCCCCCCCCCCTCCTTCTACAGTCCAACACTCTAGTGAGCACTGGAGGGGTAGAGCAGAGAGCCAATGACTGACAGTCACCGCTCTGTGCTCAGAGTGGACCCAATAACTAAGCGGTCAGTGGACTTTGATTGCTCAGTCAGTTCTCAGTGTAGAGGTAGCAGGGTACAACTGCAGCAACATACGTGAGTATAAAAGTTACTGACATTGAACTGTACAAGCAGAGATGGATGAGTTCCTGCTCTGATTCATTTATCTGGGTACATTTTAGCTTGAGCTTTTGAGCTCTTTAAACAAGGCTTTTTCAATAGGAGAAGAAACCAAGAGTTCTACTTGCTGGCTGGGTATAAACATACTTACATCACATTTCATTTTCATGTTTAGTCTTCACCATAATTAATTACTCAAGAAACTAAAAACGAAGCCACTATAACTTTTGAGTGCATTCTGTATACACTATATAAAGGTCTTTTTAAACATTCAAATCAAATTAAGCTGAGCACTGGTGCCCTACAAATTCAAGATAGAATGCAAAGCCCATACCTCACCACTCTCCCTTCCAAATGTCCCTTTGAAATTTCTGCCAGATGAAACAAGCATTGACAATGAGTAATTACTGTGTGATTTCTTCTGTAATTGCAGTATGAGTAGCCCACTTAGAAATAAGTGGGGAATGAGGAAGGAAGAGCAGCTAGTCATGTGTATAAGCTGTGTATACTTGTTCTCTCTGTGTAACATCCATTGCTGCACAGTACAGACAGGGAAAAGCTCGCAGTAGATTGTTTGTCTTATAAATCATACTTAAAGTGAAGAATTTAAAATGTATGTAAAGCCAAAACAATTTGGACAGGAAATGGGGGACTGAAACCCCTGCCAGGTTTTTATTACAGTCTATGTCCCTGCTAGGAAAATTCACCTTTTCACATACCCCTGCTGACCAGGACCACTGATAAGGCAGTACAACTGGCCCTCCTGTACCAGGCCTGGGCCCTATCAATTCAAAAGGGGGGCCCAGGCACCTGCCGAGTAGAGGGGCTGACTGTACTGCCTTATTGCTGACACTGATCCTCTTGTGGCTCCCCCTGCAGCACTTCTGGCTTCTGCTCCACTCCCTCCCTACGGCTGCACTGCAGCGTGATCTGTTCTAGTATCTGTGCCCCCCACCACTGTGATCACAACTACACCCCCTGTGTGCCCTTTCCCCTGTATCGCTGCCGATTTCCCTCTTTTCCCTCCCATCGGTAACTGCAAAGGGCACACAGGGGTGACATTTCAGGACGGAGAGCTGGAGCTAGTAAATGTGTTCCTTTCCTGAATGAACACAGTGAGAAGCTAGTACCAAAAGTTTCAAAAGTGAGACATCGGGGGTTTATTTAGACCCCTGATATTTCACCAAAGCCCCCCAACAAGGCAGTTAAAAAAAATGTAAAAAATTTAATTAACCCTTTCATGCCTAAGCCTATTTTTGACATTTGTTGCATATTTTTTGCTAGAAAATTACTTAGAATCCCCAAACATTATATATATATATATATATATATATATATATATATATATATATATAATTTTTTAGCAGGGACCCTACAGAATAAAATGGTGATCATTACAAACTTTTTATGTTACATGGTATTTGCGCACCGGTCTTTCAAACGCAATTTTTTGGGAAAAAGGACACTTTCATGAATTAAAAAAAAAAAAAGTTAGCCCAATTGTTTTGTATAATGTGAAAGATGATGTTACCTAGCATGTCATGCTTTGAAATTGTGCATACTCGTAGAATGGTGACAAACTACTTAAGTACTTAGGTAAGGTACTTAAAAATCTCCATAGGCGATGCCTTAAAAATTTCTACAGGTTACCAGTTTAGAGATACAGAGGAGGTTCTGTGCTAGAATTATTGCTCTCGCTCTAATGATCGCGGCGATACCTCACATGCGTGGTTTGAACACTGTTTACATTTGCGGGCGCGACTTTTGTATGCGTTCACTTCTGTGCGTGAGCACGGAGGGATGGGATGCTTTACATTTTTTATTTAATCATAGGACACCATCAAGGACATACAACTGGGCATTCCAAAAAAACCCCCAAAAAAACCATAACATTGCAAGTAAACATCCGAAAACAAAAAAACACATACTGGATCGCCATCCAGAATGTCTTCTCCATTTCACATCACTAATTCAGAAAAAATAAATAATAATGTATTAACTCCTGGCGCCCTCAAAAAGCAGTACCACATATATACTGTCCCATCTACATTCCGAGACCTATAAGATTTTTTAATTTCTTTTATTTTAAAAAAAATCCTGAAGGTAGGAAAAGGGAAGGAAAAGGGGAGGGGGTAAGAAATCTGTATCATTGACGTCCGGCCGCCGAATGCCTCCTCCACTGTTTGACCATACTTATATAGGTAAGGGCGGGGCCATCTGGCTATGTCTCCTGGTGGCACCGCCTCCTTTGTGATGTCACGAATCGGTTTATGCTGGGTCGGTCTTCATTCCTGGTTCGCGGCTTTGGCCATCTGATTGGCCAAGCCACGATGACGTCACCCCCGCACCTGTGCATGGGAGCCGCGGGCATGGCGCAGAGCTCTGAAGAAACAGAATGGGTATGCCATTCCTTCAGAATGCATGCGTTGATGACAACACCGGCTGCTGCTCGGTGGAATATCTCTTAAATGGGGCACATTTAGGAGATATTCTTTTTATTCGCAGGTAAACTTTATTATAAGCTTAGAATAGGAGGAAATATGCAACCGGTACATAAAAAGGTTGCCCCTTAGGACTTTTTAGGCAGAAAAATATAGAAAGTAACAATATGTAACAAAAAGTAACAAACCTGAAGCAATGGGTACAGGCTTCTACTCACTCTGATGGCAACACCCTTGACCTTGTATTCTCCACCCTTCTCAAACAATCATTTTCCTCTCTCCAACCATCACCTTATTAGTTTCTCTCTCTCTCCCTGTCTTCCACCACCTTTCCCTCCAATCGCCTAACCATCACCCGTAGAAACTTTTGCAACTTCAACTCTTCTCTCCTCTATTCTGCTACTGACCACCTCTATGACAAAATCTCTCCCCTGTCCTGCCCCAACCAAGCGCCTTCCATCTACAATAAATCACTGTCCTCCACCCTGTGTTAGGTACCTGGTAGTTGAGCCCGACTGGTAGAAGGAGGCCTCTCTTAAGTGCTGGTTCAGGAGCCACTGGAGTGGGAACAGAGGTCTCCTGAGCACAGTGGGTAGGAGTGCCTGATGCAGGTTCTTGCGATGACCAACACAGGAGCTGAGGAGACGTCCTCTGGAGTAGCTGGACTGCGGATGCAGGTAAGCTGAAGTGGATCCGTCAACAGGCAGGTGGAGGATATTACAGCGGCAGAACCTGGAGCTGGAAGAGCAGGTGGTGAGCAGCGTCACAGAACACAAGCAAAGCAGAGTCAAACAGTCCGTATTTGGCAGGAGATCAGGCAGGTATATGACAGAAGGGATGATCACAGAATAGTCGGGCAGGCAGGTGTTCGGCAACAGGTCACAAGATATCAGCAAGGTCAGGCAGGCCGGGTAGGATAGGAGATAGTAGAATGGTCAGACGTAGCCGGGTCAATAGCAAATAGTAACAACAGGCAGGATACAGGAACTCAGGTGCAGAGCTGCAGACGAACAGCACCTGATGGAAGTATCTGGCACTCTTTTAAAGGGTCTTTGGCGCCAAATAGCGCTATCGCAAACGGGCGCGCGAACGCGCGCGCGGAAGCGCGCCAGCGCCCCCCAGTGGGGAATTCAGCTGAACTGCTCTAGAAAAGCCTCTCGTGCACCTACGTGCACGCATGTTAGCCCGACGGCCACCGACATGTCCCTGACACCCTGGACAAGTTCGCTCCCCTCACTACACGCAGAATCAGACCTCAACCCCTACAACCCTGGCAAAAAGATGACACTAAAATTCTCAAAACACATAGTCGCGCTCTTGAGCATCTGTGGCACAATACTAAGTCTCTCAAAGACTTCAACCAATACAAATCTGCCCTCCAAAAATACTATTCTTTCCTCCACACTGCCAAGCAGACCTATTTTACAACTCTTATTAACACCTTCTCATCCAGTCCCTGTAAACTTTTCTCTACTTTCAACTCTCTACTTCGTCCTCCACCGCCTCCACCCACTGACTCACTCACTGCCCAGGAGATTGCTAATCACTATCAAAAACAAGATTTATACAATCCGTGATGAAATCTCCACTCTACAGGTATCTCCCCCAGTTAAGACCCCATATCAACAGGTACAATTGACACTCCCCTTATTCAAATCTGCTACTACAGATGAAGTTGCTAAACTCCTTTCTAACATCCACCTAACCACCTAACCACCTGCCCCCTGGACCCTATTCCCTCTCAAATACTACAGTTGCCCTCTGACTCTATCCTACACTCTCTAACCCACATCTTCAATCTCTCCCTCCCTCTGGCATTTTCCCCAATGCTCTAAAACATGCACTGGTCACCCCCATACTTAAAAAGCCGTCCTTGGACCCTACCAATCTTAACAACCTACGCCCTATCTCCTTGCTCCCCTTTTCCTCTAAACTCCTTGAACGCCTGGTTTACAACCGAGTGACCACCTCATTAAGAATAACCTTCTTGATCCCCTTCAATCTGGATTTCGCCCTCAACACTCCACCGAAACTGCTCTTTTAAAACTCACAAATGACCTACTAACTGCAAAAACCAACGGAAGCTATTCTGTACTCCTACTCCTGGAACTTTCAGCCACCTTTGACACGGTTGACCACCCCCTCCTCCTAAAAAAACTTTACTCCCTTGGTCTCTGTGACTGTGCTCTTCAGTGGCTCTCATCCTACCTATCCCAATGCACCTTCAGTGTCACTTACAATTCTACTTCCTCCACTCCTCTTCCCTTCTCCGTCGGCGTTCCCCAAGGTTCTGTTCTTGAACTTCTTTTATTTTCAATCTACACCTCTTCCCTGGGTCAGCTGATAGCCTCTCATGGCTTTCAATATAATTTCTACGCTGACGACACACAAATCTATTTCTCCACCCCTCAACTCACTCCATCAGTCTCCTCCCGCATCACTAACTTACTAACAGACATATCTGTATGGATGTCACACCACTTCCTCAAACTCAATTTGTCCAACACCAAGCTTATAATATTTCCTCCCCCACGTGCCTCTTCCCCTGACTTACCTGTCAAGAGCAATGGCACAACCATCCACCCATCCCCACATGTCAGGGTGCTAGGTGTTATCCTGGACTCTGAACTCTCCTTTTGGCCCCACATCCAATCACTTTCCAAAGCTTGCCGCCTCAACCTCCGCAACATCTCTAAACTACGTCCCTTTCTAACCAATGAAACCACAAAGCTCCTGATTCACTCCCTAGTAGGGATGAGCTTCGTGTTCGAGTCGAACCCATGTTCGACTCGAACATCGGCTGTTCGCCCGTTCGCCGATTTGCGAATGATATGGGCCGTTCGCGCCAAATTCGTGTGGCGCGTCACGGCCCATAATTCACTGCGGCATCGCAGTGCATTGCTTGCTGATGATTGGCCAAGCATGCACTATGACCCGTATGCTTGGCCAATCACAGCGCCGCCTGAACAGAGAGCCGTAATTGGCCAAAGCCAAGGAGGCTTTGGCCAATTATGGCTCAGGGGATTTAGTACACGCCCCACACTATATAAGGCCGCCTGCACGGCGGCCCTGTGTAGTGTGTGTTCCGGCGTTGAAAGAGATAGACAGAGAGACAGTGTCATTTGATTTGAGTTAGATAGATTAGGCAGAACAGTCAGTCAGTTAGCTGCACTTACAGTGTATTGTGTATATACAGTGGCTTGCGAAAGTATTCGGCCCCCTTGAACTTTTCAACCTTTTGCCACATTTCAGGCTTCAAACATAAAGATATAAAATTTTAATTTTTTGTGAAGAATCACCAACAAGTGGGACACAATTGTGAAGTGGAACGACATCTATTGGATATTTTAAACTTTTTTAGCAATTAAAAAACTGAAAAGTGGTGCGTGCAAAATTATTCAGCCCCTTTACTTTCAGTGCAGAAAACTCACTCCAGAAGTTCAGCGAGGATCTCTGAATGATCCAATGTTGTCCTAAATGACTGATGGTGATAAATAGAATCCACCTGTGTGTAATCAAGTCTCTGTATAAATGCACCTGCTCTGTGATAGTCTCAGGGTTCTGTTGAAAGCGCAGAGAGCATCATGAAGACCAAGGAACACACCAGGCAGGTCCGTAATACTGTTGTGGAGAAGTTTAAAGCCGGATTTGGATACAAAAAGATTTCCCAAGCTTTAAACATCCCAAGGAGCACTGTGCAAGCGATCATTTTGAAATGGAAGGAGTATCAGACCACTGCAAATCTACCAAGACCTGGCTGTCCCTCTAAACTTTCAGCTCAGATAAGGAGAAGACTGATCAGAGATGCAGCCAAGAGGCCCATGATCACTCTGGATGAACTGCAGAGAACTACAGCTGAGGTGGGAGAGTCTGTCCATAGGACAACAATCAGTCGTACATTGCACAAATCTGGCCTTTATGAAAGAGTGGCAAGACAAAAACCATTTCTCAAAGATATCCATAAAAAGTCTCATCTAAAGTTTGCCACAAGCCACCTGGGAGACACACCAAACATGTGGAAGAAGGTGCTCTGGTCCGATGAAACCAAAATCGAACTTTTTGGCCACAATGCAAAACGATATGTTTGGCGTAAAAGCAGCACAGCTCATCACACTCAACACACCATCCCCACTGTCAAACATGGTGGTGGCAGCATCATGGTTTGGGCCTGCTTTTCTTCAGCAGGGACAGGGAAGATGGTTAAAATTGAGGGGAAGATGGATGCAGCCAAATACAGGACCATTCTGGATGAAAACCTGTTGGAATCTGCAAAAGACCTGAAACTGGGACGGAGATTTATCTTCCAACAAGACAATGATCCCAAACATACAGCAAAATCCACAAAGGAATGGTTCACAAATAAACGTATCCAGGTGTTAGAATGGCCAAGTCAAAGTCCAGACCTGAATCCAATCGAGAATCTGTGGAAAGAGCTGAAAACTGCTGTTCACAAACGCTCTCCATCCAACGTCACTGAGCTCGAGCTGTTTTGCAAGGAAGAATGGGCAAGAATTTCAGTCTCTCGATGTGTAAAACTGATAGAGACATACCCCAAGCGACTTGCAGCTGTAATCGCAGCAAAAGGTGGCTCTACAAAGTATTAACGCAAGGGGGCCGAATAATTTTGCACGTCCCACTTTTCATTTTTTTATTAGTTAAAAAAGTTTCAAAAATCCAAAAGATTTCGTTCCACTTCACAATTGTGTCCCACTTGTTGGTGATTCTTCACAAAAAATAAAAATTTTATATCTTTATGTTTGAAGCCTGAAATGTGGCAAAAGGTTGAAAAGTTCAAGGGGGCCGAATACTTTCGCAAGCCACTGTATATGCATCCCAGGTGTTGCATATATATATATATATATATACACTGTATTCAGTTTAGCTAGATCCATTCCTGTTATCTTCTAGACTATTTACATTTAGTGCAGTGCGTCCTGCTCACAGTGTTCAGCTAGATCCGTTCCTGTTATCTTCTAGACTATTTACATTTAGTGCAGTGCGTCCTGCTCACAGTGTTCAGCTAGATCCGTTCCTGTTATCTTCCTACTGACAGGCAGGCTTGTCTTGTTACAGTATTAACAGCTACCTAAAGAAAATTACTGGTGTTCTTTTGATCCTATTAGTACCACGGTCAGGCAGCTAGACTATTTACATTTAGTACAGTGCGTCCTGCTCACAGTGTTCAGCTAGATCCGTTCCTGTTATCTTCAAGACTATTTACATTTAGTGCAGTGCGTCCTGCTCACAGTGTTCAGCTAGATCCGTTCCTGTTATCTTCCTACTGACAGGCAGGCTTGTCTTGTTACAGTATTAACAGCTACCTAAAGAAAATTACTGGTGTTCTTTTGATCCTATTAGTACCACGGTCAGGCAGCTAGACTATTTACATTTAGTACAGTGCGTCCTGCTCACAGTGTTCAGCTAGATCCGTTCCTGTTATCTTCCTACTGACAGGCAGGCTTGTCTTGTTACAGTATTAACAGCTACCTAAAGAAAATTACTGGTGTTCTTTTGATCCTATTAGTACCACGGTCAGGCAGCTAGACTATTTACATTTAGTACAGTGCGTCCTGCTCACAGTGTTCAGCTAGATCCGTTCCTGTTATCTTCCTACTGACAGGTAGGCTTGTCTTGTTACAGTATTAACAGCTACTTAAAGAAAATTACTGGTGTTCTTTTGATCCTATTAGTACCACGGTCAGGCAGCTAGACTATTTACATTTAGTACAGTGCGTCCTGCTCACAGTGTTCAGCTAGATCCGTTCCTGTTATCTTCCTACTGACAGGCAGGCTTGTCTTGTTACAGTATTAACAGCTACCTAAAGAAAATTACTGGTGTTCTTTTGATCCTATTAGTACCACGGTCAGGCAGCTAGACTATTTACATTTAGTACAGTGCGTCCTGCTCACAGTGTTCAGCTAGATCCGTTCCTGTTATCTTCCTACTGACAGGCAGGCTTGTCTTGTTACAGTATTAACAGTTACCTAAAGAAAATTACTGGTGTTCTTTTGATCCTATTAGTACCACGGTCAGGCAGCTAGACTATTTACATTTAGTACAGTGCGTCCTGCTCACAGTGTTCAGCTAGATCCGTTCCTGTTATCTTCCTACTGACAGGCAGGCTTGTCTTGTTACAGTATTAACAGCTACTTAAAGAAAATTACTGGTGTTCTTTTGATCCTATTAGTACCACGGTCAGGCAGCTAGACTATTTACATTTAGTACAGTGCGTCCTGCTCACAGTGTTCAGCTAGATCCGTTCCTGTTATCTTCCTACTGACAGGCAGGCTTGTCTTGTTACAGTATTAACAGCTACCTAAAGAAAATTACTGGTGTTCTTTTGATCCTATTAGTACCACGGTCAGGCAGCTAGACTATTTACATTTAGTACAGTGCGTCCTGCTCACAGTGTTCAGCTAGATCCGTTCCTGTTATCTTCCTACTGACAGGCAGGCTTGTCTTGTTACAGTATATAAAGCTACCTGAAGAAAATTACTGGTGTTCTTTTGATCCTATTAGTACCACGGTCAGGCAGCTAGACTATTTACATTTAGTGCAGTGCGTCCTGCTCACAGTGTTCAGCTAAACCTACAAGTTAGTGGGGTGCGTCCACCTCACAGTGTTCAGCTAAAGCTACCTGTAGAAGGTTGGTGGTGTTCTCATACTACAGGCAAGCAGTTGATTTTGCTAGCTGCAGTATCAGTACATATATATATATATAGATATATATATCCCAGCTTAGTGCAGCTACAGGCCATTAGTATGTCTGGAAGGCCAAGAAGGAGAGGCAGACAGTCACAAGCCAATAAGAGAGGGCAAGCAGGCTCTGTGTCTAGTGCTGGTCGTGGAGACGGTGCATCCTCATCAGCACGTGGCCATGGGACACGCTTGGCCTTTTTTTCGGCAGCTGGCCGTGTTGAGCCGCAACATGCGGAAGACTTGGTCGAGTGGATGACCAAGCCGTCCTCATCCTCCTCATCCTCTCTCACCCATGCCCAGGGTGCTTTGTCTGGCAAAGCAGCGGCCTCTTCCCTCGGCTCAATGTCATCAGTGACTCCTTCCCTAGCTCCACCATTTCCTCCTGAGGATTCCCTCGAACTGTTTGACCACAGTGTTGGGTACATGCTCCAGGAGGATGCCCAGCATTTGGAAGGCTCTGATGATGATACTGAGCTCGATGAAGGCAGTAACATGAGCACGGACAGAGGGGGTGCCCAAGAAGGACAGCAATCTGGTAGTCATGTTCCCCCTGCTGCAGCATACTGCCAGGTTTGCTCCAGTGATGAGGAGGGAGGGGATGATGAGGTCACTGACTCAACGTGGGTGCCTGATAGGAGAGAGGAGGAGGAGGAGGAGGAGGAGGCGGCACATCACCAACGAGGCAGGATGCCCTCCAGGGGCCAGCCTAAGGGCAGCACATTGACTGCATCACACCCCAAAGCTCCACATGTGCAGGGCGCTGCAGTCTCTGCGCGTTATTCCAAAAGTTATTTGGTGTGGGCCTTTTTTGAGACGAGTGCATCAGATCGCACCGCTGCTATTTGCAACATATGTCTCAAGCGTATCTCACGTGGCCAAAACATCTCCCGCTTGGGTACCACATGCTTGACCAGACATATGTTGACCTGCCATGCAGTTCGTTGGCAAGCGTATCTAAAAGACCCACACCAAAGAACAAAGAGGATCTCTCCTTGCTCCTCATCAGCTGAGATTTCCAACCCCACTAGACCTCCAGTCCTCTCTGAGACCTGCAGTGAGAGGAATGAAGGTGTAGAATTAGGTGTGTCACAGCCAAGTACTTGTGGGCAATCTGCTTTTGGTACACCGACGTCAGATTGTACCAGGCAAATTTCCCTGCCCCAGCTGCTGCACCGCCGAAAGAAGTTTGCTCCCAGCCATCCACATGCCCAGCGGTTGAATGCTAGCTTGGCAAAATTGCTAGCACTTCAACTGCTGCCTTTTCAGTTGGTAGACTCTGCCCCCTTCCGTGAGTTTGTGGAATGTGCGGTTCCTCAGTGGCAGGTACCCAAACGCCACTTTTTCTCACGGAAGGCGATTCCGGCTCTCTACCGGCATGTGGAAGGCAATGTCCATGCCTCGCTGGACAGGACGGTCAGTGGTAAGGTGCATATTACCGCTGACTCATGGTCCAGCAGGCATGGACAGGGACGTTACCTAAGTTTCACGGCGCATTGGGTGACTCTGCTGGCAGCTGGGAAGGATGCAGGACAAGGTGCAGTAGTGTTGGAGGTTGTTCCGCCACCACGCCTCCAAAATGCTAATGATTGTGACACACCTCGCTCCTCCACCCCCTCCTCTTCTTCTTGATCCATGGCCTCTTCCTCGGAACCAGCGGTGCTCCGTAGTCGTTCAAGGGGCTACGCAAGTACGCAGGCCAAAAGATGCCATGCGGTGCTTGAGCTGGTGTGCTTGGGGGACAGGAGCCACACTGGGGCAGAGGTTCTGTCAGCTCTGCAGGGGCAGGTTCAGAGGTGGTTGAGGCCACGCCAACTTAAGGCAGGAATGGTGGTTTGCGACAATGGCACCAACCTCCTCTCTGCCCTCCGACAGGGACAAATGACCCATGTGCCCTGTTTGGCTCACGTCCTTAACTTGGTGGTGCAGCGGTTCTTGGGCAGGTACCCGGGCTTACAGGATGTCCTGAGGCAGGCCAGGAAAGTCTGTGTGCATTTCCGCCGGTCATATAATGCCAGTGCTCGGCTGACGGACCTCCAAAAGGAGTTTAACCTGCCCAAGAACCGCCTAATCTGTGACATGCCCACCAGGTGGAACTCAACGTTGGCCATGCTGCAGCAGCTGCACACGCAGCAGAGGGCCATCAATGAGTACCTGTGCGACTATGGCACCAGGACAGGGTCAGGGGAGCTTGTTTTTTTTTCCCCACGCCAGTGGGCCATGATCAGGGATGCATGCACTGTCCTGTCACCATTCGAGGAGGCCACGAGGATGGTGAGCAGTGACAGTGCATGCATCAGTGACACTGTCCCCCTTGTCCACCTGTTGGAGCACACGCTGCGTGGAATAATGGACAGGGCACTTGAGGCAGAACAGAGGCAGGAAGAGGAGGACTTCCTTAGCTCTCAAGGCCCCCTTTATCCAGACAGTGTTCCTGCGTGCCCGCCAATCACACAGGAAGAGGACGAGGAGGAGGAGGAGGAAGATTGTGTCAGTATGGAGGTGGAGCCTGGCACTCAGCATCAGCAGCAGTCTTTAAGGGATCAGTCCCAAGAAACACATGGACTTGTACGTGGCTGGGAGGAGGTGGCTGCGGACGTTGTCGTCCTTAGTGACGCAGAGGACTCCGGACCGAATGCCTCAGCAAACCTACGCTGCATGGCCTCCCTGATCCTGCAAAGCCTGCGTAAGGATCCTCGTATTCGTGGTATCAAGGAGAAGGACCAATACTGGCTGGCAACCCTCCTTGATCCACGTTACAAGGGTAAGGTTGCGGACCTTATCTTGCCATCGCAGAGGGAGCAGAGGATGAAACATCTTCGGGAGGCCTTGCAGAAAGGTCTGTGCAACGCATTCCCAGAGACTGGGAGGTTACAAACTCCTGTTTCTGGACAACGTGTTGCTGAGGCTTCGGTCAGTCAAAGAAGGAGCGGTGGAGAAGGTGGCCGTCTGACCGATGCGTTCAGACAATTTTTTGGTCCGCAGCCCCAAGGTATGATCGGTTCCAGCAACCATCGCCAGCGTCTGTTTTACATGGTGCAGGAATACCTAGGGGCAAGATCAGACTTGGACACCTTTCCCACCGAAAATCCTCTGGGTTACTGGGTCTTGAGGATGGATCACTGGCCAGAGCTTGCACAGTATGCAATTGAGCTACTGGTCTGTCCTGCATCCAGCGTTCTTTCGGAACGCACATTCAGTGCTGCTGGAGGCGTGGTAACCGATCACAGGGTGCGTGTGTCCACCGACTCGGTCGATCGACTGACCTTCATAAAAATGAATCAGTCTTGGATCACCACCAGCTACCAAGCACCTGATGCTGATGTAACCGAATAATTTTTTTTGAAATCTCAGATCCCTTCAAAGACTGCCTATGCTGATGCTGAGTGACTATCCCTGAGTAATTATCCTCTTCCTCCTCAATCATCACGCTGATAGCTTGTAAGAACATTTTTGGTTCTGGGCGCCACCACCAGTGCCTAAGGCACAATTTTTCAGCCCCTGTTTAACAGGGGCGTGTAATTACAATTTTTGATGTAATACTTTACAGCAGGGCTCGTTCCTGCATTCCAACTAGAGTGTCTGTGAGGGGTTGCAGTGTTGTGGCACCAGCACCAGTGCCTAAGGCCCAATTTTTCTGCCCCTGTCTAACAGGGGCGTGTAATTACAATTTTTGATGCAATACTTTGCAGCAGGGCTCGTTCCTGCGTTCCAACTAGAGTGTCTGTGAGGGGTTGCAGTGTTGTGGCACCAGCACCAGTGCCTAAGGCTCAGTTTTTCTGCCCCTGTCTAACAGGGGCGTGTAATTACAATTTTTGATGCAATACTTTGCAGCAGGGCTCGTTCCTGCGTTCCAACTAGAGTGTCTGTGAGGGGTTGCAGTGTTGTGGCACCAGCACCAGTGCCTAAGGCCTAATTTTTCAGCTCCTGTTCAACAGGGGCATGTAATTACAATTCTTGATCTAATATTTCACAGCAGGGCCCTGTGAGGGCTTACAGTGTTGTGGCCACAGCAACACCTAAGGCCCAAATTTCTGCTGAGTATATAGGGCAGGACCCTACTTTCAAACATCTAACTTACAAACGACTCCTACTTGCAAACGGAAGGAGACAACAGGAAGTGAGATGAAATCTACCCCTAGGAAGGGAAATTCTCTCCTGTAAGAGTTAATATGGGAAAACAATTTCTTCTTTCCACTGATGCTTTCCAATCCTTGTTCCACAAAAAAACCCAAATTTTCAAAAAACATTTTTCATTGGGACAAAAAGTGAGGTGAAATCTTCTGAAGAGGAGGAAAGACAGCAAAACAAATGTCACAGGGGTGATAACCCTTCCCTATGTTTTCCAAAAAGCTTAAAAAAGATTTTTTGGCTGGAGCTAAACACGTTAAAAATGTACCCGTTCAAAATTACAAAGAGATTCTACTTAACAACAAACCTACAGTCCCTGTCTTGTTTGCACCGCCTGTATACTGCTGTTCAGAGTATATAGGGCCTTTCCTTATTTTAATTTGGGTGCGGGGTTCCCCTTAATATCCATACAAGACCCAAAGGGCCTGGTAATGGACTGGGGGGTACCCATGCCGTTTGTCTCACTGATTTTCATCCATATTGCCATGACCCGACATGACATTAAACCCGCAAGCAGTTTTAAATGAGATTTTTTCCTTTAAAAATGACATTTGGTGCAGGGACAGTTCTAAACACGGGAAACACGCGTCACTTTACAGGCATACTATAGACACCCCCCAGGTACGATATTTAAAGGAATATTTCACTTTTTTTTTTTTTACTTTAAGCATCATTAAAATCACTGCTCCCGAAAAAACGGCCGTTTTTAAAAGTTTTTTTTGCATTGATACATGTCCCCTGGGGTAGGACCCGGGTCCCCAAACCCTTTTTAGGACAATACCATGCAAATTAGCTTTTAAAATGAGCACTTTTGATTTCGAACGTTCGAGTCCCATAGACGTCAATGGGGTTCTAATGTTCGTGCGAACTTTCGGTCCGTTCGCAGGTTCTGGTGCGAACCGAACCGGGGGGTGTTCGGCTCATCCCTACTCCCTAGTTATCTCTCGCCTTGACTACTGCAACTCCCTTCTCATTGGCTTACCTTTAAATAGACTATCCACTTCAGTCCATCATGAATGCTGCCGCCAGACTCATCCACCTTACAAACCGCACAGTGTCTGCTACCCCTCTCTGCCAATCCCTCTATTGGCTGCCACTTGATCAACAAATTAAATTCAAAATACTAACAATAAGTTACAAAGCCATCCACAATTCAGCCCCCAGCTACATCACTAGCCTAGTCTCTAAATAACAACCTAATCGCCCTCTTCGTTCCTCCCAAGACCTCCTGCTCTCTAGCTCCCTCATCACCTTCTCCCATATCCGCCTCTAGGACTTCTCCCGAGCCTTGCCCATCCTCTGGAATTCACTACCCCAATCTGTCAGACTGTCTCCAAATTTATCCACTTTTAGGCGATCCCTGAAAACTTTCCTCTTCAGTGAAGTCTATCCTGCCTCCATCTAACAACTGCACTATTTTCTCCATTAGCTCATCCCCCACAGCTGTTACCCTTTTGTATAACTTAACCCTCCCTCCTAGATTGTTAGCTCGAACGAGCAGGGCTCTCTGATTCCCCCCTGTACTGAATTGTATTGTAATTGTACTGTCTGCCCCAATGTTGTAAAGTGATGCATAAATTGTCGGCACTATATAAATCCTGTATAATAATAAAAAAAATAATAATATGTAGAAAATACACATAGGTGCTAGCTTTATTAATTATAGAAAAAATAGTATAGGTACAAAATTAACTTTAAAATACATCAATAAGTCAATCATATACAAGGTAAAAGTATCAACCCAAAGCTCACAATTAACTGCCTAAATCAAGTTGAGGTCAGATGGATAGATTTACAGCATACATCCCGACATGTTTCTTAGATTCACATTGATATATAATATTCCTTCATCAGGGGATTTACAGTTGGGTGATTTGATCCTTATCCGTAATATAAATTTAATTAATACAGTAATAATAAAAATTTTTTATAGTAATGTAGGAAAATGCAAACAATTACACTTTACACAGTGTTCTATATCAAGACTAGTGATACTTACATAGATAAAATTCATTATAAATCATAACAGGGTAAAAACAGTGATGGAGGGAATACAAGCTGGCTGACAAGTCCACAAAAATAGAGATTGGGCAGTCATGGATCTAGGGCCAATCACTGCAGCGCATCCACAAGAAACGCCTGATTGAAAGCTCAACAGCCAAGATGTACTGTGTAAGAAAATCATAGATAGAGGATATATTGAATTAGTCCTACATGTAACATGAGGCGGCATAAAGATAGGGGAATATGTATCCCTAGTTTGCCTATTTAAGTTAAAGTATTTACCTTTGACTGTGTACATTCGAGACGCAGACCTCCGGGCGGCAGTCCATCGACTGACAAGTGCCAGCTGAGTGTCTGCGTCTTAAGTACTATACCTGATATGGAATCAGCCAATCAGTTTAGCTTCAGCCTGTGTATGCTTGTCCCATTTAGCCAGTGTAACAGCTGATTACAGAGCTCAGAAGCGTCTCCCAGACCCGGAGGCGCATGGCGTATCCACGTCCAGAAGGGCATGATGACTTCACGCGTCGCCGCGTCACCAGCAGGCAGGAAGTCCCCATCTGTCTGGCGAGCCAACAGTGGGGACACATAGAAGCCCAAGCGCACACGGCTTGGGCGAATACCAGGAAGATACCGTGGTCCCCCAGCCATGCGCGGGTGGAGCCTACCCGCCGGGTGTCTGCGAACAAACAGGATGGCTCGTACGGTCCACACTGCACCACCTAGTGGACAAACATTAGTTTTACAGCCAGCATGTTGTACAACTTACATATACAAAGACAAAACACATTATACAATGTAATACCATGATAATAATACATAGTAAAGGGAGAAGGGAAAAGGAAGCAGTAAATGTATAAGGAAAGAAGAAAAATGTCTAAATGCACTGAGACAGTTGAAACATTCTTATAATTGTTTGGACATATATTATGCTCTATATACAACAGGGGAAAAGAGGGGGAGAGAGAGAACCCCTACAGATTCAATTCGCAAACCCCCGAGAGGAGGAAGGGTCTAAAATTAAGTGCCTCATTGAGGCCAGGTGGTGAGGTTGCCTGCAAATTAAATATCCACCTCAACTCACATTGGAGAAGGTGCTTATTAAAATCGCTGCCTCTGGAGTTGAAGTGGATATGGTCAAGAGCAAGAAATTGAAATTTGGGAAATGACTCCGGATGGACCAAGGCCATAAGGTGCATCAGGGTCACGTTTTCATATGGTTGTGACATGTTGGTATATCTTTTTCCAGAACTCGTTTTTCGTCTTCGCAACATAGTAGCACCCACATTTGCATTGTGTGCAGGTATACTATGCCAGCGGTTCTGCAGTTAACATAGTGTTTGGGAAAAAATTGTTGCCCATTAGGCAGGCATACATCTTTACGTCTATCCATATACTGGCAGTATGGACATCCCCCACATGGTAGAGTGCCCAAAGTTTTACATGCATCGCCTCTATGAGATTTGTACTTGCTAGTGACCGCTTTGTCACCTACAGATGGTGCTCTCCTGTAGATGACAGCTGGAGAGCTGGGAACAAAAGGGGCCAACGTCTGATCCATAGTTAATAGATGCCAGTATTTATTTTGAATAGGTTTGACTTGCTTATGTTGTAATGAGTAAGTTGTAATGATTCTTGTTGTATCATTATTAGAAGGTTGTTTTTGTGTATTCAACAGGTCACGACGGGATAAGTTAATGGTTCTCCTATATGCTTTTTTAAGGCATGTATTGGAATATCCCCTTTCAAGGAGTCTCTTTCTCAAAACATTAGCTTCATTTTTGAAGATGATGTCGTCAGAGCAATTTCGACGGGCCCTTATTGTAAACGCATGATTGGTCTAGATGAAAAATTGGAAAAATTACAAAACCAAATGTTACCCCTTAAAACTCATACACGCTTTACTTAATTTGAGCAAAAATTAAAGTGCCATCTAGAACAATTTAACAAAAACATTCTAATCAAAAAAGACAAAAAATTACAAAGGGATAGAAAGGCTTTTGAAGATGGAAAGGCATATAAATGGCAATCAAATCCAGTCAATAATTCTTTAAAAAAAATATATAAAAATAAACGTACTAATATCTATGAATCACCTGTGCGTTCACCTGTTCCTTCCTCTTCACAGCCTCTCACCCAACAAAAAGGCCGGAGACGACAGAAACGCAGCTGTCATGGTGAGAAATCACATGATGAATCTTCCCATACGGAGGGCTCTCCCCCCAAGGGCAGGTAACGGTAGTCACTCACGTTATAACAACAACAGTGATATATCAGATATACATACTCCGGCTAGTAGTTCAGGATCCTCTTTGAATATATCATCTAACATATTAACTACATCATGATCACAATCTCTACCCCCAGGGACTTTTTTATACCAAATGAGGGGTCGTGTACAAACCCATCAGAAAAAATTACAAACACATCCGTCCAAAATTCACAAGACTCAAACCACATTAAACGTGATTAATTTGTTTTCACAACCACACAGCCAACATGAGACGGCTGTCCTTGCATGTGGTCTCACCTTTTGCCCAGGCTCCAGTCTGTTATTACATTGTATAATGTGTTTTGTCTTTGTATATGTAAGTTGTACAAAATGCTGGCTGTAAAACTAATGTTTGTCCACTAGGCTGTGCACTGTGGACTGTACGAGCCATCCGACACCCGGCGGGTAGGCACCACCCGCACATGGCTGGGGGACCACGGTATCTTCCTGGTATCCGCCCAAGCCGTGTGCATGGGGAGGAGCTTCTATGTGTCCCCATGCCCTTCTGGACGTGGATACGCTGCGCACCTCCAGGTCTGGGAGGCGCTTCTGAGCTCCGCAATCAGCTGTTACACATACAGCTGGCTAAACGGGACAAGCATACACAGCCTGAAGCTAAACTGATTGGCTGATTCCATATCAGGTATAGTACTTAAGATGCAGACACTCATCTGACACTTGTCAGTCGATGGACTGCCGCCCGGAGGTCTGCGTCTCGAATGTACACAGTCAAAGGTAAATACTTTAACTTAAATAGCCAAACTAGGGATACATATTCCCTTATCTCTATGCTGCCTCATGTTACATGTAGGACTAATTCAATATATCCTCTATCTATGATTTTCTTATACAGTGCATCTTGGCTGTTGAGCTTTCAATCAGGCGTCTCTTGTGGATGCGCTGCAGTGATTGACCCTAGATCCATGATTGCCCAACCTCTATTTTTGTGGACTTGTCAGCCAGTCTGTATTCCTTCCATCACTGTTTTTACCCTGTTATGATTTATAACGAATTTTATCTATGTAAGTATCACTAGTCTTGATATAGAACACTGTGTAAAGTGTAGGTGTTGGCATTTTCATACATTACTATGTAAAAACTTTATTATTATTGTGTTTTGTGTATTTTCTACATATTGTTACTTTCTATATTTTTCTGCCTAAAAAGTCCTAAGGGGAGACCTTTTTATGTACCGGTTGCATATTTCTTCATATTCTATTCATACAAGGATGTTGGCAGTGCCTTATACATTTCCAATTCTCATATCCCTTTTTTCTCTTTTATTATAAGCTTACCTATAGGTTAAAATAATCAAAACGAGTTCACTACCACTTTAAAATTATAATTACCTGTACCTAGGGTGTTTTGTGTGATTCAGTAGCCCTTTTTCCAGTAAGAATACACTACATTACATTTAAAATACTTATATTACTATACAATATAAGAAAACAATGACAGCAGCTTGAGCAGATAAAGCTGTCTTGCAATGAATACTGTAAGCTAAATTGTAGTAATAAGCACTATGTAGCTTCGCTCATAGATTTGGACACCTATGCTATATCTATCCCTCTATTTGATGCCTAATTTTGTTAAATGCTGGAATTATACAAAAAACAACAGTGCATAGGATTAATATTGGTTCTTGTGACTTAGACCCCATACACACTATACAACTTTTGTTGTCTGATTTCCTTTAGATTTACCAAAACCATGTAGTGCAAGGGCCTGCCTGATTGCATACAAATTGAAAATCTTAAAGTTTGACCTTATATTATATGGCTTGGGTAAATCTGAAGGAAAAAATCTACAGAAAATTGTATAGTGTGTATCCAGCTTAAAGCAGGAATCTGGCAGATACAGACAAACCTATCGTGTCTTGTTCATCATAATACAGAAATGAATATAGGATGGTCAGTTTTTCATTCTGCATTGCTAAGATAGATGCTTTTGATTCAGGGCCCTTCCCCCAGTCCACCTACACAGACTCTGACATACAGAGAAAGAGTCTTATTGCAATGTGTATGTGGGTGGAAAACAGCAGCGAGAGCTCAGGCAAGGGGGAACCCAGAGAAAATCAGCAAGTGAGCCAGACACAGAGGCAGAGGGACCTGAGACAAGCAGATAGATAGATGCAGCTATAATCAGACAACAAAGAGACCGAGGCAGGAATAGCTGAGGCCATACACCATGCAAGAGGCTCAGTTGTAGACAAGGAGAAGGAAATACTAAAGAATACACTTTCATATCAGCTGCATCATCAAGCGATTTAAACTCTGACAGTTTTTACTGCAGGCTTCGGGAGATATTGCCTATATTATACAAAATATTCCCCTACATGGCGGAAAGGGCTGGCAGATCAGACGACTTGAAGAGGGCATCCAAAGCAAGGCAAGTAAGTTAGCAAAGTGTAAAAATGTATATGGTTGTTCATTCATTGAGTATAGTCTTACTTTGTGTCAGTTTTGGTATATTTAATATTTAATCATGACTTTATGGCTTGCCTTGTTATTGGTAATTGTATTGTTAGATCAGCTTGTCAAGTTTCAATGCATTTTTATTCAGTCTGTCTTTGAACACATTCTACGAGATGTGATGCAAATTCATTGTCTGGCATAGTCATGCAGTTTTCCTGACTTGGAATCAAGTTGTGTAAGGAGGTGGGCCACTTGGCTAATGTCTTTATAGCCCCTGCCATTAAAAATGGAATTGATACCATTGAATCAAGCTGGAAACATAACACTGAAAAGCCTGTGCTACTTAGATGGTAGGTCTACTGATAATGTTTTGTTTTATTCTATGTTAAATATATCTTTATTAGAGGTGTCACAGGATATAAGCCATACATAGAGCGAATGGTCTCATGGTCTCATTGATGACACAGTGTGACATGGTAACACATTTTGCAAAGACAGAGTCTCATCATGGCAAACAGTAAACTAACATAAATCTTATTTGGAAACAATTGAGAACCACTATGGTAAAACTTCAACCAAGGGGGTAAGGGGAAGTAGAGGCATAGAGGGGGGTGAAGGAAGGGGGGGAGAGGGAGGGGATAGGAAGGGAGAGGAAACATTGGGTGGACTGGAATGGAAGCCCGTGTATAAGGAAGTCACTGAGAATCAAAAGGGAGCAATGTAGCTGAGAGGACAGGCAATCAGCATCAATTTACAGTACATTTGGGATGGAAAAGCCATGGGGACTTTTTTGGGCTAGCAGTCTCTCCATGACACATTGGAGGTTTAGGTCTAAAATCGTGTTAGCAATATTAGGTGGCATAGTGGTACGCCATAATCTGACAATATGAGCTTAGCTGCCAGCAATACGTGGCCAATATAGACCTAAATATATGTGGAAAGGTCTCTATCCCAATATGCAGTAATGCAAGGGTAGAGTTAGGATCTACCTGTTGGTCTGCTATGTCAGACATGAGAACAAATAAGATCTTAGAGACTAACAATACCATAAAGGCTAGAGTGCCTTTGTCACCACATTGTCTCCAACATGTGGAAGAGCAGTTAGGATATATATGTGCAAGGCGTGAGGTACTAACTATGTACTGTCTTTAAGTAAAGTTCCCAATGGTTGGAGAATTGAGAGGCCCTGTTAGTAGCTTTGAACGCTTATTGCCACATTGGTGCCAAGAAGGTTTCACTCAGCTCCAGCTCCCATTTCTGGAGTAGTGTAATCTGAGAGTATGCTCAGTCATCCTTCAGGATGGAGTAGAAGAGAGAGATACCCTTTTTTGGGGTATTGGGACTTGGAGAAAAATTGAAAAGCACAAGAAGGTAAGAAGGTCCCAAGCAATATGGCGGAATGAAGGAAGTGGGAGATTCTGGTGTGAACGCTTCTGTGGGCAGTAATTTTTAGTTTAGTCATGTACAGGGGGTTTAGGGGTTTAAGTTTTTGGTCAAGGTAAAGGTAATGAAGTTGAGTGATTGTATGAGTCCACCGGTTGTGTAGATTGAGATCAGGGGTGCATTGGTACAGGGATTCAAGGGGTAGTGATAGTTTGTGCAAGGGGTGAGTAGTTGAGTAATATGCAGGAAACCCCTTTTTCTAAATGAGGCCATGTGAGTAGGGTGTGGTAGAGATGATAAGGAGGGGAGTCCAGCACTAAAGGCCAGAAGCGTTCCTGAGTTCAGATGGGCAATAATGGGAGGTCATCATAATCGACCAAGTTTTTTGATCAGTGGGAGCCACCAATAATATATTTGGTCTAATAATGTCACATAATAATAGGATCAGATGTGTAGAAGTCCAGCCCCTCCTTTTTCTTTTTAGCCCAAGAGAAGGGGAAGGTTTATTTGATTTGCATTATAACAGTTGGGGATAAATTTAGACCTAGTAGTAAGGATCTTGTGGAATTGAGTTTATAATAGGATATGCACTAAAGTAATCTAGTGTTGCTTGTATGGACTGAAGTGATTGCAGCGGGTTTGTGACCATAAGGGTTACATTGTCTGCAAATAGACTGAGGGGGTTCCATCATTAGGGCACATATCAACAGGATAGTGGCCATCCTTGTCTGGTACCATTTGTGATGTTAAATGTAACTGAAAGGGTACCCAAGGTCAGGACTCTTGCTCCTGGATTGGAGTAGAGAGAGAGTATTGCAGAGTGAAACCATTCTTGGATACCAAATTTATACAAGACTGCTTTAAGAAAACCCCAATAAACTCGATCAAACACCTCCCCCTCATTTAATGAGAGGAGCAGAGAAGGCGTTTTATGAGTATTGCAATGATGGACAAGGTTGATTAGATGTCTTGTTGCGTCAGGGGCTTGTCACCCTGGGGTAAACCGTACTTGGTCAGGGTGGACCAGTGAGGACATCAGAGGCAATAGTCTACATGAAATGACCTTAGCAAAAAGTTTTATATCCATGTTCAGTAAAGATATAGTGTTTATAGCTGACTGGAGACAAAGGGTCTTTACCTGGTTTAGGAAAAGTGGTAACAATGGACTGCAACATTTCAGAGGGAAAGGAGCCAGAGGACGAGGCAAAACTGAAGAGAGTGGCTAAGCATGGTGATAATAGGTCCGATAGTTGTTTGAAGTATTCATTGGTGTAACCATCTGTGTACCTGGTGACTTATGGATGGGAAGGGACTTAATTGCATCCGCAATCTCTGAAGGCTTAAAGGATAGTGAAAATTGTTCATGTTGCATGGGAGAGAGAGAAGGGAGCTTACTTGAATTTAAAAAGATTCTATTGCTGCAGTAGTGGGTTGTGGTGTGGCAAGGTAAGTTGCTAGATTGTACAATGATAAATAATAAATGCAGAAGGCGTAAGCTATGTTTTGAGGATTTGTGAGTAAGGTTTCAGTGGTTGGATGGAGGAGCAAGCAATTTTAGTTTTGGTTTGTTGTTGTTGGGGGGGCTTAGTTTGTGTAAGTCTTCTTTCTGTCTTATAGAAGACCTCATCAGTTTGCTTGGTCCTCTGGCATTTTGCATAAGCATGTATTTTAATAAGGATGCCACGCATATAGGCCTTGACCTTGGACCATAGTATAAAAGAGTCTGTGTCCGGAGTATCATTTGGCTCAAAAAACTGTTGGTGGGCCTGGCTTAGCTGACGACCGATAACGGGGTCAGCCAGGAGAGAAGAGTTAAGTCGCCACAGGTTCCGAGGATGTATCTTGGGAAGGCCAGTTTCTAAAAGGATAGGGGGTGGTCAGACCATGTGATGCACCCTATGGTGGAAGAGTGGACATTCTGGAGAGCGCATTTATCTGTAATAAATAGGTCTATTCCTGAGTAAGAGGATTGTGATGATGAGCAATAGGTGAAGTCCTGTTACGATCCATGTTGGCAGTGCCATAAGTCATATAGGTCATTTTGACAAAGGAACACGTTCAAAGACTGATGGGGCAGGCGTTTCCTTGAAGAAGTGTCGAGGTAGGGGTTACCTATTGTGTTGAAATAACCCCCGATGATGAGGTGGCCTTTTCTATGTGTAGATAGTAGGCAGAGGAAACGTTTGCAGAACTTCAGTTGCTTAGTGTTAGGAACATACACGTTGACCAAAGTATAGGTTGTCTGGTCGATGTTGCAAACAAGTAACAGATAGCACCCTTGGGGGTCTACTATTTTTTGAAGGAGGGGCAATTAAAGGCGTTGTGTACTGCAATGAATACCCCACATTTTGATTTGTTTTATTTTAAAGTTAGCCATTAGTGGGTCATATATGGAGTTAAAGCTATGTTACCTCAAAAAACAGGATCACCATTTATGTAATTCTTTTCTGTAATACTACATTTTTCTGTAATGCTACAAAAAAAGTCCACAGATTTCTTAGTCACCTGTTTGTGCAAATGTATGTAAAAGCCACTAATTTTTGCCAAGGTGTATCTGCTCCTCTGGATGAGCCTACCCTTAGAATCATTTCACACTGTTTTTCAGGCGCTTTTGGGCTAAAAATAGCTCCTGTAAAGTGCCTGAAAAATGCCTCCTGTGCAGTCCCAGTGTGAAAGCCCGAGTGCTTTCACACTGGGGCGCTGCGCTGGCAGAAAGTTACAAAAGTCCTCCAAGCAGCATCTTTGGGGCGGTCGAGGAGCGGTATACACTGCTCCTCCACCGCTCCTGCCCATTGAAATGAATGGCACTGCTGCCAAAGCACCTGCAAACCGCTTCGGCAGCAGTGATACAAGGGTACATTTAACTCTTTATTCGGCTGCTAGCAGGGGGTGAAATGCGCCCTGCTAGCGGCTGAATAGCGCCGCTAAAACAATGGTAAAGCACCGCTAAAACAATGGTAAAGTAACAGCCTTTTACCATCAACGCCCGCCCACCCCAGTGTGAAAGCAGCCTAAAAGTGTATCTTTTTTTAATAAGTAGGGAAATCCTGTTTTGTATAAAGTAGGAAAGGGTAAAACACCTGTCTGTCTTTCTGTGTCCAAGTCTGGAGATTTTCTTTCACTTCCTCTCCTTTAGGAAATCTCTTCAAGGTTAGGGAAATCGTATTTCCTATTGGGAGATTTGCCCACTTTCCCTGTTCCATGAACAATTAAAAAAATGTGGGTTTTCCCTCACTTTCAGTGACAGTGGTCACTGGGGCTAAAAGTGAGGGAAAAATACATAGGACAAATACAAAAGACAAATACAGTGGATAAAACCTGACAGGGCTGCTGACATAATCATGATCTGACATAATTCTTTAGTATTACAAGTAGTAATCACTTATAGATTTTGATGATCAGTCCTTTTTTATGCCCTCCCTTCAATAGCACCACGCATCATGGTCTGACATAATTCTTTAGGGGTGCTTTTAGCTTCAGGCTTATAAGTGAAAATCTGAACTTAATTTTTAAATACACAAAATGAAACCATGCAGTCAAAGTACCCTTTAAAATTACAGACAATCTCGAGGCACCCCATTTTAAAATGTAAAAAACAAAACTAACATCTTTACATAACGCAACATCCACACATGTAGGACACCCAACATTAGAGCTAATTTATTCTTCCAAAGCAAATACATCTTTGCACACTGGTACTGACCAGTATTCCAATGTTTCTCTTCTCCTTCAGCTTCTCACCCTCACACAGCTAAGTGCTGTTGGAGAGGGAAAAAAAGGATGCTGTGCAGGCGCCCGATGTCCTCCTTATCAACCAATGACATCATTGATTGTTAGGATGCCAGTGGCTGGGAGATTGTAATGGTGCATAATGAAAACCTGTGGCTTTGTGTAACTAAAGGACAGGCTTATATCACCTGCTGGTTTGTATACAATTTTGGGGCAATTTTTAAGGATTTTTCCAAGGTACCCCCAAAGAAACCTGAAGGCACCCCAGGGTCCTGGGCACCCTGGTTGAAAAAGGTTGATCTAGGAACAGGTGCACTTTAACTGTAGGAAGATTATTTGTAAACTGTAACCTTCTCAGCTCAGGAACGGCAGCAATTCACAATTAAAAAACACAAGGCACATTAGTTCACATAAACGGATACAACATATTTCTTATCCCAAATGTACTTCTCCCTGTATAGAAAAGCCTCAAGAAAGGTACTACCTTTCAAATAGGGCTTAGACTTAAAATGTAACTCATAAGACATAATTAAAACACGAGTTTCAAAGCAGAGCAGCATTCACACATTTAATAGGAATGTCACCCTCTGTGTTATTTTGCTGTGCTGTACTATTATTTTTTTTCCTCCCTCTTACCTGGTTATTTTCAAAACACCTACATGGTCAGCAAATTCAGCATTGCCCTGCTGTAATCCGCTGCTTTGTCGCCGCAGGACGATACATGACGCAGCCATCTTTCTTGCTTGGGAGTCGACTGTCCATGTTCTTGAAGCTGGCCCTGTTTGATGTTGTGTGGTGCATGTACAGTGTATTCGAGATCGCTCTAAAGCCTCCTAGGATGTGAGACATGAATATCCCAGGAGGCTTCAGGGAGGTGGGGATGTTATTCTCACCTAGACAAGAAAAACAGAAGCACGGGCTGCACGCCAAAAAAAAAGGATATTTAATAACTTGAAAAATTATTTTCAATCTTTTTAAATCTGGAACATTCATTAATAAAATATTTGTGTTCCTGCCAGAAATACAATGAGGCTGTAATTTCCTATGATTCTGCTGTACTCAAATTTTAAGCATTGCCCGGTTCACCTCTGTGACCTACACAACACCACCTATGTTATAAGCCTATGTTCACATCTTTGCATGCTGTGCAGGCTGCGTTTTTGAGGGAATGGCAGCCCATTCATTTAAATGGGCAGCCGTGCCTCGCAAACGCAGGGAAAAGGCAATTTCCGAACCAGCCTTGCACCTTTCCAGGAATCGCAGCCCACACGGGAACTGCACTACAGTGCTGTTTCCACTATGGGTGTGATTTCCAGTGTGGGCGTTGTGCCATTAAGATTAATGGCACCTGCCTGCGGGTCCCACATTTTGTGTGCGGGTGGTTGCAGCTGCACCTACACAAATGTGAATGTAGGCTAAAGATGAGGAGCGGAAGAGATGTTCTGTAGTGTAAATCAGGAAAAAAGCAGTCTAGGGTAGCTGTGCTGTTTCTTCAAATATACAGAACAGTAAGGCTGGGTTCACACCTATGCGAATTAGATACCGGTTTCCCCGCATCCAATTCGCATAGCAGGAGAATGTGACCGGCTCTCTATGGAGCTGGTTTACATATCTCCGGAGTGGCTGTGGAGTGCACTGCACATAAACGCTGTGCGTCTTTAGCTCCATTTCAGGGCCGAATTCAGGCAAAGATTCGGCCCTGATTTGTCCCTGAACCAGAGAATGGGGACGCACAGCGTTTCTGTGTAATTCGCAGCCGGTTCCAGTGGGCTCGATTAAAACCGCATCACTCATTTAAGAGCAATCCACGATGGATTGGTTTTCAAAGAGCAGTGCAGGCACGGCTGACCGGCATTTAGGAGATGATACTGTCGGCTCCTGAATGTCTTTTTTGACAGCTAAACAAGCATTTGGAATGGGAATACCACGCTGCAGCCACTAGCCTACCATTTTGCTCACTGTTAATGTGCAGCCCCATCCACTTGAATAGATCATGTTTGGTGGCGCATCTCTAAAGGAGATGGGGGGGCAACATGGCTCAATCATCTGTTCATCCCCATCTGGCTGCCTTTGCAGCTTAAGGTGGGGCTGTAAAAACACAGCTCAACTGCATATTTTACCATCCTCCCCTGAGTGCTGTCACCCTAGGATGGGAAGTGCGTTACTGGCAAGATCAACTGGACCTGAAAATAATGCAAAAAATAAAAAAATAATATAAAAAAGAGAAAATGAATGCAGCTCAGCTGCTGCAACGAAGGACTGGTAAGTTGCAATATACAACACAGTGCAACACATATATTTTTTTTTTTTAACAGAAGAGTTTCTATTTGTCTCCAAAAGAAGAGAAAGTTTACATACAAATTACAGTATAGCTCTACTACACAAAAATAAATAGTAGTGAAAAGTGGCATGTGTAAAAGAACACAGAAAGTAATACAAGACAAGATATGGATTGAACCACAGAAATATGTTCACATCAGCTGGTAAAGGACATCATTAGGTGAACCTGTCTAGGATGCTAGTATTTACTCAATCGCATGGTTGACTATTAGTTGTGAAAGGACATTATTGGCTTACCAGTGATTTTTTTTTTGGGGGGGGGGGGAGTATGGGAAGGATGAAAGGAGGAGGGGAGGGAATGAAGAGGATCAATGAAATTACAAGAGAGGGGGGTGGGCCAGTACAATACTGTATCCCCGTCTGGTTTCCTTTCTGTGTGAGTTTCCTAACAAGATGGCTGATTAGTGCTTGGTCCAGGCACCCCAGATCTTTTCAAATTTCTTGGGGCATTTGCAATTCATATATGTGAGTTCATAAAGTGGCAATACAGAATCAATCAGGGCTCTCCAATGGGAAGCCGTGGGGGGGGGGGGGGGGGGGGTCAGGCTGCTTCCATTTAGTTAAGGTAGTTTTCCTGGCATAAAACAGGGGAATAGAATACAAACAGTCTCTTATGTGTGTTAGACGTGACATTATCACATATTCCCAGGAGCAGGACAAGAGGGTCAATTCCTATATGCAAGTGGCCTACTGAATTGATTACAGCAACCACTTCTGACCAAAATTGTTGAATGAAAGTGCAAGACCAGACAACATGTAAGAATGTACCCAGCACAGTAGTACATTTTTTTAGGACATCTATTAGTTTGAGCTGGGTATATTCTAGAGAGTCTTTGCGGCGTGTAGTATGCTCTATGGAGGAATTTGAGTTGGATATATCTATCCCTTGCTGATATCATCAGAGGGATATATTGTTTAATCCCCTCTTCCTAATCGTCAGCAGCAAGGGCAGGTAAATCATCTTTCCATGTATGAAACAGTTGGCCACTCCATCAGATCCTTCACATGATATCCGAAGATACAGGGAGGAAAAGATGTGGTCCGCACTCCTGGAAATTAGGAAATGCTCCACCACATGGGATTGTATGGTAACCCCCTCTGGGTATTTTGCCTGTACCGCATGTTGTAATTGTAAGTAGCGGAAAAACATCTGTGAGGGAAGATGAAAGCTTTTCTGCAGAGTATCATAGGGGAGGAGTCTGCCCTCTGGCATAATTTACTGTACAATCTTGATCTCATATCTAGCCCATAGGACCATATCTGGGACAGATTGGAGGTGGCATAATTTAGGATTACCGCATAGCGGCGTATATGGGAAGATTGTATTGGGCTTGTTAAGTTTCGCAGACATTTGCTCCCAGACCCAGACGGTTGTACGCATGGGAGTTGTCATTACAGGATGCGCCTTGGGACCCCTAAACACCAGATTACTCAGTACTGAGTAGGACCCCAGAATCGCCGCCTCCAAGTTTACCGAAGGATTGGAGTGTGACTGAGAGAACCACCAGCGCACCGTCACCATGACCGCTGCCCAGTAGTATTGCTTAAAGCAGGAAAGTGCTAGACTCCCATTGAGAGAGGGAGCTGTGGGGTAGTCCGAGTGACCCTGGGGGCCAATCCCGCCCAGATAAAAGTATTAACTATTTGGTCTAATTTACGGAAGATGGAGTTAGGAATAGGGACTGGAGTATTACGAAAATACATAGAGCAACTTCCATGTTCCATGTTTGACACCTAGCTGTGAGTTGGTGTAGGATTGGGTATACATTATCTGTCCGATACGAGGAAGGGTCCTTCTGTATTTCAATACCTAAGTATCTAAATTTGGCGACTAGGGCTAGCGGTATCTGGGCCGCCAGTTGGGGGGAGGGTCTGGGATAGTGGAAAAAGGGTTGATTTGTTCCAGTTGACCCGGATGCCTTAGAAGAATCCATATTGGTTGATAATTTCCAAAGTTGCTTCCAAAGAAGCTGACGCATCCGGAAGATAGAGGGGTGCGTCATCTGCATATAAGGAGAGCTTCTCAGTCAGTGGTCCCACTGTTATCTCTTTGACCGCTGAGGAAGATCTAATTAGGATAGCTAGCTATTCTATGGCGAGGGCAAATAACCCTGGGGACAGCAGGCATCCCTGCCTGGTTCCCCTTCCCAGGTGAGAGGATACCATTTGTTCTGACTCTAGCAGAGGGGTGTCTATACAACAGTTGTATCCAGGAGACAAATTTGGGACCAAAGTTAAACCGTTCGAGGACTCGCCAGAGAAACTCCCACTCAGAGTCGAAAGCCTTCTTGGCATCCAGAGAGACCACAACACCCTGAGATCCCGTACTTGCCACCTGGGATATATTCATGTACAAACGGCGTAGGTTGACGTCGGTACCTTTGCCCGACATAAATCCTGTTTGATCACCATGAATTAGGGAGAGAATGACCGAATTTAGTCTATTTGACAGGATTTTAGTGACTATTTTGGCGTCAACATTCAGAAGTGATATGGGGCCATAGGAAGCGCATAGTTCAGGCTTTTTATTAGGTTTGGGTACTACCACAATTACCACTTCTGACATAGAGGGTGGGAGGCATCCCCCTCCTCTAGCATTGTTAACAGCAGGTCATGAAATTGGGGGACAAGGAGCTCGCTATTAGTTTTGTAAAATTCTGCTAGTAATCCATCAGGGCTCGGGGGTTTTGGCCAATTGAAGTGCCAATTGAAATGCGGCCACTGCTATTTGTACCTCTTTAACAGTAATGGGGGCGTCCAGGCCAGTGCGGGCCTCATCCGAAAGCATTGGAAATTCCATCTGGAAACACCAGCAGGCTATCGGGGTTAAAGTCAGCTCTGGAAGTATAGAGGTGTTCGTAATACTTAACAAATTGGGCATTATCTCGGAGGGGATCAGACTGCAATTCTCCATTGTCATCTTTAAGATTAACAATGTGTGATGTAGTGGAGCATTCCCTAGCTAGCCACGCCAGTAGTCTAACTGTTCTCTCCCCCTGCTCAAAAATCCTCTGTGACTGAGACAATAGCAGCTTCCTGGTAGAGGCTGCTCTTAACAGCGAGATTTCTTTATAGAGGGACTGCATGACGTCATATGTTGGCGCATATTTATTGGTCACATAATTAGATTCCAAAAGCTGAACTTTTCTTTCAGCCTCCTCCAGTGCGAGTCCCATGTCCCTCCTAACCCTACCAATAACCATTTTGTATTGCCCCCGGGTATAAGCCTTGCAAGCATCCCAGAGCATCAGAGGGCGGGCCATGCCTCTATTGTGTACCCAGCTCTCCACGACCTTAGGGGCCACCCATTCATCAGTGATCCACAGACCAGAGAGCAGCCACAGTACAGATCCGGCCGGTGAATCGGTTTGTAACTTCATTAGCAGAGGTGCATGATCCGAGATGCCACGGGGCAGAATCTCCACCTCCTTAACACGGGAGAGCAGGGAGTCACCTGTATAATATAGGTCAATTCTAGAAAAGGAGGCGTAAGTGGCAGAGTGACAGGTGAACTGTTTCTTCCCTGATGTTTCAACCTCCAGACATCATTAAAACCATAGACCTCTGCCCATTGGGATAAGGGAGAGTCACCAGGGCCTGAATTAAACCTGTCTAATTAGGGTTTGGAGTCATATTAAAATCCGCGGCCAGTATCACACCAGCTGAGGGGTATTTGGCTATCAGCGGGGTAAGTTTACGAAGAATATCTAGGCTGGCTGGGGGGGGGGATGTAGAATCCCACAATCAAAAGTTCCAGTTTATCACACATTGCATGAAGGACCACGTATCTCCCCTCTGGGTCAAGATGGAGATCTAACAAGGTAAAGTGTAGAGACTTGTGGACCAGGACACTGACACCTCTAGAGTATGACGAAAAGGTCAAATGGTAGTACGATCCCACCCAGGGCTTCCTGAGGGCCAGTGTCCCCACTAAGTGAGTCTCCTGCAGTATACACACATGGGGAGTATACTTTTTCAAGTGGTTCAATGCCAAAGACCATTTAAGCTTGGAGTTCAAGCCTAGAACGTTCCAAGATAAAATGGTAAGGGGAGCCATCAGAGTCGTATATCAAGAACTTGGGAGCATCGGATCAGTAATAATAACATATAGGCAGAGATCATCCATATAAAGAACATTGCAATAATCACTAGTATGAGAGTATGGTTAGAAAGCTGTCCGATGCCATCTAGTGCAAGGAGATCAGAACTACACAAAGCTATTTTGCTTAAAAAACATAGAAAAAGGGAACAAAAAAAAAATGAAAAACCTACATGGAGTAAGAACTGTCACTCCAAAAGTGCCCCCAGCCCCCCCACCCGGAACCACCCCCCGAACTTCGGCTGGCCTCCTTCCCAAAAAGAAACATGGTAACTGCCAATGGGGGTCGTGAACAGTGGGACAAGTGTCCCACTTAAGTGTCTCAGTACATACAAAGAGTCCTCCTGTAAAATTGAAAGATTAACAGTCCCCACAGATTGAATGGTCACCCGGAAAAATCTTGGGGGTACAAGGTTTAAACCAGTTGCAAACTGTCCTTGAACTTGAATGGCACCCCCCCTTCGCCAGTAAGATATGTGAGAGCGAGGGTAGTGCTCTGAGTTAGAGGTGAGCCCAGACATGAAAACATCCCAGAGTACATACAAAGTTACAGGCACCTTGCAGGCTCAGGCAGTCTATCCTCCAACACGTGGCAGTGGCGGGGGGGGGGGGGGGGGGTTAGCATGAGCATGGTCTAGCCATGCAAACAGAGGAAAACAGGCAGGTAAAAAAGCAAATATGCTATATAGCTTACAGTTAGTATCAGCCTCTAGGTAGGGTCTCTAGCCATTGTGGCGCATCTTAAGGGGTAAGGTAAGGAAGCGTACCATCTTCCCATCTTGCACTCTCAGCCAGGCGGGGAACGGCATACTATATTTGCTTTCCTTGTTGCGCAGGTTTAGCTTCACATGGTCCAGGGAGCGGCAAAGCTTCTGAGTGTCCACCGAGTAGTCAGGGAAGATCATGAGTTTCGCTTTCTCATGGCGGAGCACTTCTATCTTTCTTGCTTCTCACAGGACCAGATCCTGGTCCCTTAAATTCAGGAGCTTCTGGATGGAAGTGCGCGGCCCCTGGGTAGCAGGCATTCTATGTGCCCTCTCCACCACAAAGAAATTAGAGAATGGGGCGCGTGGGAGGAGGGTGCGCATCAGATGCTCCGTGAATGCTGTCGGGTCGGTCCCCTCTGCTCCTTCTGGCAGCCCCACAATGCAGAGATTATTCCGCCTATTGCGGTTCTCGCTGTCCTTCACACAAGCCTCTAGGGTCTTAATCTTCATCTGAAGTGTGAGGAGGAAGGCAGTGTGATCTTGCAGTGTGTCTTCTGCATCCCTCACAATGCGCTCTGCCTCTGTAAGACGGGAATGGAAGCAGTCCATATCTCGACGGATCAGACTGATATCCAGCTGCATAGTTTCTATCTTACCCGTTAGGGTCGATTGGCTGGTGTTGATTGCCTGCATCAGGGCATCAAAGTTGGACTGCTCCCTCAGCGCTGGGTCTGTGTCAGTGTCTTCCGTTTGGGACGCCATGTTAGTTGCGGTGGCGGGAGTTTGAGCTGCTTTTTGGGACTTGCAGGTGGTCAGGGCACCTTTCCCCTTGGTCATACCTGTCACCGCCGATGGATCGTCCTTTCTAGGCAGGATAGGATAGCCAGTCTGCAGGGAAAAAGGGCATAAAGCAGGAGACTGGGAGAGAGCTCACTCAGTGCACGTCTGCTCCAGTAGCCATCTTGGACATGTCCCCGTACAACGCATAGTTTAATTATTATGCTGACTGTGAGCAGTTTGTGAGTGTTTGTTCCCTATAGTGGTTAAGCTACACATGTCTATATTTAGATGTAAAAAATGAACAAGTTATATAAAATATTGCTTTAAGCTAAGTGCTACAATAATAACGCAAAAAAATGCTCACTGAAAATATTCTAAACTTTCCCTTAAAACAGTCCCAATGGTAGCCAGCACACTTTACCTGTGATATGCTCACCCCCAAAGAAATATTCAAACAAATCCAAAACCTGTCTTGTAGGGGAGCTAAATCAAAGCATCTGTATTTAATTAACAATGTTTAGATGGAGTTTAGTATGTCTTTCCCAAGACAATAAAACAGAAAGCTAAATGTTCCATATAAAAAGACTCTTGGCACCATTTCTGTGTGGATGTGCTACTGGAGGATTTCTTATTTAAGAGCCATGAAACAAATCCCTGTAATTGACAGCTGCTGGGCTAGATGTCAAGGCTTGATTCATTGTGTCATTGTGTTTATGCATTACAAGGGAATGTGTTTAATAGGACATCACATAATAAATCAGTAGAAAGGTTAGTTGTCTCTTTCTTTTGCAGAATAAAGAAATTACAGGTTGATTTAGTCATAAATGTCCTTAGTGCTTAGTGCGTGATTATAATACAATGTGTCATGTTGATCCCGATATTTTATTACATAATCTTTTACCCTTTTTTTTGCATTTAAATCTGTGTTTATTTAGGTCAAAATTACTTACACAATGCAAGTTATTGTCGTGGAGAATAAATAGCTGAACTAGAAACAGAAAGATGGTTACTTGGCAAAGCAAGGGATACATTTTCACTATCTCTATACCATACATTACCTCTCAACTTTCTGGATGAGTAGAAGTGATATCTTCTAGTACAAATTATGTCAACAAGGACACAACCCTACTGCCCCCCACCGTTTATGTGCATTATAAAGAATTAATGTGCTAAAAAATTAGCATTTTCACTACTACCCTTCTGGGGTAGTATTAAGCCCCATACACACGATCAGACTTTCCGACAACAAAACCGTGGAATTTTGTTCGAAGGTTGTTTGTTCCAACTTGTCTTGCATACACACTGTCACACAAATATTGGCCAACAATTATGAACGTGGGAACGTGGTGACGTACAAGACGTACGACAAGCTGAGAAAAAGGAATGTTCAATAGCCAGTGCAGCTCCTTCTGCTTGATTCCGAGCATGCGTGAACTTTTGTGCGTCGGACTTGTGTACACATGATCGGAAATTCCGACAACAAAGTTTTGTAAGCGGAAAATTTGAGAACCTGCTAGACAACATTTGTTGGCGGAAAGTCCGACAACAAATGTTCAATGGAGCATACACACTTTCAGACTTTCAGCCAACAAGCTCACATCCAACATTTGTTGTTGGAAAATTTGACCGTGTGTACAGGGCATAACACTTTTTTTTTATAGATTTACAAATCAGACCAAAAAGGGAAACAACTGAGGAGCAATAAGGGAGATTTGGCTCTAAAAAGTGGTTCCTTTAATTGAGGGACATTTGGAAGCTATGCTATACTAATTGACAGGGCTATATGATATAAATGAAATTTCCTGACAAGCAGGGAAATTGCTAGAATTGTATTAGAGCTTGGGCACAAAGCCACAGTCTCAAAGCCACAGTCTCATGTACCTTTACGCTTTCTGTGGAAGACAAGGGCTAAAGCAAGCTAGAACCCCGAGAGCATCAACAAGTGAGTCAATCAGGAAGAGGGACATGAGTAGCTGGATATATAGATACTTTGATACTGAAATATAGGTTCAGTTGTTGGCTTTTAATGGGTTGGGTTTTAATGCTGTGTTAGGGATTTATCCCATCACTTTCTGTACCGGTGACCACACAAGAAGCAAAGAAAAGCTCCCTTCTGAAGAAACATACAGTATCTCACAAAAGTGAGTACACCCCTCACATTTTTGTAAATATTTTTTTATATCTTTTAATGTGACAACACTGAAGAAATGACACTTTGCTACAAAGTAAAGTAGTGAGTGTACAGCTTTTATAACAGTGAAATTTTGCTGTCCGCTCAAAATAAGACAACACACAGCCATTAATGTCTAAACCGCTGGCAACAAAAGTGAGCACACCCCTAAGTAAAAATGTCCAAGTTGGGCGCAAAGTGTCAATATTTTGTGTGACCACCATACTTTTCCAGCACTGCCTTAACCCTTTTGGGCATGGAGTTCACCAGAGCCTCACAGGTTGCCACTGGAGTCCTCTTCCACTCCTGCATGAGGACATCACGGAGCTGGTGGATGTTAGAGACCTTCCGCTCCTCCACCTTCTGTTTGAGGATGCCCCACAGATCCTCAATAGGGTTTAGGTCTGTAGACATGCTTGGCCAGTCCATCACCTTTACCCTCAGCTTCTTTAGCAAGGCAGTGGTCGTCTTGGAGGTGTGTTTGCGGTCGTTATCATGTTGGAAAACTGCCCTGCGACCCAATCTCTGAAGGGAGGGGATTATGCTCTGCTTCAGTATGTAACAGTACATGTTGGCATTCATGGTTCCCTCAATGAACTGTAGCTCCCCAGTGCCGGCAGCACTCATGCAGTCCCAGACCATGACACTCCCACTGCCATGCTTGACTGTAGGCAAGACACACTTGTCTTTGTACAGTACTCCTCACCTGGTTGCCACCACATCCGCTTGACACCATCTGAACCAAATAAGTTTATCTTGGTCTCATCAGACCACAGGACATGGTTCCAATAATCCGCGTTCTTAGTCTGCTTGTCTTCAACAAACTGTTTAGGGGCTTTCTTGTGCATCATCTTTAGGAGAGGCTTTCTTCTGGGATGACAACCATGCAGACCAATTTGATGCAGTGTGCGGTGTATGGTCTGAGCACAGACAGGCTGACCCCCACCCCTTCAACCTCTGCAGCAATGCTGGCAGCACTCATACGTCTATTTCCCAAAGACAACCTCTGGATATGACGCTGAGCACTTACACTCAACTTCTTTGGTTGATCATGGCGAGGCCTGTTCTGAGTGGAACCTGTCCTGTTAAACTGCTGTATGGCCATGGCCACCGTGCTGCAGCTCAGTTTCAGGGTCTTGGCAATCTTCTTATAGTCTAGGCCATCTTTATGTGGAGCAACAATTCTTTTTTTTCTGATCCTCAGAGAGTTCTTTGCCGTGAGGTGCCATGTTGAACTTCCAGTGACCAGTATGAGAGAGTGAGAGCGATAACACCAAATTTAACACACCTGCTCCCCATTAACACCTGAGACCTTGTAACACTAACAAGTCACATGACATAGAGGAGGGAAAATGGCTAATTGAGCCCAATTTGGACAGTTTCACTTACTTTTGTTGCCAGCGGTTTAGACATTAATGGCTGTGTGTTGACTTATTTTGAGGGGACAGCAGATTTACACTGTTATGCAAGCTGTACACTCACTACTTTACATTGTAGCAAAGTGTGATTTCTTCAGTGTTGTCACATGTAAAGATATAATAAAATATTTACAAAAATGTGAGGGGTGTACTCACTTTTGTGAGATACTGTATATCAAGTACAACCTGCCAACCTGAGGTTCTAACCTCTTCACTCTAAAAATATGTATTGTATTTCTGCTTGTGGGTCTGTTGGAAAGATTCTGCTCACTTTATTCATAGGAGTACGACCTTCCATGGACCAAGGTTTTACACGCCTTCACACTGACCACTTGTCTCTTAAAAATCAAAGTATTCCTAGGTCAGGTATTTCTATTGCCATCTACTGAATCTTACTATCCCTCACAAGGAGAAAAAATAACTAATCGCTTGGAATCGTGCAAATTAAGGAAACCGACAAACAGAGCAGCTAACATGATTGCTTCCAAAAAACAGCGTTGAATTTTCTAAAAAAAAAAAATATCTGAACTTCGGGATAAGCAAATATTATCTAAATACAATAGCCATGTGTATTCTTACTTGAATCTTGGTATGCTTTGTGTATTTCTTCTGGATTTGTACAGTAATTTAATATGAAGCTTTGCCTATGTGCAGGTGCTTCCTGTAATTAAGACCGGTCACTGCTACTCTCTCCTTGTGCAGGGTGACTGGTCTTGTCTCTCCTGTAGTTTTCTGCAGACAGCCTGTAATGAGTGGAGCCTGCCTACCCCACATCTCTGCTCTCATAACAGGCTATGTACAGCACGCTGATGATATCACTGCTATTTTTACAAGGTAACATCTTGATTTTTAAAGGCATTTGGTGCACATAGAGTGGATTTATATTCTTTGTGGCTGTTGAGTTTTTTTTTTTAAATGAAAGTTCTTGTGCCTGGAGTTCAGCTTTAAGCAAAGATAATTTATAAAATAAGATAATAATATGATGGGGTTGATTTACTAAAGTAATAGAAGCTGTTCACCTAGCAACACGAATGTTAACTTTGGAAAGTGTTGAAAAGCGAATGTTAGTAAATATGATGAAATTTGGTTCAGTTTCAATACTCAATTCCATGTGTGAGGGAAATTTAAAAAAAATGAATGTTTGCTAGTACATGATTGGGTATTCACAGCTTCACATTCATTAGCATACACATTTCAAAGTGAACAGTCACTTTGCTAGGTGGACAGCTGGTATTTATCCAGTATACAGGTATCAACTCCATTGAGAATATTTGACATTCTATTGTCTTGGCCCAGTTATTAATGTTATTCTTCTGGTAATTTCTCCACACACTTTGCTTATCTAAGTGCTAGGGGATTACCAATTAAAAGCAGGTGAGATTACATCAAATTATTTATGGAGAAAACAAAAGGAGAAGTAAGGGAAGGAGTTTTCTGATACAAATTAACAGCTTGCCGACCGCCGCACACAGATGTCCGTCGGCAGAATGGCACAGGCAGGCAAATGGGTGTACAGGTATGTCCCTTTAAATTTGCTGCCTTTCTGCCGCGTGCGCGGGTCCCGGGAACTTGATGTTCTCCGGCGGCCCGCGACTGCAGTGTGGAGAGGTAGAACGGGGAGATGCCTATGTAAGCAAGGCATTTCCCCGTTCTGCCTTGTGTCATAACAGAGATCCACTGCTCACTGTGATCGGGAGCAGTGATCGCTGTCATGTCAGTGGTAGCCTCCCCCCCCCCACAGTTAGAATCACTCCCTAGAACACACTTAACCCCTTCATCGCCCCCTAGTGGTTAACCCCTTCCCTGCCAGTGTCATATACACAGTAATCGGTGCATTTTTATAGCACTGATTGCTGTATAAATGACAATGGTCCCAAAATGGTGTCAAAAGTGTCCGATGTGTCTGCCATAATGTCGCAGTCACAATAAAAATCACATATTGCCACCATTACTAATAAAAAAAAAATAATAATAAAAATGCCATAAAACTATCCCCTATTTTGTAGACGCTATAACTTTTGCGCAAATCAATCATTATACGCTTATTGTGATTTTTTTTACCAAAAATATGTAGAAGAATACATATCGGCTTAAACTAAGGAAAAAACAATTTTTTATATATTTTTGGGGGATATTTATTATAACAAATAGTAAAAAATATTGCTTTTCTTTCAAAATTGTCACTCTTTGTTTGTTTATAGCGCAAAAAATAAAAACCGCAGAGGTGATCAAATACCACCAAAAGAAATCTCTATTTGTGGGAAAAAAAGGACATCAATTTTGTTTGGGTACAATGTTGCACGACCGCGCAACAGTTAAAGCGACGCAGTGCCGAATCGCAAAAAGTGCTCTGGTCAGGAAGGGGGTAAAATCTTGGTAAAAAGTGGTTAAAGATAGTGTATATGATTATATTATAGACCTGAGATTAGCATTATGCTGTACTGTACCTATATGGCATATGTTTTTTTTTTACATTCCTGTATCTGTTCATGTGAATTTTTAAAGGTGTATTTACTAAAACTGTAGTGTGCAAAATCTGGTGCAGCTGTACATGGTATCCAATCAGCTTCTAACTTCAGCTTGTTCAATTAAGCTTTGACAAAAAAACTGGAAGCTGATTGGTTTCTATGCAGAGCTGCACCAGATTTTAGTAAATCAGCCCCACTGTCAATTCTTTGCCAGTTCAGGGCGAAGTGACAGTGTCTGTGTAAAGATCCCCATCCGACCCACTTATACTCACCTCTCTAGCAATTCCCCACCACTCGTTCCTCTTGTCAATGCAAACCGATGACAGCTACGATGGAGGAGAAAGTGGTGGGGTAGTTGCCTGTTATAATCTTCTTCTAAACTGAAAATAACATACAATAATGTAGTAGTGTAGGGGTTAACAAGGTGATAATATATAAGGGTGCACAATAAAAATCTCCCACACTGGTCTCATATATTTGATCATGGCAGGATCTTCGGATGTTCCTTTCCCTGAATAAAAAATAGAAAGATTTCAGGACCCAGGAGACAAAAAAAATATGTGTTTTAGGGCATGGTGAGCCTCACGGGGACGGATCTCATCTACATCTCTACAGAGATCTGAAACCTGCTTTTCTACATCAATTTCAATCCTAAGAAAAGTACAGCAGTTGCTAACGATCTGCTTCTGTTTAAAGGATGATTCTAGCAAGACTACACTGGGCTATTACACTGACCACTCCTGACAGTTTGGGAAGAAGTGTCATGAGTTCTAACTAATTAAAATTGTAAATTATGAAAATAGCACTCAAGCTTTGCAGTTATCATGGTGAGCATAACTTTCCAGTAAAGTAAGATGTAAGTGGGATTTCTGTGGGCTTTCTTTTAAACAACGCCTCATCACCGCCTCCATAATTCCATGAATAAACAATTGGGTGGATTCCAGTGCTCAGCTGCCTTGTTTTACGTTCAACGAACAATGGATTATTCACTTGCAATCAACAGTTGCTTTAGGCATTCATCATGCATTATTTTTTTGAATTTTTTTCTTTCTAACTGTAAGCCTGTATTTTTATACTGACTATTGTAAGATTCCAGCCAAGCTAGTCGCTTCTCAAAAAGTAGTTTCTAATGCACAAATATAACTGTTATTATTTATATATATAGATATAGCACTGTAGACTGCTGGTCCAGTGAGTATCCAATAGTTTTTTTTAGCTTAGGAAGACCTTTTTTTGGCTAAGGAATGTTTTGTTTTTCTCTATAGCATCTACAGGTTCATCCTCTTGATTTTGAAAGTTAAGGTTTTTAAGTTATTTTCATTTCTTGTTGAAATCAAGGTCCCTTTTCAACTGTATTAACCATGAAAGAGTAGAACTGAAAAGGTGGATTGAATAAAATGGTCCATTGAAATAATGATAGCCAGTTTGATCAGCAGTCAAACCTAACATCAATGGCCAGCATCGGGTCCACCATTAAACAATAGAAATGTATGAAGGTCTGTATGAGGGACAAGTTCTTAGCCCAATCAATAGGCCAATAGTAGAAATGTAAATATTACTCTGTTTCATAATGGGGTATACGGATGCAGGAGTTGAAGTGCTTAAAGCCCAACTCCAAGAAAATTAAATTTAATTAAAAATAAATTAAATACACACACTGCAAAGGTTAATTGTTCATTATGTTTTTTTTTATTTTTTTTAATAAATTTGTTTATTGTATATGAAACATAAAACATACAAGGACATAAAGAAAACAACAAAAAAAACCCGAAACCCATATAATGGAGAAATCTCAGCCAGGCAGGGGTCTCTGCTAACTATGTACAGGCATACCCCACTTTTAAGTACACAATGGGGTTTATTTACTAAAGCTGGAAAGTGCGAAATCAGGCTCACTTCTGCATAGAAACCAATGAGCTTCTAACCCCAGCTTGTTCAATTAAGCTTTAGTAATAAAACCTGGAAGTTCATTGGTTTCTATGCAGAAGTGAACCTGATTTTGCACTTTCCAGCTTTAGTAAATAAACCCCATTGTGTACTTAAAAGTGGGGTATGCCTGTATATCAAGTAAATAAACGAATCACATGCCAGTCTGATGAGGCCGGTTAAAACTGGTTTTAACTCATGCTCTAAGAGGACCAGAAGCAATAGATAAGAAAGCATCTTCTATCTCCGTGGCCTTCCAGTATGTATATGGCATCTCAGTAAGGAGGAGATGTCGGAATGGAACGAGCCAATTAGAGATGTGAATGGGTGACTTAGTATGAGCCACACCACCTCAGTCAGATTGTGCTGTGGAGGGTTCTGCTAGCCACTTAGACCATACTCTGTCGTACTTTTTAGGGCAACCTCTGTGATAATAGGTGTCCTTATACAAGGGTATTATAGTATTGACGTGCGACTTCCATAGGGATGGGGGGGGAAGCCTTTTTCTTCCAACACAAGGTAATAATTTTCCTGGCATAGAACAGGTGTAGCCCTACCTTTCTGCCACTCTGGTTACCAATTCCTCCACCAGACCCAACAGACATATTTGTGGTGACGGAGACACCGAAATGCCCAGCAGGTCATTTATGACAGATAGTACCTGTGTCCAGTACACCTTTATTTCGAGGCAGGACCAGAACACATGAATAAAGTCTCCTGGGGAGTAAGTACAGCGCCAACACTCAGAGGACAGGGAGGAGTTCATTTTGTGCAACCTATAAGGAGTAATGTACGCCCTATGGGCAATCTGACATTGTATGAGTCAGTCTCTCAGGGAGACCAGGATTTTACATGGGAAATCCCATATGTTCTCCCAGTCCTCAGAATCCAGCTCTGGAACGTCTCGAGACCAGCGCTGATGAAGTGTGGATAACTCTGGAGAGGAGATGGGCCTATAAGACAGAGGTGGGTTTCTCTGCACAATCATATCTTGTGATCCTTTCAAGGTCGGATTGTACCAGTTGCCTCTCTGCAGGGGTAAATTGACTTTTGAAAGCATGGGACAACTGCAAGTATCGAAACAAATGCGACATCGGGACATTGAAATGCATTGTAAGATGATCAAAGGAGCATATAGAACTGTCTGTGGCAACATCCAATAGACGCTTGACGTTATACTTAACCCACATTTTAGGATCAGGAATCGAAAACAAATGTGGCAGGTTAGGGTTATTCAATGGGGGGCATTCGGAGAGGCCGCCATTTTTGGATACCACTCACAGACCAACCCTGCCCTCCATGCCCTGAGAGTCATGAGCATAGAGGGGGTTATATCATAGGGGGCTTTGGATCCTCTAAAGGCTAAATTGGATAGCGCCTCTACAGAGCTGATCACAGCGGCCTTCACAATTAGTGCGGAGTTGGACAGGTCCGGTACCAACCACCAGGCCACCGTGACCAGCTGGGTTGGAAGAAAGTACTTCTGGCAGTCCGAAAACGCCAGTCCCCCTTGTGAGGTGGGGCGCATGAGGGTGGTCAACTTATACCTAGGTTGGCGTGGACCCCAGAGAAAGGAGGAAAATAGTCTGTTTAGGTGGGAAAGAAATGATTTGGGTATCCACTGCGGGGAGTTCCGAAACAGATAATTAAATTTGGGGAGAATTTTCATTTTAATGAGATTAGGAGGGACAGTGGGAGGTTCTCCCATGCTTTCAGTTTAGTCTTGACTTGTTGAACAACTGGGTCCAAATTTAAGGGGATAAAGCTTCTTAGCGTCTCTTGAAACTCTAACCCCCAGATATGTACACTCCTCCACCCATTGAAGCTGGATATTTAGTGAGGCCCTAGATTGGGCTCCCTGGTCTATAGCAAGGAGCTCAGACTTTGACCAGTTCATCCTAAGCCCCGTCACTTTAGAGAATTCTTCCAAGAGTGATAGCGCCCCGCTCAGGGAGGAATCGGCATAATTTAAGAACAACAAGAGGTCATCCGCATACAGAGCTACCTTCTCGCCCCAGCCAGGCCAGCTTGAGTCCTTTAATGTGTGGTGAGACACGTAGCGCCTCAGCTATGGGTTCCATGGCTATGGCAAATAGGGGAGAGAGGGCAGCCCTGCCTGGTACCCCTGGACAACGTGAAAGTAGAAGACACTTGACCTCCCAATCGGATAGCAGCTTCTGGCGAACAGTAGATGGTTTGCAGCCATGTGATAAACAGCAAAGGAAATCCCATTCTTCTAAGTATCTCCCATGGGAAAGGCCATTCAATTGAGTCAAATGCTTTCTCAATGTCCAACAGGGTCACCACCCTAGACACCACCCTGATTATCTTGGTTCGCATGCAGGTTAGTATAAAGCCTGTGAAGGTTAATATCTGTGGATTTACGGGCCATGAAACCGGTTTGATCTGGGTCTATAATGGACTGCAGCAAGGGGTTGAGTCTAATCGTGAGAAGTTTAGAGAGGATTTTGAGGTCATTATTCAATAGTGCTATAGGTCTATAAGAAGCACACCATTTGGGATCTTTATTGGGTTTGTAAATGAGGATGATGTGTTCCTTCATCATAGATGGTGGGAGGGCTCCAGCTTCCACGCAGTGAGTGAATAGGGAAGCCAATAAGGGGACCAGTATATCAGCGTGAGCTTTATAGAATTCAACTGGCAGCCCATCAGGCCCAGGCGCCTTGCCTGTGGTGAGGGACTTGATTACCATAGGGACCTCCTCCTGAGTGATGGGGTGGACTAGTTGGGATCTCTCAGGGTCCGACAGCCAGCCCAAGGCTATCAGGTCAAGGAGGGATGCCATGGAATTAGAGCTCAGACCCGATGACAAGGTAGTAGTTTATAATTTTTGGTAAAAAATTTGAAATTCTTTCAATATGGCCTCAGGAGACGTGATGGCCTCACCTGTGTGAGAGGTAATCTTGAGAATCAGAGTGAGGGGAGTGTCATGATGGGATATCATCGCCAACAGCCTGCCATTCCTATCCCCTTGCTCAAAAAACCTTTGCTTAGTGTGGAACCTTGTGATCTCTGTAATATGCAGATGGATATTCCGTTTGGATGCCTGTAGCAGGTTGAAGTTAGAGACAGATGGGTCAGATTCATATCGGGCTGAAGTCCGCTCATCCTCCTCCTCCAACGCCACAGTAGTAGTTGCTTGATTTACCTTTACCGCCCTAATAGCCGAGATATAGTGACCCCCTGTGACTTCCTTGAAGGCATCCCAAACCATTTCTGGAGAGGACGACCCTGTGTTTGTCCTCCAATAAGCACGTGGAGTTTGTTCTGCTATGTCAGCCTGAGAGATCCATTGAGCGCCAAACCACCACATGGAACCATTATGAGTGGAGTGGGTTTTGAATTTGACTATCAGGGGAGAGTGATCCGAAAGACCAGAAGAGAGATACGTGGCCTCGGCAATATCTGATAACATGGCAGGGTTTGCAAATGCAAAGTCAATTCTGAAAGAGGTTTTGTAGGAGGTGAAGTAACAGGAATAGATTTTAGTGGAGGGATGCTTCCATCTCCTTTCCCTACTGGTACTCGGTTCCCCACAAAAACACATGAGGGAAGTAGGGTAGCAGTCTGTACCCCAAACAAAACAACAACAATTTAAAGATGTGACCTGTAAACACAGAGAGCTGTGTTAAGGACAGGTCCTGGGATGGCCCAGCTTAGCAGTACAAACTCTGGAAGTCTGGTAGTCCAGGGTAGGGGGGGGCATGGGACTAGGGGGGCCAGTCCCAACCACTGAACGTATGCAGCGGTAGTGGATCAGGGGAATGGGGGCGAGAAGGGGGGGTGCCAGGAAGGGGACCCACAAAAAAGTGCACAGTCAAAACCAGGAAAAGGGGGAAAACAGTATTTAGTCTCAAAAATGGAAGAAATTAGCAGGAACAATTGTGGTCTTGTGACTAATCAGCCTGGCTCCAAACAGTGGACACCCTCACGGTGTTTGCCATACCGAATATTCATGCTTAATTCCAAGAGTAGCAGGGATTTTGGGAGTGGTAACTTTGCCTGGGTAAGAAGGACTATCAAGCAAATACCAGAATAACAGAGAACTAGGCAACGACAACACAAGAAGTAAAAAAAAAAGACAATAAAGACCAACCGGTCCCACGGGGCCTGTGCCCAAATACTTGCAGCGCTTCAGCCGGTGGATTGCAGCTTTTCTAGGGAGGCGCTGCCGGGGTTTAGAAAAACTTGGCACGATCACTGTCCACGATCCGGAGTTTGCTGGGGTAGAGAAGGCTGAACTTGAGGCCCTGTTTTCTGAGCTGTTTGTGGATCTCTGTAAAGGAATGGCGCTTTTGCTGAACCTCTGGCGAGTAATCTGGGAAGAGAAGGATCTTGGCATTATCATACTTCAGATCTTGCTTCGCCCTGGCCGCCGCCAGAATCCGGTCTTGGTCACGGTAGTTGAGGAGTTTCAGGAGAAAAGGTTTCAGTGGAGCCCCTGGTATAGGCAGTGTAGGGGGGACCCTATGGGCCCTCTCCACCATGAACGTGGAGTCAATAGCAAGTCCAGCAGCTGGATAAGGAAGGATTTGGCAAACTCTGACAGTTTTGGGCCTTCCGCCCACTCAGGTAGGCCGAGGATCCGGATGTTGTTCTGGAGGAGTCTATTCTCCGCGTTGATGGCTTTGTCCTGCAGCATTTTCACCTGGATTTGCAAGGCCCGCATTTCTCTGAAGTCCAAACTGGTGGAGTCCTCCAGCTGCGAGATACAGTCTTCCACCTCAGACATTCTAGATCTGAACTTGTCCAGATCATGGCAGATAAGACTGATGTCAGTGGCTAGGTAATCAATTTTCACCATAAGAGTATTCTTGCAGGATTTCACTGCATCGTTATAGGTTTGCATAGCAGCTAGGATGTCTGCAGTGATGGGATTAGCCGCCTCTGAGAGCCCGGCAGGTGTCTGGGTAGCCACCGACGTGTTGCTGGCAGAGAGCCTCGTGGCCAATATGGGGAGAGGAATGATACGAGGTGTTTGCAGCATTCCAAGAGGATCGCAGGTTGCCCGTTGTCACTGGAGGGACCCGTGGGGTGCCCAGTGCCTTCTTGGAACCCAAGATGTCCCGTGGAAGCTTCCCGTGGGAAAAAATAGAGTCCAGATATCTGTCAAGATGATAGCAGGAACGGAGCTCAGGCACTGCATGTCTGCTTGGTCTTACATCCCGGCCACGCCCCCCCCCCCCCCCGCTCATTATTTTTAGGGGGTTATACAAGAGGCTCTATTTCTCACATGATTCCTCACTCTGGCCAGCTCCAGTGCTCTCCTCCTCTGGCTAAAGCTTTGGTCTGTGGTCAGAGTCTCAGCATCACACATAATACAGGGAACTTAACCCTGTACAGTACACTGAGGAGGCTGGAGTGCACCAGAGCCAGTTACAGCTTACAGAGCAGGCTACGAGGGACTGGTCGCAGTGTTGGTGGGAGCCGGTTGGAGTGAGGGGTCAGGTAAGTATTTACTCCTTAATCCTCTACCACTAGACTAAACGAACACTGATCCCTTACAGTGCAGAAGGGACCCACTGTAAGAGCGGATTTTTTTTGCAGAGCTTTAAAATACTGTTTATGAATGACACTGAGCCAAAAAAGACATGTCAGCTGCATGATAACTACAGTTTTATTTTAAACAAACTTTATTAGGAGTAATTTAACCCCTTCACACTGACAGTATGCATATACAGTGCCTTAAAAAAGTATTTATACCCCTTGAAATTTTCCACATTTTGTCATGTTACAACCAAAAACATAAATGTGTTTTATTGGGATTTTATGTGATAGACCAACACAAAGTGGCATATAATTGTAGAGTGGAAGGAAAATGATCAATGGTTTTAAAAAAATGTTACAAATAAATATCTGAAAATTGTGGCATGAATTTGTATTCAGCCCCCTTTACTCTGATACCCCTAACTAAAATCTAGTGGATGGCATTGTATGCAGCCTCACTGGACTGGGCTTTTTTCTGTGGGGCCACATGTATGCGTATTTGTTTTTTGCTGGAAGCGCGCAGCACAGCGCGCTCCTAGCACAGAGACCGGGGTCTCAGAGAGAGTCCTGGATCCTGTAGTAAGTATCAGGACCTGGAACTAAAGGTTTGGGGTCACCTGATCACTGTGATAGCCTTTGATTGGTTATCACAGTGATCAGTCACTTCAAAGCCCTTCCCTGTGTTTCTCTTTCTGTGAATGGGGAAAAAAGATACAATGTATCTCTCTCTCTCCTTGCAGTGAGAGATAAACAAACAGCTGTGTGTAAATAAAATAAAAATAAAGAAAAAATACCTAGATGAAGGTTTGATCTACAGTGCTCAACATAAATGAATAGACCCTTTATGAAAAGTAAGGCTTTAATAAGTATCTCAATGAACACAAGAACAATTTCCAAAAATGTTGACAAAACTGTTTTATAGAACATTTGTTTACCTCATTACATGAAAGTAAGGTTAATAATATAACTTAGATTGCAAAATCTTCAGTTTTACTCAAATTAGTTATGAATACACCCCACAACAAAAACTACTGCATCTATCTTTTTCCATTCTTCAAGAATGACCTCTTTTAGAGCCTGGATGGTGGATGGAGAGTGATGCTCAACTTGTCTCTTCAGAATTCCCCATAGGCGTTCAATTGGATTCAGACCAGGAGACATACTTGTCCACTGAATCACTTTCACCCTGTTCTTCTTCAGAAATGCAACAGTGGCCTTAGATGTGTGTTTGGGATCAGTGACAAGTTGAAAAAGTGCACGACAACCAAGATCTGGAGTGATGGTAGCATCTTCTCTTTCAATATAGAGCAGTACATCTGTGATTCATGATACCATCAATGAAATGCAGCTCCCTGACACCAGCAGCACTCAAGCAGCCCCACAGAAGGAGATTGCTACCACCATGTTTGACTGTAGTCACCACGCATTTTTCTTTGTACTCCTCACCTTTGCAATGCCATACAGCTTTGAAGCCATCAGTCCCAAAAACATTTATCTTGATCTCATCACTCCAGAGTACAGAGTCCCAGTAGTCTTCTTCTTTTTCAGCATGGGCCCTGGCAAATTCTAGGTGGGATTTTTTGTGTATGGGCTTTAGGAGAGGCTTCTTTCATGGACGACACCCATGCATGCCATTCCTCTGCAGTGTACGTCGTATTGTGTCACAGGAAACAATCGCCCCAGTTTGGCTTTCTACTAAGCTGTGAAAGTGTTAACTTCCTTGGATGAACTGGACGTCTCTGTGAAGATGGTTGCAGTTCCATCCAATCTAAATTTTTGTATCACTTTTGCTACAGTATTCTGACTGATAAGAAAAGCTTTGCTGATCTTCTTGTACACTAGGGATGAGCCGAACACCCCCCGGTTCGGTTCGCACCAGAACCTGCAAACGGACCGAAAGTTCGCACGAACGTTAGAACCCCATTGATGTCTATGGGACTCGAACGTTTGAAATCAAAAGTGCTCATTTTAAAGGCTAATTTGCATGGTATTGTCCTAAAAAGGGTTTGGGGACCCGGGTCCTACCCCAGGGGACATGTATCAATGCAAAAAAAACTTTTAAAAACGGCCGTTTTTTCGGGAGCAGTGATTTTAATGATGCTTAAAGTAAAAAAAAAAAAAAGTGAAATATTCCTTTAAATATCGTACCTGGGGGGTGTCTATAGTATGCCTGTAAAGTGACGCGTGTTTCCCGTGTTTAGAACAGTCCCTGCACCAAATGTCATTTTTAAAGGAAAAAATCTCATTTAAAACTGCTTGCGGGTTTAATGTAATGTCGGGTCATGGCAATATGGATGAAAATCAGTGAGACAAACGGCATGGGTACCCCCCAGTCCATTACCAGGCTCTTTGGGTCTTGTATGGATATTAAGGGGAACCCCGCACCCAAATTAAAATAAGGAAAGGTGTGGGGCCACCAGGCCCTATATACTCTGAACAGCAGTATACAGGCGGTGCAAACAAGACAGGGACTGTAGGTTTGTTGTTAAGTAGAATCTCTTTGTAATTTTGAACGGGTACATTTTTAACGTGTTTAGCTCCAGCCAAAAAAACTTTTTTAAGCTTTTTGGAAAACATAGGGAAGGGTTATCACCCCTGTGACATTTGTTTTGCTGTCTTTCCTCCTCTTTAGAAGATTTCACCTCACTTTTTGTCCCAATGAAAAATGTTTTTTGAAAATTTGGGTTTTTTTGTGGAACAAGGATTGGAAAGCATCAGTGGAAAGGAGAAATTGTTTTCTCATATTAACTCTTACAGGAGAGAATTTCCCTTCCTAGGGGTAGATTTCATCTCACTTCCTGTTGTCTCCTTCCGTTTGCAAGTAGGAGTCGTTTGTAAGTTAGATGTTTGAAAGTAGGGTCCTGCCCTATATACTCAGCAGAAATTTGGGCCTTAGGTGTTGCTGTGGCCACAACACTGTAAGCCCTCACAGGGCCCTGCTGTGAAATATTAGATCAAGAGTTGTAATTACATGCCCCTGTTGAACAGGAGATGAAAAATTAGGCCTTAGGCACTGGTGCTGGTGCCACAACACTGCAACCCCTCGCAGACACTCTAGTAGGAACGCAGGAACGAGCCCTGCTGCAAAGTATTGCATCAAAAATTGTAATCACACGCCCCTGTTAGACAGGGGCAGAAAAATTAGGCCTTAGGCACTGGTGCTGGTGCCACAACACTGCAACCCCTCACAGACACTGTAGTAGGAACGCAGGAACGAGCCCTGCTGCAAAGTATTGCATCAAAAATTGTAATTACACGCCCCTGTTAGACAGGGGCAGAAAAATTGGGCCTTAGGTACTGGTGCTGGTGCCACAACACTGCAACCCCTCACAGACACTCTAGTTGGAATGCAGGAACGAGCCCTGCTGCAAAGTATTACATCAAAAATTGTAATTACACGCCCCTGTTAAACAGGGGCTGAAAAATTGTGCCTTAGGCACTGGTGGTGGCGCCCAGAACCAAAAATGTTCTTACAAGCTATCAGCGTGATGATTGAGGAGGAAGAGGATAATTACTCAGCATCAGCATAGGCAGTCTTTGAAGGGATCTGAGATTTCAAAAAAAATTATTCGGTTACATCAGCATCGGGTGCTTGGTAGCTGGTGGTGATCCAAGACTGATTCATTTTTATGAAGGTCAGCCGATCGACCGAGTCGGGGACAGACGCACCCTGTGATCGGTTACCACGCCTCCAGCAGCACTGAATGTGCGTTCCGAAAGAACGCTGGATGCAGGACAGGCCAGTAGCTCAATTGCATACTGTGCAAGCTCTGGCCAGTGATCCATCCTCAAGACCCAGTAACCGAGAGGATTTTCGGTGGGAAAGGTGTCCAAGTCTGATCTTGCCCCTAGGTATTCCTGCACCATGTAAAACAGACGCTGGCGATGGTTGCTGGAACCGATCATACCTTGGGGCTGCGGACCAAAAAATTGTCTGAACGCATCGGTCAGACGGCCACCTTCTCCACCGCTCCTTCTTTGACTGACCGAAGCCTCAGCAACACGTTGTCCAGAAACAGGAGTTTGTAACCTCCCAGTCTCTGGGAACGCGTTGCACAGACCTTTCTGCAAGGCCTCCCGAAGATGTTTCATCCTCTGCTCCCTCTGCGATGGCAAGATAAGGTCCGCAACCTTACCCTTGTAACGTGGATCAAGGAGGGTTGCCAGCCAGTATTGGTCCTTCTCCTTGATACCACGAATACGAGGATCCTTACGCAGGCTTTGCAGGATCAGGGAGGCCATGCAGCGTAGGTTTGCTGAGGCATTCGGTCCGGAGTCCTCTGGGTCACTAAGGACGACAACATCCGCAGCCACCTCCTCCCAGCCACGTACAAGTCCATGTGTTTCTTGGGACTGATCCCTTAAAGACTGCTGCTGATGCTGAGTGCCAGGCTCCACCTCCATACTGACACAATCTTCCTCCTCCTCCTCCTCCTCCTCCTCGTCCTCTTCCTGTGTGATCGACGGGCACGCAGGAACACTGTCTGGATAAAGGGGGCCTTGAGAGCTAAGGAAGTCCTCCTCTTCCTGCCTCTGTTCTGCCTCAAGTGCCCTGTCCATTATTCCACGCAGCGTGTGCTCCAACAGGTGGACAAGGGGGACAGTGTCACTGATGCATGCACTGTCACTGCTCACCATCCTCGTGGCCTCCTCGAATGGTGACAGGATAGTGCATGCATCCCTGATCATGGCCCACTGGCGTGGGGAAAAAAAACCAAGCTCCCCTGACCCTGTCCTGGTGCCATAGTCGCACAGGTACTCATTGATGGCCCTCTGCTGCGTGTGCAGCCGCTGCAGCATGGCCAACGTTGAGTTCCACCTGGTGGGCATGTCACAGATTAGGCGGTTCTTGGGCAGGTTAAACTCCTTTTGGAGGTCCGTCAGCCGAGCACTGGCATTATATGACCGGCGGAAATGCACACAGACTTTCCTGGCCTGCCTCAGGACATCCTGTAAGCCCAGGTACCTGCCCAAGAACCGCTGCACCACCAAGTTAAGGACGTGAGCCAAACAGGGCACATGGGTCATTTGTCCCTGTCGGAGGGCAGAGAGGAGGTTGGTGCCATTGTCGCAAACCACCATTCCTGCCTTAAGTTGGCGTGGCGTCAACCACCTCTGAACCTGCCCCTGCAGAGCTGACAGAACCTCTGCCCCAGTGTGGCTCCTGTCCCCCAAGCACACCAGCTCAAGCACCGCATGGCATCTTTTGGCCTGCGTACTTGCGTAGCCCCTTGAACGACTACGGAGCACCGCTGGTTCCGAGGAAGAGGCCATGGAGGAAGAAGAAGAGGAGGGGGTGGAGGAGAGAGGTGTGTCACAATCATTAGCATTTTGGAGGCGTGGTGGCGGAACAACCTCCAACACTACTGCACCTTGTCCTGCATCCTTCCCAGCTGCCAGCAGAGTCACCCAATGCGCCGTGAAACTTAGGTAACGTCCCTGTCCATGTCTGCTGGACCATGAGTCAGCGGTAATATGCACCTTACCGCTGACCGCCCTGTCCAGCGAGGCATGGACATTGCCTTCCACATGCCGGTAGAGAGCCGGAATCGCCTTCCGTGAGAAAAAGTGGTGTTTGGGTACCTGCCACTGAGGAACCGCACATTCCACAAACTCACGGAAGGGGGCAGAGTCTACCAACTGAAAAGGCAGCAGTTGAAGTGCTAGCAATTTTGCCAAGCTAGCATTCAACCGCTGGGCATGTGGATGGCTGGGAGCAAACTTTTTTCGGCGGTGCAGCAGCTGGGGCAGGGAAATTTGCCTGGTACAATCTGACGTCGGTGTACCAAAAGCAGATTGCCCACAAGTACTTGGCTGTGACACACCTAATTCTACACCTTCATTCCTCTCACTGCAGGTCTCAGAGAGGACTGGAGGTCTAGTGGGGTTGGAAATCTCAGCTGATGAGAGATCCTCTTTGTTCTTTGGTGTGGGTCTTTTAGATACGCTTGCCAACGAACTGCATGGCAGGTCAACATATGTCTGGTCAAGCATGTGGTACCCAAGCGGGAGATGTTTTGGCCACGTGAGATACGCTTGAGACATATGTTGAAAATAGCAGCGGTGCGATCTGATGCACTCGTCTCAAAAAAGGCCCACACCAAAGAACTTTTTGAATAACGCGCAGAGACTGCAGCGCCCTGCACATGTGGGGCTTTGGGGTGTGATGCAGTCAATGTGCTGCCCTTAGGCTGGCCCCTGGAGGGCATCCTGCCTCGTTGGTGATGTGCCGCCTCCTCCTCCTCCTCCTCCTCCTCCTCCTCTCTCCTATCAGGCACCCACGTTGAGTCAGTGACCTCATCATCCCCTCCCTCCTCATCACTGGAGCAAACCTGGCAGTATGCTGCAGCAGGGGGAGCATGACTGCCAGATTGCTGTCCTTCTTGGGCACCCCCTCTGTCCGTGCTCATGTTACTGCCTTCATCGAGCTCAGTATCATCATCAGAGCCTTCCAAACGCTGGGCATCCTCCTGGAGCATGTACCCAACACAGTTCAAACAGTTCGAGGGACTCCTCAGGAGGACATGGTGGAGCTAGGGAAGGAGTCACTGATGACATTGAGCTGAGGGAAGAGGCCGCTGCTTTGCCAGACAAAGCACCCTGGGCATGGGTGAGAGAGGATGAGGAGGATGAGGACGGCTTGGTCATCCACTCGACCAAGTCTTCCGCATGTTGCGGCTCAACACGGCCAGCTGCCGAAAAAAAGGCCAAGCGTGTCCCATGGCCACGTGCTGATGAGGATGCACCGTCTCCACGACCAGCACTAGACACAGAGCCTGCTTGCCCTCTCTTATTGGCTTGTGACTGTCTGCCTCTCCTTCTTGGCCTTCCAGACATACTAATGGCCTGTAGCTGCACTAAGCTGGGATATCTATATCTATATATATATATATATATATATATATATATATATATATATATGTACTGATACTGCAGCTAGCAAAATCAACTGCTTGCCTGTAGTATGAGAACACCACCAACCTTCTACAGGTAGCTTTAGCTGAACACTGTGGGGTGGACGCACCCCACTAACTTGTAGGTTTAGCTGAACACTGTGAGCAGGACGCACTGCACTAACTGTAAATAGTCTAGCTGCCTGACCGTGGTACTAATAGGATCAAAAGAACACCAGTAATTTTCTTCAGGTAGCTTTATATACTGTAACCAGACAAGCCTGCCTGTCAGTAGGAAGATAACAGGAACGATCTAGCTGAACACTGTGAGCAGGACGCACTGTACTAAATGTAAATAGTCTAGCTGCCTGACCGTGGTACTAATAGGATCAAAAGAACACCAGTAATTTTCTTCAGGTAGCTTTATATACTGTAACCAGACAAGCCTGCCTGTCAGTAGGAAGATAACAGGAACAGATCTAGCTGAACACTGTGAGCAGGACGCACTGTACTAAATGTAAATAGTCTAGCTGCCTGACCGTGGTACTAATAGGATCAAAAGAACACCAGTAATTTTCTTCAGGTAGCTTTATATACTGTAACCAGACAAGCCTGCCTGTCAGTAGGAAGATAACAGGAACGGATCTAGCTGAACACTGTGAGCAGGACGCACTGCACTAAATGTAAATAGTCTAGAAGATAACAGGAACGGATCTAGCTGAACACTGTGAGCAGGACGCACTGCACTAAATGTAAATAGTCTAGAAGATAACAGGAACGGATCTAGCTGAACACTGTGAGCAGGACGCACTGCACTAAATGTAAATAGTCTAGAAGATAACAGGAACGGATCTAGCTGAACACTGTGAGCAGGACGCACTGCACTAAATGTAAATAGTCTAGAAGATAACAGGAACGGATCTAGCTAAACTGAATACAGTGTATATATATATATGCAACACCTGGGATGCATATATATACACAATACACTGTAAGTGCAGCTAACTGACTGACTGTTCTGCCTAATCTATCTAACTCAAATCAAATGACACTGTCTGTCTCTCTCTCTCTCTATCTATGAACGCCGGAACACACACTACACAGGGCCGCCGTGCAGGCGGCCTTATATAGTGTGGGGCGTGTACTAAATCTCCTGAGCCATAATTGGCCAAAGCCTCCTTGGCTTTGGCCAATTACGGCTCTCTGTTCAGGCGGCGCTGTGATTGGCCAAGCATGCGGGTCATAGTGCATGCTTGGCCAATCATCAGCAAGCAATGCACTGCGATGCCGCAGTGAATTATGGGCCGTGACGCGCCACACGATTTTGACGCGAACGTCCCATATGGTTCGCCATTCGACGAACGATCGAACAGCCGATGTTCGAGTCGAACATGGGTTCGACTCGAACACGAAGCTCATCCCTATTGTACACTTCACCTTTCTTGTGTAAAGAATTTATTTTCCTTCTCAGGCCTTGTGACATTTCTCTTCCATGTGGTTCCATTGTTGACAGCATGAAATGGGAGCGGTTTTCTTTGTTAAGTAACACCATTTTATAATCAACGGTCTGCTGGACACCTGTTTAATTAATAATTAGACTCACCTGTAGTTGAATTCTTGTTAATTAGGATTTTGTTGTCCAAAATTTAGCTTTGCTCCTTATGCTGGCCATACACTATACGAAAAATCGGCCGAACTCATTTTCGAAAAACGAACGTTCAGCTGTGACCACAAAGATTGTGCCATCATGTAATGACCGATGAATCGTTCAGTGGACATCAATAAATAATTTTTTTGTTCGTTTTTTTACATATACCTAGTGCAAACAGTTCAGACGGGAAACACATTAACCTTTCAATTTATTGCTCGTTCGGCATAAAATTTCCAACCTTGTACTTCATTTTTTCGGCTCAAAAACGTCCCAATGATTATCGATTTTGTGCACATTAACTGGCCGAAAAACCGAACGAACGGTCTAAATGACCGATTTTCGGCCAATTTTTCGTATAGTGTATGGCCAGCATAAGACTTTTATCGGGGTGTATTTTTTTTTTTTGCAACATGGTCTTGAATGAATTTGTTAGGAAAAAATACTTTTTTGTGTGTGCAAATGAACAAATCTTGGTTGCAATCAATGGCCCGCGTTTGTGGGAGTATTTTGTAGTATAGTGTCCCAAAGAAAATATTGATTCTGAAAGTAAAGTAAAGGTTTTCTGACAAATCTGTTGGGGTGTACTAACTTTGTCTGAGCACTGTAGCTGAGTGCCAGGGTTAGTTTTTAGGTCAAGTACAGGTCATAGGTCAGGGTCAAAGGTCAGGGTCAGTATATATTCATATTTTTAAAATAAGTATCAGTGTCAGTGTGTTTTTACGTAGGATAAAAACAGCAAAATGCACACTATTGTTTCTGGGCTGTACTACGGATACAAACATCAAATAATATACACACATGTGGTATCGTTGTGATCGCCAGGCGCAGGAAAATGTATTGTGGGTTGTTCTTTGGTGGTAGGTTATGGTAGTAACAAGAAATATACAGGTAAATTTAAAACAAAATTATTCTTCTTGCTATTTTTGTCCAGTTTTCCTTTGATAATAATAATAAAAAAAAAAAAACATCAGGAGATATCCATTACCATTTACCACCAAATAAAAGCCAGATTTGTCCGGAAAAAAACACGATATAATCTTCCTGGATGCACAAAGTAGTTGTGATGTTACAGTACGTACGGTTTTACTAACATGTCAATTATGTCATAAAGTATAGATTATATATCAGTGAGATCTTGTACCGCATTGTCCCCTGGGGTAGGGGAAGAGCTGGAAATACAGTGAGCTTGTTGTTGACTGCTTTACCTACAAATAAAGGGGAACACAAAAGCACAAGTATTATCAATAAAGCAATATAAAAATAGCGTGAGGCCATGCTTTAAAATTGAGAAGTATGGTGATGGCTGTAAGGTGTGTGCCACAAAAGGTCATGTAGTACCAGGCGTTGGAGCCTACCATAGAACCATCCATTCAACAGGAGGTATCATAACAACAGTTTTATTCGTTAATTCAGGTAACTGTTAGTGTATCTAAGCCCAAAATAAAAAATGTAGTATATAGCAGCTTATTTGGATTAGGTGCCCGCCTCAATTTCTTTTGCTTTTTTTTACACCTGGTAGTCCTGGAAACAACACAGTTCCTGTGTAAAGATTGTTACATATATGAACATCTTAAATGGAAAAGAAGTTCATATATAATCATGGGTGTCTGCAGAACTTTTTTCAGGGGGGCATCATTTTAAGGTCACCCATGCTCTGCCCCTTTTTGACAATGTCAAAAAGGGGAGGGGCTTAGTCATCATTTAATGCACAGGCATGCAAAGGTTTGAGAAACCTGATGCAAAAGCTTTTTGCTATTCATACTTACCTAGGTGGATGCAGCATCAGACCAATGCTGCAGCTGTCCCCCGGCGTCTCTGCACTGAGAAGTGAGCCACCGAACACCGCCGATGGCTCAGTTCTCGCCCCTCCCTCGAGAGGAGAGCTGCTGACTGTCAGAGGGGCTCACTGAGACGCTGATACTGCCATCAGTCAAGGCAGCTGGCGGATCCAGACTTTGGAAGTCAGGATGAAGTGCTGCCTCAACTGATCCTGGTGACGTCAGCGGACTTCAGACCGCTCTCCACTGAAAATGGGTCACAGGAGTGCAAAACGAATTGCACTCCTGTGACCACTAGGAGAAGCCCAGCCTAAAAAGCTCAGGCTGGACTTATCCTTTAATAGAAGCATCAAGCTGCCATTGTCTGATTAGTAATTTCTAATCTGTTTTTACCCCTACCCTGCCCTGCCCCTAAGTCCGACCCTAAACACGCCCTCGTAAATTATCTAATGAAATTACACTGTTACAATGTTTTAAGCAGAATTTAGCTCCAAAAATAAATATTAACAACAATTTTAACAATATTAACATAAAGCATATCAGTGCCCACCAGAGCAGCCTATTAGTGCCCATCAGTGCAGCCTCATCAGCGCCCATCAGTGCAGCTTATCAGTGCCCATTAGTGCAGCTTATCAGTGCAGCCCCATCAGTGCAGCTTATCAGTGCAGCCCCATCAGTGGCCATCAGTGCAGCATATCAGTGGCCATCAGTGCAGCATATCATTGCCCATCAGTGCAGCCTATCATTGCCCATCAGTGCAGCCTATCAGTGCCCATCAGTGCAGCCTACCATTGCCCACCAGTGCAGCGTATCATTGCCTATCAGTGCAGCATATCAGTGCCCATCAGTACAGTGCATTATTGCCCATCAGTGCAGCGTATCATTGCCCATCAGTGCAGCCTATCAGTGCCCATCAGTGCAGCCTATCAGTGCCCACCAGTGCAGCCTATCAGTGCCCACCAGTGCAGCCTATCACTGCCCACCAGTGCAACGTATCATTGCCTATCAGTGCAGCGTATCATTACCCATCAGTGCAGCATATCATTGCCCATCAATGCAGCCCATCATTGCCCATCAGTGCAGTGTATCAGTGCAGTGTATCATTGCCCATTAGTGCAGCGTATCATTGCCCATCAGTGCAGCGTATCATTGCCCATCAGTGCAGCATGTCATTGCCCATACATGCAGCCTCATCAGTGCCCAGCAATGCATTAGGGAGGCATCAGGAGGATCTGCCTTTCGGATGACAAAGAGCAGGGATCTCCCGCTGAGACACGGCTTGTATATGAATAGCCGCCTCTGTCAAACAAAGTCCTGCCTCCTAGACCGGCTATTCTAAAAGACAGCACACTGGTCCAATTTCGGTCCAGGAGGCTGGACTTTTGTTGACAGCGACCAGCTATAAATATACAAGCCGCGTCTCAGTGGGAGATCCCCGTTCTGTGTCATCCGGCTGCCTGATCCTTCTGACAGTTTCCTGGCTGATCACTTCTGGCAGAAGCAATGCAGCCTTTTGTACAGGACATTAGAGTGGCCCAGGAGCAGGGAGCCCCCCTCCAGGCCGCTCTGATGGGCGCACCGCTTCTGCCAGAAACGATCAGACAGGAAACTGTCAGCCCAGTCCGCCCCTGCGCCAAATGTGAGCAGGCGAGTGGAACTTTTGAGGGCTGCGTGTGCAGACACCTTGCTCCAGGGGGGAGCACTTGCCCCCCATGCGGACGCCCATGTATAGAATGGAGAAGGACTGCTAAACTAGTCCTCACAATCAGAAGATGGTGATCTTAATAAACTGACAATCTTCAGAACAGTTTCTTGTAAAATATTTCAAATGATGAGATACCTCTTATATGCTGAAGTATGAAAAGTGTGCTAAGAAAAAAATATTTATTTGCTCCCAGCAACTTACTTCTTTGCTTCATTTCAGTTTTGCATTACAGAAATGATTTTAAAGCCAACTTGTTTCTATAGGCACCTAAAATTGTCAATGTTTGCTCACTTTTCCTAAGCCCCATAGTGTGAGAAAATATTTTTTTAATTCAGCTACTATAGTGTGTCATGGAAGCATATTTATTTTTATTTATTGAATATCCCAGCAAGGTGTAATTATTTTCCAACTGGATGATCAAGCTTTTTTTTAATGTAAAATGTTAATTAAAACTCTGACTATTGAAGTATAAAACATACACTCAATCGCAGCATGTGGGAGTTAATAGCTTTACAGTCATTTTCAAAGTAAAGTACATGTCTTCTCTGGAGCTTGTATACAATAACAATATAATGACACCTTAGCGAAATAGCAGTGCCACTCAACAAACACATTGTTCAAAAAGGGAACTTCTGTGTAAGACAATTAACTATTTCCAAGGGGAGATGGATGCAGCACACTGTAATGCCCCGTACACACGGTCGGACTTTGTTCGGACATTCCGACAACAAAATCCTAGGATTTTTTCCGACGGATGTTGGCTCAAACTTGTCTTGCATACACACGGTCACACAAAGTTGTCGGAAAATCCGATCATTCTGAACGCGGTGACGTAAAACACGTACGTCAGGACTATAAACGGGGCAGTGGCCAATAGCTTTCATCTCTTTATTTATTCTGAGCATGCGTGGCACTTTGTCTGTCGGATTTGTGTACACACGATCGGAATTTCCGACAACGGACTTTGTTGTCGGAAAATTTTATATCCTGCTCTCAAACTTTGTGTGTCGGAAAATCCGATGGAAAATGTGTGATGGAGCCTACACACGGTCGGAATTTCCGACAACAAGGTCCTATCACACATTTTCCGTAGGAAAATCCGGGGTGTACGGGGCATTAGAATGATACTGAGCAGCCTTTCTCAACAAGGGTTTTGTGAAACTCTAGGGTTCCTCCAGAGGTTGCTAGGGGTTCCTTGAGAAATTTGCAATTTCTGTCTCGTAGATGAGTAACCTCTGACAACAATGATCTTTTTTTAGCTATCTGTAAGGAGGGATTCTTTCCAATGACCACAAGTGTAAGGATCACACTGATGTACCATGAGCTGTGACTATAGTAAATATTAGCACGGGATCCTCAAAACTGGAAAGTTATTTCAAGAGTTCCTCAATGCTAAAAAAAGGTTAGGAAAGGCTGATATACAGAATAAAAATACCTTATTCTGTAAATTGCAAAGATAGAAATAAACAATTAGCTTTGCCGTACATGTTAAAATTTCTCTTGTTAATCCCTATGGTGATATTTGAGTGGTGTTTGAAATTATTTGAGAAGGAGACACGTCTGGGGTTTGAGATTGTTATTTCTAGCAAAATTCTGGGTGGATTACTCGTGTTTTCTCTAACGATTGCATGTAGTACCTTAGTACTGACTTTGTAGGACCTCTTGATCATGTCATTCATGGCAAGATGAGAAACTTAAAGTAGAACTATAGGCAACATTTTTTTCTTTCAGTTTGGATAGAGCCAGGGAGGGTTATAACGCCTGTCAGAATTTTTTTTGCCATCTATGTCCCATTGCAGTGATTTCCCTTCACTTCCTGTCCCATAGCCAAACAGGAAGTGAGAAGAAATCACTGCAAATTAAGAACATTTCTTGGGGACTCCCAGGTCACCAGAACTAGTGTCCCCATTGGAAGATTTCCCCTCTATTACTTTCCTGGGGGACAACCCAATATTTGGGATTTTCTTTAACTTTCACTTTCAATGATAACGGTAAACAGGACAAATAGAAAGGGGGAATCTTCTTAACAAAAGCACAGACAGCAATAAAAACTGACAAGCACTCTAATCTCTCTCTACTCTATCCAAAACTAAAACCTTTAGTTATACTTTAAATTTGCAAGGTAATTATTATTGACAAGGAACATGAACTTCTAACACTTAGACTCTTACATTAGAATATGTTGTAAATACAAGCAAGATCACCTAATACTGATGTAACACACACATTTATCTGTGTTTTATCACTTTAAAACCCTTCAAGTATAAAAAAATGCATTAAAAATGTTATATAGGGAGGTGAAGGGAGAGGCAGAGAAGCAGGTCCAGCACAGATGAATTAGACATTCCCAGAAGAGTAGAGGGCTATGATGTGCTAGGGAATTGACTCATCCTTGAGTTGCAACATTTTCTAGCAATTTCAAAGGAACGTTGCAAGTGAATACAAAATTCTTGATTTCTCTGTGCTTTAACCTGCAATTTTTTAAGTTGATAATGAAGTCACTTTAATTATAAACTATTATTACTTTGTTTCCTGAAATGTATTTGTTAACTCCCAATATTTGTTGCACAATGCAAACTACAAACATAATTTAAATATTTAATTCTTGTTTTAACTTGTAGAATCTGTGCAGACACATCTTCACTCCCTCGTACCCTGGGTGAGTTACAGCTGTATCGTGTCCTGCAGAGAGCCAACTTACTGGGTTACTATGACACCTTCATCCAGCAGGGTGGCGATGATGTGCAGCAGCTTTGTGAAGCTGGAGAAGATGAATTTTTGGAGATCATGTCTTTGGTTGGCATGGCAACAAAGCCTCTCCATGTTCGAAGATTACAGAAAGCCTTAAGAGACTGGGCTACTAATCCAGGAATGTTCAACCAGCCACCTTTGGGAAATGTCCCTATAAGCACCAGCATACCTTTATTCAAGATATCTGAAACAATGGGAAGGGTTGGTAGACAATGTAATGGTGTTATTAGTAATTCTGAAAGCCTAAACAAAACCGTTGCAGGTTTTGGTGTCCCAGAGCAGCTGGAGCAGCATGAGAAAAGATCACCTGTACAACTGGACGGCAGAACTTGGACAGTGCAGGTTTCTCCAGATCAAAATGAAGCAGATGACGATGATGTGGATGATGATGAAGATGGGAGAGGAATGCCATATGGCCCAGGAGGTGAAAGGTTAGACCTTGACATGGTACAGGTGATATCAGACAGTGTGGAGAGGCTGATGAAAGGCTTGCCTCGTGGTGATATAGCTGAGGCGCGATCCATGCTTAAAATAAACAAAAAACTGGGGAGGTCGTTGGGCCATATCTTTCACATGGCAGACGGAGGGCCCAGAAAGGAGAGGGAGATTAGAAGGCACAGTGCTATATATGGAAGGAGTGACTCCAAGAGACGTGAAGGAAAGAGACTCACGCTGCATGAGGTTGGTAAAGCTGCTCTCTTTGTTTTTGATAAAGGAAAAATGTAAATAACGCTGACTTATTCCATAAGTCGTAGAACCAACTGTACTTAACAAATAAATAGGTATCTGACATCAAACATCAAAATGGTTTCTGCTGGTCTCCCAGAATTTGCTGTTTAGATTTGATCCTTACACTGCCTTATCAAAAAAGTCTGTTAGTGGCTTAATATTTAATATCTAGGTATCTCTGACCAAAAGCCCAAATTCAGCTTTATGAGTCTGTTATTTTGCTAATATAGGCATAAAAAAGAAATTAACTCTTATTGCCAAAACACACATTTTAGATATTTTAATATGGCATAGAAATTTTAAAGTTGATCTCTGGGAACAGTAAGGCCTCATTTACACTTCAGCTGGGTGTCTTCGGTTATTTCAGACACAAGTATTTTTTTTTTATTTTTTTTTTAGCCAATCGAAAGCAAGTGGCTAAACAAGAAAAACGAGCAAAAACAAAGCACAAAAAGTGTATTTTATGCTTTTTTCAGGCGCTCCTATTAAAGTCTATTGGAGCCAAAACACGTGACTCTGCCCAAAAGAAGCTCATGAACTTTTTGTGTGATGAGCTTCAAGTGACACTACGCTCAGGTATCAATGAGCACCTTTGAATAAAATGAAAATCCTAGTGTTTGAGAGCTGAAGCTTCCAATTACACTACAAATCCCTCAGGTCTGAATGAGGTCTAAAACATAAATGTTTACAAACTTTCTCTCCAAAACCTTAAAATAGATCAAAACGGGTTTTCACCTTATATGCCTCCTTAACGGAGATATTCTTGTTTTCTTCCTCTGTGACATCATCGCAAGGACTATCTTTCATCAATAACTGCCAGTGAGAGAGGCTTGCAGGGCTTTCTAGGTATTCTCCTATACAGTACAACTTCCAAAAGCCCCCTGCCTCGTTATGGTGTGGATAGGGTCTTAGGAGTTGCTGGAGCTATGTTTGGTGAAGGGTGGATGGGCCACTGCTAGCTGCTGCTTCTCTACTACGGTTCAATGGCATCCCTAGGGGGGGGGCAGAGGGGGCCCTGACCCCCCCAACATTATGCTGTGCCGCACCATGTGCCCCCCCCCCCCCAATTAAAAAAAACATTTTTTTTTTTACAAAAAATCAATGTCTAAGAGGGAGAGAGTCCCCAGTCAGCTCCTGCGGGTGAATCCTCCCCCTCCCTCTGCTTGCTGACACTGCATAATCTGCTCCTTCCCCTGCATCTTCATTGGCAGGGAGAAGAGCGAGTTGCAGGAAGGACTTCACCAGGACTCTCAGTTACTGAAAAAACAGACTGATTTCTCCCATCCTTAGGACAGGAGAACCAGCCTGTAAATTCCAAGAGATGCCAGACCAGAGCAGTCAATAGCAGGGGCAGGACAGCAAGAGGAGGCTGGGGAACCCCACAGTGGCAGAACACCAGGGCCCGGAGGCAAGACAACCTTTGCAACCCTGATAGTTCTCCCACTGCTTTGGATCCTTATATTTTCTTGGTATGCTGGTGACATATATCTCTTGTTTTCTGCCACCCTGGGGGGCCCCAATACAGTAGGAAGGGAGCTCACTGCAGAACATGTGAAAGGGCCGTTGTGGGGTCGTAGTAAAGGGCCTCAGTATATATTTTACTATATTTATATTTATATATATATATGCATTTTATAGTTGCCCCCCTACTTTTGTCCCTGTCCCCCCATGTGCCCCTCCTAAATATGAAAGCTGGAGACGCCACTGCTACGGTTGTCCACTGCCACTGTATTCTGCTGTATTGCGGTACACTCCAGTAATGCAGAGAGGCTGGTGGGGAGAGAAGAGAAAGTCAAAATGGGGTAGTATTGTGGGCAGTGACATGGTAGTTCAACACTCTACTGCCATCACTGCAGCTAGCTCCACTTCTATACTGCTTTGCTGAGATAAAAGAGGCTTGAAGGGAGATAAGGAGCAGAACTGCAGGTTGGTGTGGGGTAATGAAGAGTGTGTGGTGCTGGTTGGGTAGAAGTCTTCTACACCCCTCCAGCAGCTGGTTCTGGTCTCCACCTATGTGCTGGCATTAGTAATGCCTACTTTAAAGTGAACCTGTGCCCAGATCATGCACACTATATATCCTAAAAGAGCAATACAAACATATATTAGAACAAGCCCTTGCTCATCTCTGTATCTACAAATATAAGCATTGAGGGAAAAATTAAAGGAGATCTAAAGTCACAGTGTGCGTTTTAATTTTTGCTCAGACAGGAGTAGGCTGGAAATAACTGAAATACAAAGTGGAAATGTATATATGATTTTAAATTTTGACCATGAATGGACTTTAATCTTCAAAGTTCACAACATAGTCACTGAAATCTATTTTATTTTTTTTTTATTTTGGGAGAAGGTCTCTACACTCCTCTAACCCCTAAAGTAAACATGCAGTGGATGTTTCTACCTAAAGTGTCACTAAACCCACATCATAAAAAACTATCAATAATTGCTGTATTACATGCTGTTCATACTCACTCAGTCACTATGGCATTCGTTTTCTGTATTCTGCAAAAAATCTGGTTGATCCTACTGTTCTCTATCTCCACCTTCTGCTTATGTCCCCAATTCAGCTAGGGATTTTGCAGCTGTGGTGGCAACTCTGCACATGCTCAGTTTTCAGTTTCTATGCTGAGCATTTTATCACATTCGTGTAGCCCATGTGACTATATAGTCACACATGTGGGCATATACTCAGTGGTAAATGACTACCCACTCCCTCCCTCCTCCTCAATGTCCACTAACCAGCTAAACACAATGGGGTATGGTATTACATGTAGATTATTGAATGAATCACCTCCCTCGTATTCTAAGACACAGGCTGGAAGGGTGTGACACAGCCTGTGACTGGCAGAAATCCACCCACACAATGTTATTTCTTAAAAAATAATAAAGATTTGATTTCAAATATAAATTTGTATGACAATTTTAAACAGTTTATTGATATTAAGTATTCACTTGTACTCTGTATTCTAAAGGCTGTTTTTTTATTTTATTTTAAACATGTGGCCAGCAGCAGAGGACTAGAAGCTCCTTCTGCTTATTTCTGCTAATTTTTCCTAACCGATACACAGCTGTCACAAGACCCAGATCTTTCCCTGCCTGTCTGCAGGAAAAGATCTGGGTCATGTGACAGCTGTATATCGATTGGAAAAAATATACTTTTTTAGCAGAGACCCTAGGGAATAAAATGTCAGTCGTTGCAATTTTCTATGTCACGTGGTATTTATTTATTTATTTTTTCCTTTTTTTTTTTTCTTTTTTTTCTATTTTTTTTTTTGTTCTTTTTTTTTTTTTTTTTTTTTGAAACACATCAGTGTTCGTTTTCGGGGGTGAAAGTTTCACCTTGACGGTTCAATACTTTCCCGACTCATTACTCACATCATGGTGGCTTTGATACCTTTTGTCTCTTGTTTTTCTTTCAATATTACAGATCTCTTTTGTATCTATCTACTTATTTATAGCATCAGACTAATCTATCTAATTTTTAATCGTAAGATCTGAGCTTAAACCCCGTTTAAACCCCTACTAATCAAACCCCCTACCCTTCCCCTCCCTCCCCCCCACCCCAGCCTACTCCTTCTCAAGATCCTATATTTCTTCCTCCGTACTCCTTCATGTTAACTGAATCCCCCTCCCACAATGGACACCACTTCGCCTGCCTGTTCATCTATCCTTCTCGCTGGGTTCCCCCCGGCAAGCTCTATTGAGTTCTCAAGACCTCTAACACCCTTGGTGAGCTTTTAAATTTTTGCCACTTCTTCCATTTTTCCTCGAACTCTTCCAATTCCGCTTCCTCAGTACACCTTAAATACTCTAAATTCTGGGTTTGGTTTATTTTGTCGTACCATTCTTGTATTGTTGGACCATGTTTCTCCTGCCAATGGCTTACAAGCAGACTCTTAGCTGCGTTCAACATTTGGGGGACTAGTGTTCTCAGATATAATTCAGTTGGCATTCTAAAGCCGTGAAACAGACATGCCCATGGATCATCCGGCACTGCTATTTGGGTTATCTCGCCAATGATTTTCCCAATATCATCCCAGAATTCCCTTATTTTTGTGCAGTGCCACCAAATGTGTGCCATTGTGCCCAATTCCATACATCCCCTCCAGCATAGTTGTGAAATTTCATTCTGGTATTTAGAAGCTCTATCTGGGGTAATATACCATCTTGACAAGCATTTGTAATTTAGCTCAGACATTTTATAGTTTACCGAAGTACTGTGAACTCGTTTCAGTAGAGTTGTAACCTCATCTTCTTTAAGTTTTGATTTTAGTTATAATTCCCATTTTTTAATGTATGCTGGGATGTCTGTTCCCTTCAGATCCACTAGTATCCTATAGGTTTTTGAAATCCCCTTCTTCCCATCCTGACCAACACAGAGCTTCTCAAACGGTTTGAGGTTATCCATCATTCTAATTGGTTGGGGGAGCGTTTCAACAAAATTTTTTAACTGACTGTATCTCCACCTGTTAAGGGTCATAAGGTCACTTTTATTTTTCAGGTCCTGAAATGAACATAGTTTACCTTTCTGCATAACATCCTTTAGCTGAGCTCCTCCTTGCAGTATCCATCTCCCACTTAGATTCTCCATTCCTGGTGCAAAAAACTCGGTGTCCCTCAGAGGGATCAAAGGGGAGTTATACTCCCATTTTTCCCTCCTGTGCAAATTATCCCATATTTTCAGAGTATGTCTAGTGATACTATGTGCCTCAGAACAAAGTTTCCTAAAATGTGAAGGTATCCAGATAACTTTACTTAACTCTACTTTTCTAATTGTATTTTCCATTTTTACCCACCTCTTCTCTTTGTTTCCTTTTGCCCAATCTATAATTCTAGATAAAGTGATTGCTTCGTGATATAATCTAATGTCTGGTGCTCCCCACCCCCCTTTCTCTTTATCCCTTGCCAAAGTGTCGTAACTTATACGTGACTTTTTTCCCCTCCAAATAAATTTAATAATAAAAGAATGCAGTTTTTTAAGATATACTTGTGGAAGCGGGATTGGTAACATCTGCATTTTAAATAGAATCTTTGGTAGGATTGCCATTTTAATAATATTAATTCTTCCCCCCCATGACAGCTGTCCTCTTGTGATTCTATTCAACTCCTTCTTGATCTCATTTAGGAGGGGGATGAAGTTAGCCTGAAACAGTGACTCTCTATTCCCTGTTATTTTTACCCCAAGGTAGTTTATCTCCTTTTTTCCCCATGAAAATGGGAATTCTTTATGGACCATATGATCTTTTTTGTCAGTCTTAATTTCTAATATTTCAGATTTAATTGGATTAATCTTGAAGTTTGATATTTCTCCGTATTCTTTCAAAGTTTTTAGCAGGTTAGGAAGAGTTATTCTAGGTCTAGTAATATACAACAATATGTCATCTGTAAAAGCAGCCAGTTTGTGTTCTTCCTCACCGTCCGAGACCCCTGAAATATCCGGGTTGAGCCTTATCCGTTCGAGCAAGGGCTCAAGCGTCAGCACGAACAAAAGGGGGGACAATGGGCAGCCCTGTCTTGTTCCGTTTGTCATTTTAAACGGTTCTGACAGCGTTCCATTAACCTTAACCTTTGCTGAAGGACATGTATACAGTGCCTTTATCCCTCTGATCATAATTGGTCCGAATCCTATTTCCTCCAGCGCACTGAACATGAAGCCCCAGTCTACCCTGTCAAAAGCTTTCTCAGCATCTATTGACAGGAGTAGACCTGGGGCTCCGCTGTCTCTCATTTTTTGAATTACCATAAGGGTTCTGATCCCATTGTCCCGTCCCTCCCTACCTGGAATGAATCCCGCCTGGTCTGGGTGTATCATATTATTTAGGATGTGCTTCACTCTCCCTGCCAGTATTTTCGCGAACAGTTTCGTGTCTGCGTTTAGGAGCGCTATTGGTCTATAGCTAGAACAGAGAGTGCTGTCCTTGCCCTCCTTCAAAATGATGGCAATAATTGCTTCTGACGCTTCTTTTCCCATCTCCCACTTCGTGCCTATCCCGTTCATATATGTACAGAGTTTAGGAATTAGGAGATCTTGGAACCTTTTGTAATATATTACTGAGAAACCATCAGGCCCGGGACTTTTCCCTACTGACGTCTCCCTCAAAGTTTTTTTAATTTCCTCTTCTGTAATGGGACCCTCAAGTAAATTATATGTATCTTCTTCTATTTTCTTTAAACCGAGTTCCTGAAAAAAAGTTTTAGTTCTTTCCCTTTTTTTTTCTGTCTCTCTCTTTGAGGTAGTGCTGTTGATCGAATACAGTCCCTCATAGTACTTTTGGAAAACTTTGGCAATTTCTCCTGTTTTATATTTTACCTCCCCTTCTAAAGTCTTGATTTTCTCAATATAATTGTTGGACTTCCTTTTTTTTAGGATCTTTGCTAGAAACTTCCCCGGTTTATTACCTCCCACATATCTCTCTTTCTTTAATAAATTGTACATTTCTCGCATGTCTTGTTCGATTAGGGTTCTCATGGCCTCTCTTTTGTTGTGAAGTCTAAGGAGCACCTCCTTCCCCCCCTCCTTTTTATGGATCTGTTCGAGTTCCTCTATTTCACTCATGATTACAAGTTTATCTTCCCTTCTCTTTCTCTTCTTTTCCGCACCTGCCTTAATCAGGATCCCCCTAATATAGGCTTTGTGGGCCTCCCATATTATTGACTCTGAAACTTCAGCTGTTTCATTAGTTTTAAAATAGAACTCTAGTTCCCTCAACACCAGGTCCCGTATCTCTTTATCATTTATTAATTCTTCATTTAACTTCCAACTAAAGCTCTTATTATGGGTCTGTCTCATGTTCACTGTCAAACCTACAGGCGCGTGGTCAGAGAAAGTCACCACCCCAATCTCTGAGCTAGCGATCTCCTCCAACCAGCAATGCTCGATCAAAAAGAAGTCCAGTCTAGAATAAGTCCCATGTACGGGGGAGTAGAACGTATAATCCCTACTATCAACATGTTGCGTCCTCCACACGTCCACCATTTGGCACTGGTGCAATTTCTTTCTCACTCTACTGACCCAGACCGAACTTGCCCCCCGCACATGGGACGATTTATCCTTCTCTGGCTCTAAACACAGATTAAAATCACCAGCCATTATAGCTAGGCCTTCCTTGAATTCGGTTAATTCTGCCAACCTCCTGATCATAAAATTATGTGGGTTTTTGTTTGGGCCATAAATGTTTGCCAGTGAACATTCAACACCATTGAGTTTCCCTTTTAGGAACAAAAACCGACCCTCTGGGTCAGTCCTTCTCTCATGTAGTTCGAACCTTACTCCATTGGCAAACCCAATGGCTACTCCTTTTGCGCGTGGTGTGGATGAGTCACCATAGAACCAAACTGGGAAGTCCTTGGAGAAGATTTTTTGGTTCCTCTCCAGGAGAAAATGAGTCTCCTGAAGAAACACCACATCAGCCCCCCAGAATTTCAGTTCCTGCAAAATATTAATACACTTCACCCTTGGGTTCAAACCTCGTACATTATATGAGATTATTTTAATATTGCTCATCTATCCTACAGAAGTTCTTTCCTAGTCCCTGCAGCCGAGTGGTGTCCGGGGGATTCAAAATTCAAAATTAATCACTGTACTTTCCTACCGGCCCTCCGCTCCTTCCTATTCCCCCAACCCGTTCCCTCCCCCTCCCTCCAACCTCTCCCAATACCCACCCCACTCCCCCTTCCCTCCCCTTCCCCCATGGGGATATTAGGCCCTCTCATGGCCCAAGAAAAAAACCGTGGCTCCTCCATCTCCACCCGCCCCTTCGGTTCTCCCCCTGAGGTTGAGATCGGACTGGGCCGCCCCTTACCCAATGCTCCCCCTGATATTGAGGGGTGCCCGAGCCTGGTTAACCCCCCCCCCCCCCCCCTCCACCCCACCACCCCACACCCCCCCCGTCCCTCACACACCCCCAGATCTTAATTTAACCTTGTTTGGCTAGGTCTTATGACTGATCCATTACGGTTTTCTCGTTTTAAATATTGGCCTCCAAGCCTGCTGCATCCCATGAACTTCTGCGTCCCCAGTCTTAACCCACCAACCCGGTATTTCCACCAGAGGAACCTCTAATCGATCGCAAAATTTAGCCGTTTCTTCTGGGAATCTTAAAGTGGCCGATCTGCCGTCTTTACGTCCAGTAAGACAGGCTGGGAACCCCCATGAATAATGGACATCATGAACTTTTAACTGTTCAAGGAGTGGTTTTAGTATTCTTCTCCTAGCTAGTGTTTCTGCTGCCAGGTCCGGAAATATCTGCAGCTTTGTCTCGCCGTACTTCACTGGGTAATTCTTTTTCAGATTTTCCTTGACTTTCTCTTTGTCGCTGTACTTGTGAAATCTTGCGATGACATCTCTTGGGACCTCACCCTTTATTTCTGCCGGTTTTCTAATCCTGTGTATTCTCTCGAACTTTATTTTTTTCGCATTCTCCGGAGTGTACACCATTCTCCCAAATATTTCGTCCATTACTTCTTGTAGGTCTTCGGTTCCCCCTTGTGGTTCCGGCAGGCCCCTGATCCGTAGATTCTTCCTTCTACTCCTATTTTCCTGATCTTCCGCTCTGTAACGTAGATTCCTCTGTTCTCTTTGTAGCTCTTCCATCTGGGATTTAAGTTCCTTTATCTCTTCATTTTGTTTATCCATCTTTGTTTCTGCTTCTTCTACTCTTTGCAACATATGATTCATCTCTTCTCGGAGAGAGCCTATTTCCCCCTTTATAGTTACTTCCAGTTTGGCAAACATTTCCGCCATTTCACTTTTAGTGGGGAGTAGTTTTTTTTGCTGGGGTTCCATTGTTGCCTCTTCAGTTATTTCACTGCTTCCTATGTGGATATCTGCCTCTACTGTCTGTCTTCTTGTCCCTATCCTAGGGGTGCACTCAGGTGTTTTGATTTTGGTCTCTTTTTGTTTGCCTGGACTATTCTTGCCGGAGTCCTGCACCATGTACTTTCTAATGGTTCCCGGGCTTGCACTTGTCCTGGATGGGTTAGCAGTGTTAGCAGTCGCTCCTTTCGTGGTTTTACCTTTCATTTCTTTCCTGGAACTGCTCTTGAATCAGGCTTTTTTGCCCCGGCCGCCTACGGTGTTCCAAGGGCTCATTTCTGGGTCCCAGGGAGCTCCTGCTTCCTTTAACAGGTCTGACCCAGGCTTAGGATATCTGTCAAAAGAGGGCTCCTGAGTCTCTAGACAAACATCTCCACCAATCCTTGTTCTGGAAATGGTTAAAGAGTACGGCCCCAGAGGACCCTTTTGCTGAGGGCCCTTATTCGATCTCTACGTGTTGATACCGCAAACCCCCAACTAAATTGGCCACCAAAATAATTTATTCGACTTAATTACTGCTGCTTAGCGACTAAACAGCCCACCACCTCCCCTCTGTATAATTAGGGCCGCCTTATCCAAGTGGTTCAACGCCCTGACAGATAATTTTTGTAACTGTCCCCTTTTTTTCACTGTAGCACTGGTCCGGCTGAGACAGGGTGATAAATCCTGTCCCCCCAACAGGGTACCCCCTCCCAAGCAACCAGTCTTCTGCTCACACAGGAGCGATGACCTCCTCCCCTGGGCTATATATTAGCAGTGAGGGATGAAAAATATGTTGATAACACGAAACAGCCTTTTTACTCAGAATGAATGTTATACCACCGAATCCACAATTATACTCTATGCGTAGATATGTATCGCAGGTGTTCCTTGGTGTGTGGTCAGACAGATTTTCCTCTATACACAACTTGAGTTACAACAATCCTCTTTTTTCCTTTTATATGGATAGAGCTAGTCCCCTTTCCTCCTGGTCCGAAGATGTTATATTATATGTGGTCATGAGGTGTAGGTTTAGATATAATTTACTAAAACGTCCCCGTTTTTTTTTTTTTTTTTTAATTATTATCTTTTTCCTCTGGGGGCAGACCCTCTTAAACGCAACCTTTAGACCGTATTTATGCAGTGTTTAACTGTATTATAAAATACATCATCTTCACCAGGCCATATGCAATCCACAATATAAGATAGAGTAGCCAAACCAAAGATAAAGCATAAACTTATATTACTTGCCCGTCTTCCTCTTTCTCCGTTCTGTTCTGGAGGCTTTTATTTTTCCTTTATTACCTTCAATTTTCCCCCTTACTGGGATAAAACTGGGGTTAGCAGCACTTACCCCTTCCTACGATTTCCAGGCTCTCTTCTCTAGTATTTATTTTTTATTTTTATTTTTATTTTTTTGTTTTTTTTCCTTTTTCCTTTTCCCCCAAGCTGTCACTCCACACCGCCTTGTTCCGTTTTTTTAAAAAAATCCAATCCTTTTTACCTTAGCCCAGAGCCCCACACCCTGGGAGCAGCGGATTTCTCAGGCGGGTTTAAGAGAGTCAGCCAGGGGACGGGTGCACTCAGCTCCCTGCCGCTTCGGTTCCTTCAATCAGCCGCGCGGCGTCTCCGGAGCAACGGCGTTCCTATGTAGACAGGGAGTGAGCGAAGAGGCAGCGGAGCAGCGGAGGCTGGAGCAGGCTACGGGGAGACTGTGAACCGCCAGTCTACAGCGGTACAGATGATGCAGGCAGACGGCCAGGAGGTCGGCTCCCCCATGGGGAGATACAGCGGGGCAGGGGAGGGGGGAGACGAGCAGCAGAGCAGACGGGAGAAAGGACGCGCCGGCCCTAGCTATGCATAGGTCGGCGTCTCAGGGAGGGGACCCCAAGCCTCCCGGGCTCAGCATCGCGTCAGGTGAGCTGCCCACATCCGGCTCCTCCCTCGCAATTAACTCACGTGGTATTTGAGCAGCGGGTTTTCAAACAAAATTTTTTGGGAAAAAATACGTTTTAAATGAATAAAAACCAAAACACAATATATGCCCCCTTTTGTTTGTAAAATATGAAAGATGGTGTTATGCCGAGTAAATAGATACCTAACATGTCATTCTTTAAATTTGCGCAAGCTCGTGGAATGGTGACAAACTATATTACTTAAAAATCTTCATAGACGATGCTTCAAACACCTTTATAGGTTACCTTCTTATGCCCTGTACACACGGTCGGACTTTGTTCGGACATTCCGACAACAAAATCCTAGGATTTTTTCCGACGGATGTTGGCTCAACTTTGTCTTGCATACACACGGTCACACAAAGTTGTCGGAAAATCCGATCATTCTGAACGCGGTGACGTAAAACACGTGGCCAATAGCTTTCATCTCTTTATTTATTCTGAGCATGCGTGGCACTTTGTCCGTCGGAATTGTGTACACACGATCGGAATTTCCGACAACGGATTTTGTTGTCGGAAAATTTTATAGCCTGCTCTCAAACTTTGTGTGTCGGAAAATCCGATGGAAAATGTGTGATGGAGCCTACACACGGTCGGAATTTCCGACAACAAGGTCCTATCACACATTTTCCGTCGGAAAATCTGACCGTGTGTACGGGGCATTAGAGTTACAGAGGGGGTCTAGTACTAAAATTATTGCTCTCACTCTAACTTTCATGAAGATACCTCACATGTGTGGTGCGAAAACTATTTACATATGAGCACGCAACTTACGTATGCGTTTGCTTCTGCGCGCAAGCACGGATTGATGGGGCACTTTAAATTATTTTTTTCTTATTTATTTTATTTCACATTTTTTATATTTACACTGTCCATTTAATTTTTTTTTATTTTTTTTTACTTTTATTCCTATTGCAAGGAATGTAAACATCCCTTGTAATAGAAATAAGGATGACAGGTCCTCTTTATGGAGAGATCTGGGGTCAAAAAGTGACGTCACAATGTCGCTATGGTCCACCAAGGCCATAGAGGCGATAAAAGATGATCCAGTCTGGTTTTATACTACTTGTTCTTTTTAGTTCAGCCTGCAGATGGACATACCTCCCTGTGTGGCTGCTATAATGGCCATTGTGAGTTGCTGTCAGGTTACCCCAACAGTGGCTGCATCTGATTGGATGCAGCCACCATTTATGCATCAATTTCCCACCCCATTCCTTCAATTGAAGGCTATCTGGTGGGTGAGGGCCATCAAAGTAAATTTTGTCAAGTTCATCAGGAAGTTGCTAAAAATCAAACAGTGTAAGGCCAGCTTAACAGTCAAAGTGTATGGGCAATTGGGCATACCGAGCAGTGCTCTTTTCAGGAGCTCACACAGGGAGTAAAACCTTTGTGTCATTAAATGAAAATTCCAGTACGGACATTGATAATGAGCTCTGATGGGGTCAGTTATTATTGGATTTACATTCAGAACGGCACAGAGCGTACCAACTAATTTCTAATAATACATTTATACGGTACATCAGATAATTGTATCTGTAATAGAAAACTGTCATCTGAAGGATTGATAGCTGAGAACAATTTCTCCAGTGTTCTGTCCTTTAGATTTTATAGGTAACTTTTTTTCTGTTTTAAAGGTATAAAAGTCTGCGCTAGTACCGCTGGAATGAAAGTTTGCATCTGATTGTGGTGCATGCTAACAAAAGATGCTGTGCCACCTGAGGTCTTTTGTGTGATTGTAATTCATTGTCGAAGCTTTTAGCTCTCTTTCACATGGGCGAGCAGGTGGCGGTAAAAACAGGTGGTTGATCCGATTCCAAATTGTTACTATGTTCTAAATAATAACTCAGTATGGGCATTTACTAGGAATACAAAAGGGGGATTCCTAGTTTGATGAGTACCTCAAAACAGGGTGACGCTGTAGGTACTGATACACAATGTGCCAACGTCCCTATAAATATATCTACAAATTGAAAAACTACAAAAAAGTGGGACTTTAAGAGCACATAGATAGTAATACTATGAAAAAGTAGGATATGTATTCTAAATTTTATTGACTTAAAATTTCAAAATTATACATTAAACTCTAAAACCAATACATCATACATAGAACAGCAATGTTACGAACATATCAAGTGGATGTTTCCTTGCCTGTACCATCTCTAACCCTATACAGAATGTATACAGTCTAACATGTAGTATTAGAGAGGAGAGAAACCTTTCCCAACATATGAACGTTGTGACTGTAGAGGCATGAATGGGTTTTGGATTGCAGGTCTGATAGTCCACTTGTTAGTGTTCTTAGATGTGCTTATGAACTCTTGCTCGACATGTTTCGCGTTGTGAAACGCTTCCTCAGGAGCTAGAGGTAGTTCTGTTAAACATACATATAAAAAGGAGAAAATATCTTTAACAGCATAACTATATATATTGTATATCACAAAATGAATTTTTACAACATGTATACTCTAGACTCTTAACTCCCCATGGTGATCCCAGGAGGTCCCCCATAAAGTAACAACGGTCTCCCGGGTGCCAGTGGTACAACCCGGTGATTGGGGAGGCCTTTCAGGCCACGCAGCCGACACCCGCACATCTATGTGGAACAGTTTGAAAAAATATATATACTGATCAGCTGGTGTGGTATACGTGTATCCTCAGGGGTTAACACTCCCATATACTTGTCCCAAAGGTGATAGCATATGCAAATGATAAACTGTCCTTACGAATATTGCACCAGTCAGGCTATAGTATAACCATTAAAAAATATAAAGGTATAAAAGATATAAAATAAGATAAATAACAGAGTTCTTATCGTGTCATGTAGATAGCTATCTTGGGTATATAAACTTAATTATAATTTATTTACATGAGTTTTTTGAGAGTAAATTACCAACTATAATTGGGCAGAGCGATTGCAACTACACCTGTATGGGTGGTCACGTAGATGTTCAATTCATTGCATGGTGCACATTTATGTAGGACCTAACGACAGGCTGTGCCACCTGAGGTGGTAGGAGAAAATCGGACGGATTGGGGTAGAGCATTTCAGAGGATGGGGGAGGCTCTGGAGAAGTCCTGAAGGCGAGCATGGGATGAGGTGACAAGGGAGTTTGAGAGCAGGAGGTCTTGGGAGGAGCGAAGAGAACGATTAGGTTGGTATTTTGTGACTAGGTTAGAGATGTAGCTGGGGGCCAGGTTGTGGATGGCTTTGTAAGTTATAGTTCCGGACCGCCCACTGTATATATACGTAATTTTTTTGAAGATGGATATCTCGGTAACGGCAGCAACTGCTGCCACAACCGAGGTATCCATCTTTTACACGATAATGGTGGTCTCTGTGGTGGGTTCGCTGTGAGATCACCGTTATCGGCGGCGGGAGAGGTGCCACCCCCCTCCCGCCGCTCTCCCGCACCCTCCGCCGCTTACCGGAGCCATCGGTAGCGGCGGAGGCGATCGGGTCCTTTCCCTGCTTAGGTATGGAGACGAGTGAGGCTAAGATGGCCCCCACCCGTCTCCATACCATGTGATGGCCGGAGCGACGTCATTACGACGGCTCCGCCCACTTCTCTTAAAGGCACAATTTTTTTTGTGTCATTTTTTTAAACGACTTTTTCTTTTTTTTTTTTGCATTTTAGTCTAAATATGAGATCTGAGGACTTTTTGACCCCAGATCTCATATTTAAGAGGACCTGTCATGCTTTTTTCTATTACAAGGGATGTTTACATTCCTTGTAATAGGAATAAAAGTGATCCAAATTTTTTTTTTTTTAAAAAAACAGTGAAAAAAATAAATAAAATAAAGTAAAATAAATAATAAAAAAAAAAAAAAAATTTTTTAAAGCGCCCTGTCCCGACGACCGGTAGAGTGAGAGCAATAATTCTAGCCATAGACCTCCTCTGTAACGCAAAAAATGCAATCTGTAGAATTTTTTTAAACGTCGCCTATGGAGATTTTTAAGGGTAAAAGTTTGACGCTATTCCACGAGCGGGCGCAATTTTGAAGCGTGACATGATGGGTATCAATTTACTTGGCGTAACATTATATTTCACAATATAAAAAAAAATTTGGCTAACTTTACTGTTGTCTTATTTTTTTTTTCAAAAAAGTGAATTTTTTCCAAAAAAAGTGCGCTTAGAAGACCGCTGCGCAAATACGGTGCAAAAAAAAAGTATTGCAATGACCGCTATTTTATTCTCTAGGGTGTTAGAAAGAAAAACAATATATAATGTTTGGGGGTTCTAAGTAATTTTCTAGCAAAAAAAACGGTTTTAAACATGTAAACACCTAAAATCCAAAACGAGGCTGGTCTTAAAGTGGTTAATTTGGTGACTGAGTGGCAGCCAATGGAAGGATTGGCAGAGGGGTGTAGCAGATGCTGAGCGGTTTGTGTGGTGGATGAGCCTGGCAGCAGCGTTCATGATGGACTGAAGTGGGGATAGCCTATTTAGAGGTAAACCAATGAGGAGGGAGTTGCAGTAGTCGAGGCGGGAGATGACCAGGGAGTGGATTAGAAGCTTTGTGGTGACATTGGTTAGGAAGGGGCGTATCTTGGAGATGTTGCGGAGATTGAGGCGGCAAGTTTTGGATAGTGATAGAATGTGGGGTTGAAAGGTTAGTTCAGAGTCCAGGATTACACCTAGGACCTTGGCGTGGGGAGATAGGTTGATAGTTGAGCCGTTGATATTGACAGGGAAGTCAGGGGAAGTGGCACCTGAGGGAGGAAATATCATGAGCTCGGTTTTGGATAGGTTGAGTTTGAGGAAGTGATGTGACATCCAGGCTGATATGTCTGCTAGTAAGTTGGTAATGCGTGAGAAGACAGATGGAGAGAGCTGGGGGGTGGAGAGATAGATTTGGGTGTCATCAGCGTAGAGATGATATTTAAAGCTGTGGGAGGCAATCAACTGACCCAAGGAGGTGGTGTAGATTGAGAAAAGGAAAGGTCCAAGAACAGAACCTTGGGGGACCCCAACGGAGAAAGGAAGAGGAGAGGAGGAAGTAGAGTTGTAAGTGACACCGAAGGAGCGGTGGGATAGGTAGGATGAGAACCAGCGAAGAGTACAGTCACGGAGACCAAAGGAGTGGAGTTTTTTGAGGAGGAGGGGGTGGTCAACTGTGTCAAAGGCTGCAGAGAGATCCAGGAGAAGTAGTACAGAATAGTGTCCATTGGCTTTAGCCATTAGTAGGTCATTTGAGAGTTTAAGGAGAGCAGTTTCCATGGAGTGTTGAGGGCGAAAACCGGACTGAAGGGGATCAAGAAGTTTATTCATGGTCAGATGGTCGCTTAGTCGGTTGTAGACCAGTCTTTCAAGAAGTATGGAGGAGAAGGAGAGTAAGGAGATGGGACGTAAGTTGTTGAGATTGGTGGGGTCCAGTGAGGGCTTTTTAAGTATGGGGGTGACTAGCGCATGTTTTAGAGAGTTTGGGAAGATGCCACAAAAGAGGGAGAGGTTGAAAATGTGAGTTAGAGAGTGTAGAATCGAGTCAGAGGGTGAGCGTAGCATTTGCGAGGGAACAGGATCCAGGGGGCAGGTGGTTAGATGAGTGTTAGCTAAAAGTTTAGCAAGTAGTAGAGAAGAGAAGGGTTGAGGTGGCGAAGGTTTCTACATGTAACTGTTAGACGGTTGGAGGGAGAAGAGGTGGAAGACAGGGAGACAGCAAAACTAATAAGGTGGTGATCAGAGAGTGGGAGTGGATTGTTGGAAAGGTTGCAGGGAGTACACAGGTAGGAGAAGACAAGTTCAAGGATGTTGCCATTGGAGTGGGTAGGAGCCTGTATTATATGCTTTTAGCGCTATGCATTTTCACTCACATTTGCATATAATGCTAGTACCAGTGCCGGGACAAGGTCATTTGGTGCCCAGGGCGAAGATGGCAAACTGCGCCCCCCCCCCCCCCCCAAACACACACACACAATATTTTCGAGCCAGCAGCACAGCATTGGAGCTTTTTGTGGCAGTCAGTAATTGCTTAACCTGCTATCCTCTAGCCTGCAGAGGCAGTATTAGGGCTAGTGGATAGCAGGTTAGGCAGTTCCTAATGGCTCAGTCCCTAGGATCAGTAAAAGATAATGGCCGACAGGCCCTCTTACCAGACCCAGGGAAACTGCCGCAGTGATCCCTCCAGCTAGATGTTTGCTCACTCTGTGTTACCCTGGGCGACTCTGGTCAGTAGTGTAGCACGTCTGTACCCTGGTAGTGGCTCAGCGTGGCTCTCTCTGGTGGTTGTGGTTAGCAGCGTGGCTCTCTCTGGTGGTTCTGGTTAGCAGCGTGGCTCTCTCTGGTGGTTCTGGTTAGCAGCGTGGCTCTCTCTGGTGGTGCTGGTTAGCAGCGTGGCTCTCTCTGGTGGCGCTGGTTAGCAGCGTGGCTCTCTCTGGTGGCGCTGGTTAGCAGCGTGGCTCTCTCTGGTAGCGCTGGTTGGCAGCGTGGCTCTCTGGTGGCGCTGGTTGGCAGCGTGGCTCTCTCTGGTGGTGCTGGTTAGCAGCGTGGCTCCCTCTGGTGGCGCTGGTTGGCAGCGTGGCTCTCTCTGGTGGCACTGGTTAGCAGCGTGGCTCTCTCTGGTGGTTCTGGTTAGCAGCGTGGCTTTCTCTGGTGGTGCTGGTTGGCAGCGTGGCTCTCTCTGGTGGCGCTGGTTGGCAGCGTGGCTCTCTCTGGTGGCGCTGGTTGGCAGCGTGGCTCACTCTGGTGGCGCTGGTTGGCAGCGTGGCTCACTCTGGTGGCGCTGGTTGGCAGCGTGGCTCACTCTGGTGGCGCTGGTTGGCAGCGTGGCTCTCTCTGGTGGCGCTGGTTTGCAGCGTGGCTCTCTCTGGTGGCGCTGGTTAGCAGCGTGGCTCTCTCTGGTGGCGCTGGTTAGCAGCGTGGCTCTCTCTGGTGGCGTTGGTTAGCAGTGTGGCTCTCTCTGGTGATGATGGTTTGCAGCATGGCTCACTCAGGTGGCGTTGGTTAGCAGCGTGGCTCTCTCTGGTGATGCTAGTTTGCAGCGTGGCTTTCTCTGGTTAGCAGCGTGGTTCTCTCTGGTGACGCTGGTTAGCAGCGTGGCTCACTCTGGTTAGCAGCATGGCTCTCTGTTTGGCTTCCCCAGGTACACTCCTCTCTCTCTGTTTCTGTCTTTTGGAGCAGTTAAAGTATAGCACTCATTCCCCCAGCTTGTTTCTGGGTTCCCGGCTCTCTCTCTTTTTTCCCCCAGCAGAGTGCATGCTGGGAGCTGTAGTCTCTTCCCTGTGGAGAGCAATGGGTCGCTGTGATTGGCCCTGCGTTGTGGCCAATGGGGAGGGGAAAACAGCGGGCAGGAAGCTGGGTGGCAAACCTAATGAGAGAGCCGCTATCTCTCCTCCCGCACTGCTGACAGGAGAAAGGAGGGGGGCGAGTGGGGGAAACATTCTGACATCCCGCAGCTCGCCTCTACCCTGTCACACCGCCGCTCTTGAGAGCTTTACTGATGGGGGTGGAGGGAGGGGGGCTTGACAGCACCCACTACACCTGTCAGCTTTCTTTATGGCGTCACCCAGGTGCGGTCGCCCCCCCCATCCCCATAGCAACGTCACGCCACTGCTCCCATCCCGCCTCCGGCCAGCCTCTCAGTGTGTGACGCTGGGCAGGGAATACCAAGTGCCTGTCAGGGGGAGTATCTCCACTGACTGGGGAGTAAATAGGTGAAGCGCTTATCCTATCTAGGCTTGTGCTGGGTGCAGGAGCGCACTCAGCACATCTTTGCAGGCGTAGGTATTAGCGGCTGATGTGTCCAGACAGTTTTAGAAGCCCACAGCCAGCACTTCACATGCGCCCCCTTTCCTTCAGTAAATAGTCCCGCCCAGGGCATCCGCCCCTTCCGCCCCCCCCTTGTACCGGCCCTGGCTAGTACCATGTTCAACTGTATGTGCAATTGGCTGAGCAGTAGAAATAAATATTTGCATGGACAGTAAATCTGCAGGTAATTCTGAAACCACTTACATCCATTTGAAAATAAATTTTCTTATGCCCCGTACACACGGTCGGACTTTGTTCGGACATTCCGACAACAAAATCCTAGGATTTTTTCCGACGGATGTTGGCTCAAACTTGTTTTGCCTACACACGGTCGCACAAAGTTGTCGGAATTTCCGATCGACAAAAACGCGGTGACGTCAAGCACGTACGACGAGACTAGAAAAGGCCAGTTCAGAACCAAGCGCAGCACCCTTTGGGCTCCTTTTGCTAATCTCGTGTTAGTAAAAGTTTGGTGAGAGACGATTCGCGCTTTTTCAGACTCGTGGCTTTCAGATCGTTTTCTGCCGTTCAGTTTGTGCTTGTGGGTTTGTATCTGCTCTTCAGTGCGTGCAAGCAAGTTCCGCGTGACTTTAAGGAGTCATTGTATTCTTGTTCGTTCGTTACTGTTTTTCAGGTCGCTCTTCACAGGCCTTGCTGTTCTTCAGTGCGTTCTGTTACTTCGTTCTGAGCAGCCGACCGTTTTCTAGCCATGTTTCGTATGCGTACTCCTCGTAGAGTTCGTGCTGTGCGGGGGCTTGGTGTTGGGGTCCTGACCTTGACACAAGTCCAGTCCATGAACAGGGTGGGGAGGAGTTCATGGACCAAGAATTGGTTGCTTCAGCGTGACCAGTTCTCTCATATGCCTTTGCTCCGTGAGATCCGTGAGAATAATCCTGATGATTTCAGGAACTTTCTCCGGATGACAGACCCCGTATTTCACCGTTTGTTGGCTTCGCTGACCCCCTATATCAGCAGGCAGGATACCTGCATGAGGCAAGCCATCACTCCGGAGCAGAGGTTGGTCGCTACCTTGCGGTATTTGGCCACAGGGAGAAGCCTGCAGGACCTCAAGTTCTCGACAGGCATCTCCCCCCAGGCTCTGGGGATCATTATCCCAGAGACCTGTTCTGCCATCATCCAGGTCCTGCAGAAGGAGTATATGAAGGTAAGATTTTTATCCATTTATATCACATTTTATTGTATTGAATGTTTGCTAATATATTGTATTTCTTTCCTCATTCCCTAATTACAATGATTGTATTATGCTGTGAATGTCCCCTTTGTTCTCATGCATGCTGGATTTTTATGTAATTATTCTTTTATGTCCTTCATACATATTTGCCCTTCAATAACCTCTCCAGCATGGTGTCTCCTGGCCCTATATTCACCTCATGTAGTCACTTAACAATGTATTTTATCAGCTCCATAGTAGTGCTTTACCCCAAACACCCCCTAAAATGTTAGGAAATGTTATTTTTGATTTAAATTCAGGCAGAGTGGCAGAGGCTTTTTTTTGTGGTGTCCCCAATTTTTTTGTAACCCTCCCTCCCCCCAACTGCTAAGTCAGCTGATCCCAATTCTCTATCCTCAATCATCTATCTGCTGACTTTGCCAAACCCATACACACTATACCCATCTCTTTTGTGGTCAGATTTATGGATGAATTCCCCAAAGCATGTAGTAGGGTCTGCCTGTATACTTTCCAATGGTACTGTTTATAGTTCTTGTATCCTATTATGATCTTGATAGGTAATAGCAGAATGTCCAAATGTGCTCAAATGTGTACAGTGTGTATTTATATCTTTGTATTATGACACTTCTTACCTGTCCAGTGGGCTGCCAATAGTGTAACTAAGGAGGGGCTGTTCCAAGTAATACCCTGTATTTAGGCATTCATCTCTCAATGAAGTGAAGAGGGTTACCTGTCCAAGAGTCCCCCCCCTATAATGTTAGAAATGGCCCATGAGAGGGGGGGGGATATGATAGGTGTACCTTATACTTTGTTGTTGTTAATTTCCCCTTAATAAATGCTATCTGGAGGTTGACCCATAATGTTTGTGTCTAATCTGCTTGCCAGGTTTCTTTGCCAAAATAGTAATGTTTATTGTTTTTTCCTCAACAGTTTCCTTCCACGCCACAGGAATGGCAGACTGTGGCCTCCCACTTTGCCCAGCGGTGGGACTTTCCTAACTGCGGAGGGGCAATTGATGGGAAACACGTCCACATTGTCCCACCACCCAACTCGGGGTCGTACTATTATAATTACAAGGGGTTTAATAGTATAGTGATGTTGGCGGTGGTGTCGGCTAATTACGACTTCTTGTATGTGGACGTGGGGAAGAATGGCCGGATGTCCGATGGTGGAGTGATCGCCCAGACGGAGTTCTACAGGCGTCTCCAGAATGGCAGCTTGGACTTGCCACCTCCAGAGGACAATTTTGAAGGTCTCCCATTTGTGTTCGTTGCTGATGAAGCATTTGCGCTGGGGGACCACCTGATGCGGCCATTCCCGATGAGGACCCTCACCCCGGAACAGAGGGTTTTTAATTACCGGCTGGCCAGAGCCCGAAGAGTGGTGGAGAACACATTTGGAATCCTGGCCAGCCGGTTCCGATTATTTATGACACCCATCCATATGGCGGAGTATAAACTGAACCAAATAATACTTGCCTGCTGTGTTCTCCATAATTTTTTAAGAAAACATTCAGCAAACTATGCTGGCTCAGTTGGGCCTGAGGCCGGAAATCCAAATCCATCAACACTGACGGCGCTTGAAAGTGGCCGTCCTGGCTTGCCCTCCCTGAGTGCCCGTGATGTCCGGTTACGCTACCTGGAGTTCTTTGCGGGTAGGGGGGCTATCAATATGCCAGACAATCTGTGAAAACTTTTGAAAATAAAAACCAACCCAAAAATATTCTTTGTGGACATTTACTGCTTGTGTTTCTTTTAGCTGACCATGACAGAAATGTGTTGAGTGCAGAAAATGTCGTGATTGGGTAACCTTAGAAAAAACTGTGTTGGCTGGTAATTCCTAAATGCAAAAACACATTTCACTACAAGTGCACTTGCAACTGCACTGAACCTGCACTTGTAGTGCAAAGTGTCTTTTCCCTTAGGAAATAACCCCCATTTTGGCATAAAAGAGCAATTACATCACCCCAAAAGTGTTGTAGTGTTGAGACAATAATCCACACATTCTTGATTAAGCCACTTTTTTATAGCTGCACAATCACATGTGCATTTACGAAAGGTTTTTAAAACAAACCAACATGTTTGTTGTATAACAATGTTTGCAGTAGCATTATGAAAATTCAACATATCCATTTCAGATAAAACAGGCCTGTGTAAAACCAACAAGAAAGCCTAAAAACTTGAACTTACAAAGTTCACATTAGGTAAAACCTGAAGGCTATATCAGACATCAGTATTTAGGAACTGGGTTTGATATAGCGTTCAGATGGGGGGAAATCACCCCTGGAAAAGCCAAATTTGGAAGATGCACACAAATTTACGAATGTCAACATGTGCTATCTGCCATCAGGGGGGATCAAGGGACGTGTTTTGGGGGAGCAAGCCCTTCCTCAACGCGACTTTATAATTGAGGAAGGGTTTGCACCCCCAAAACGCGTCCATTGATCTCCTGTGATGGCAGATAGCACATGTTGGCACACTGTGTGCATCCTCCAAATTTGGCTTTTCAAAACATTGAAAAATATTTGAAAAGATTGCACCACAATAAAACAGGTGATTTTGTGGGGTTTAAATTCGCCCCAAAACATCAATGATGTTATTATTTTTTTTAATAACATCATTGATTTGTTGCTGTATGTTGTGCAATTCGAGATTACATCCCATGATCTCCCCGATCAGGATCTGGGCACTTTCAGAAGTAAAGCGTTCTGGATCCCTCACATCACGATCACCTAAAAAGAGATAAAGAACCAAAAAAAAGGTCTCAAAAATCTGCCACCAGCCATCTCTTTTACCTGAGCCTGTGGTCGCAGACACTCACCTGTTGTGGTGCCAATCTCCACCACATCTTCTTCTTCCTCCTGCTCTTCTTCTTGTGTTGGTATTTCCCCTTCTTCCAGAGGTGGGGGGTCTCTGGTCTCCTGGGATGAGGGGTGTCCTCCGAGTCTTTTCTCCCCTATGTAAAACAAAAATGGTATAATTAGCACACAGATATTTGATGGCAGAACTATAGAACTAGGAAACATTGCTTGGAAGTGGGGTACAATTGTCTATTTTAGCCGAGTTCCAATATGTATTTTTTTTATTGCCCTTTGTCAAGCTGCAATACTTTACCGGTTTAGTTTTAACTTCACAGATGGAGACCCCCCTATAGTATACACTGGAGCACCTGTGTGGCCCCCCTAATAAAAATGGTGTTCTTGTGTCCCACACTAGTGCTCCAGTGTCCAGATGTGAAAGCAGCTGCTCAGTGTCCTCTCCTTACACACAATCTAGTTGGCATTTCATTCTAGTAACAAACCCATCTACACAAACAAATATTTGGCATCCAAGTAGGCCCCCAAAAATGTGTGAAAATGCATATGGCCTCAACAATGGTGTTCTAGAGGCCGAAAGAAAAATGTTTGATACGAACGAATAATGTGCCCATGAACATTAAAGTTGACCTTTGGAAACGTTACAACTAATCAAAGCATATGGAGCAGAACGAACGTAATAAAGACATAAAGAATAGGAACACAGCACAACTACTTACTTTTTTGCAGCACTCTCCGGATCTTTCGGTACTGCTCTGGCTCTCTCAACTTCAGGTCCGACCACCGCTTCCTGAGCTGATCTTTAGACCTTCGTACCCCGAAATTCCGCTCTAGACTCCTGACCACTTTCGCCATGATTTTGGCCTTTCGGATGTTGGGGTGGGGGTAAGGCCCATATTTCCCGTCATAGTCGGACTTCCTCATGATGTCGACCATCTCCAACATCTCCCCAAACGACATATTTGTGGCCTTAAAACGTCTCCTTCTGGATCGGGACGTGCCTGGATCCGCCCTTTCCTCCTCCTCCTCGTTGCTAGAATTAGCCCGCACCTGCTGTATGTCCGCCATCATGCTCTTCCCCCACTGCGCCGAACGAAAAGGGGCGGGGAATACACTAGAAAGAACGTCAGGGGCGGGCGGAGTTACACGCATGCGCAGTGTATATAAAGCGTAACACACGTGCGTATTACGTTTGATCTGTGAGCGGAGGAAGGAGCATTGAACGCGGCGATCGTAAGAACGAAGGTAAGAGACAAACTTGGGCCTATACTGCTTCTATAGATTGAGGCCTATATTGTAACAAGATTAGGAGAGTTTGGTCTGACATTAGGCTTTGTCTTGTGTTGTGTCTTGCAGTGAACATGGATATGGTACTTGTCACGGACCTGGCCGGAGCAGAGGCTGTTGGAGAGGACTGTGTGCGGGCCTGTTGCCCACCGATTATGGGCCCTAGCATTTGAGGTGAATGAGAAATCCAGTCTGAACTGTATTAATCAGACTCAGTCATGTATATATTGTATGGGGACTCCTTACTGTAGATTTGTGTCCCTGAAGAGGGAGGGGGGATTCCTCCAGCAGCCCCCTGCTGATAATACTGATTCATTCTGTTGGGACACATCCTGTGAGGAGATGCTGGTGTTATCAACATGTCTTTATGTTAATTGTGAGAGCTGATCACATTATCCACCAGCACTGGCTAATAGACGAATGGTCTAGGCTGAGGAGGGGGGAGATTGTTGTTTGTATTGTTAATTGTAATTAGCTCCAGCTATTGTGTTTATATTAATGTGTGAAGCTCGGTGCCCACAAGACTGTCATCTGGTCTGGGTACATTTTGTAGTAAATTAGCTCATGTTAATTAGGTTAGCTTTGAGTCATCCCTGCTGTATAAAGGTCTGTGAGATCTCAAAATAAAAGTTAGTTCTGATGTACTCCAAGACTGGTGTTGTCTAGTTCTTGGGGTTCCTATAGCCAGATCCATTGGACTCGTGTTCCAGAACTTAGGAAGCGGTATATGACGGAAGCACTCAAGCGGAGTGTGGGACGTTCCGTGACAGTACTGAAAGAAGATACTGACTTCATGTCAGTCTTCATTGATATGCTAAGGGAGCTGCCCTGTCTGTGGGAGATTACCCACCCCCATTACAAGAACCAAGCAAAGAGGAAGGCAGCACTGGAGCAATTGTGTGAAATTATGAAGCAGGTGATCCCCACGGCAGACATCCTCTATTTAAAGATTTTCATTGGTGGCCTGAGGAGCACATATCTGAGGGAGCGCAGGAAAGTCCTGGATTCACAGAGATCCGGAGCAGCAGATGACATCTATGTCCCCAGGATGTTGTACTACGACAGGCTGCATTTTCTGGCAGGCCAGACTGAACCCGGGCCATCCCTCTCAAGTCTTCCTTCCACACTTCCTTCCCGTCCGGCTGAGGCTTCTGACGCCCAACCTGGGCCTTCCAGGCCACATGTGGAGGAGCCCAGATTGAGCCAGGTATAGCATTCTTCTAAATATTTCTGCTTGTCCAATCAATGATGTTAACTAGATGTTAGTTGGGAGTACTAATTTAGGATTGTGATTGATGATGCAAAAACTAAAACCATGTCCCTTTTTCATACACAGGGAAGTCTCAGCCAGGAGGTGGCCGGGCCGAGCCGGCTGGCTGATGTGCAGGTCCCTCCACCCACGGTGAAAACAGAAAGTGGCAGTAGGAGGAGTACCCTGGAGGAGGCGGCTATCAGATTTTTTTGTAGGGCTACTGAGGTCCTGGGAGCACCCCACACCAGGCAGGAGAACATTGGTGCATTCATTGCATATAAAATGCAGAGGATGGAGGAGGGCCAACAAGCCATGTGTGAGGCCCTCATATCAGAGGCTCTGGAGAGAGGTATGAGGGCCCAAATTACACCTGACACACACCTTTGTGATGGTCCTCCTCCTCCTCCTGCAGGTCCTCCTCCTCCTCCTCCCTCTCCTCCAGGTCCCCCCAGTCCTCCTCCAGGTCCCCCCAGTCCTCCTCCACCTCCAGGTCCTACTCCTCCTCCTGCCACATCTACAACTGCACAGCGACAGCCCGGAAGGAAATGTGAAAGGAAGACCAGAGAGTGATTGCCCTGGATCCAGTCTGGTCGGCCAAAAAATGCAGCCTCTTGTGGTACCACAGCCTGGGGACACTGATGTCATCTGCTGCTATCCCGATCTCTGTGAATCCCGGACCAGACTGCCCTCCCTTATATATGGACTCCTCAGGCCACCAATTTTGAGCTTTAAGAATTGTTGTCTGCCGTGGGGGTCCCAGGCTTCACTAATTTCTCATGTTTCTCCAGTGTTGCCTTCCTCTTTGTTTGGTTCTGATACCTTAATAAAGGATTTTTGGTTTGAATTATACTCTCCTATGTGTTTTACTTCAAAAATGATGGTTTGTTTGTGAGGATTCAGGTACATTTCAAATATACAATGTGAAATGAACAAGGGACACCAACAACAAAAAATCTCATGGAGATTAAATAATAAAAGATATCAATGGTGTTGGGGTAACTTGACACACAAAACACACACCAAAAATATTCTGGAGTAAAAATAAAAATAACATTGAACAAAGATCAGCCTTGGAAAAAATACAAACATTAAAGAAAAAAAAAGGCTTTTAAAAAAAAAAAAAAAAAACATAAAAAATATAAAACTGTCAGATGTGACAACTAATAACAATATATTGAGGGAATCCCACTAAAAAAACACAAATAAAAGTTTGTGAGAAGTGTGTGTGAATATGAGCAGCAAAACTACTTAATTCTTGTCACATTATAAAGAAGAAGAGAGTGCGCTGTATTAAACCATTTTTGACATTGCAGCGTGACGAAAGTGCTGTATCCATTCCGAACGCTAAGTTTACCAGAACGAGCTGTCCCGTGTCGGAATTTCTTCTGAGCATGTGTGGCACTTTGTGCGTCGGAACAGGCCACACACGGTCGGAATTGACGCGATCGGATTTTGTTGTCGGAAAATTTTATCTCCTGCTGTCCAACTTTGTGTGTCGGAAAATCCGATGGAAAATGTCCGATGGCGCCCACACACGGTCGGAATTTCCGACAACACGCTCCGATCGGACATTGTCCATCGGAAAATCCGACCGTTTGTACGGGGCATTAGTCTGGAGTTAAAACTGGACAGTATCAATTATGATTTCTGATGATCTCAAGCTACAAAGACACAGTGAAGAGGTGGGATGTCAGCCGGGTTGAATTTTCGAAGCTTATTGACTTCTATTTCTCTGGTTCAGCACTGGCAATGCGTGTGTCTGCTCTTCACATAGACATACACATTCATAGCACAAGTATGCATGTCTGTGTACCTGTTACACAGTTGTATTGTTTCTTGTTACCCAACTTCATGTAATATTCATAGGTAGCTTGTTCAACTGACTGGAAGAAAGCCAATTTATCAGTGAAACAAAGCAGATGATTGAAAGGACGCTGTAGACACATGGTCGCTGAAAGGCAGTTGAGCACCCAGGGCACGGAACGTTGCTGAGGTCTTAGTTTTAATTAATGCTAAAATGTATTTTTTTTAAATCTGACCGATGTGAGTGAAGTGGTACTCTCAGATGTTAAAGATCATCTGTTAGATTTGATGGGAAGGAAAAGAATCCCTATCTGATAGTTACTGCGAAATGTATAGTCACATCCTCCTATCCCAATGCTTCCAGCCTATGCGTGCTGCACAGCACAGGTAACAGTCAGAGTGAATGGAGACATACAGGTCAGTGTTCTTTACATTTTTCAGGAGCGCACACAAAACTCTGCTCTGTGTAATTAAAGCGGATCTTCACTGCACCTGAAAACCACACCAAAAACACTACATGCATGCCCCACTTTTAAGTACACAATGGGACCAGAGCATGTATGCAAAATGAAAATGTAAAAGCAGAAGTAAACCCATCCATAAAACAGTTTCATTTCCGGCACGTGCCGGAAATGTAACACTCCCATTGGTTGTGCTCTCAATTAAACTGTCAAACCATACAATGGCTGGTGTCATATATGATCACATGTGCAGCATCATGGCAGTTGAAGATTAAACAGAGGCAAAGATAGCAGCTTCCTTGGCTGAAAACGATAGGGGGATTTACTTACAATACCCTTTTTCACTTCTCAATGCATGTACTCCATTGCAATAGTCATTTACAGGCATAACTGAATACAAGGCAAGCTGCCCAACCCCAAAATTGGATATGTGGCATAGTAGTGCCATGTCAAGTTAACCAAGATTTACCATGGACGCCAATGTTAAAAACCGGGAGCAGTGCTATGTCAAGCTGACTATAGAGACCAATGTGTCCGTACTCGCGAGTGTACGTAAAGTGAGTGTATGTAAAGTGAGGTATGCCTGTATTTAATTCATGTTTAATATTCAAAGAAATCTCCCCCTTCCATCCATGTCTCTATGCTTTATTGTGTTTAGAAATCATTTTGAAAAACACCCCCTAGCATTTCTGGCCATAGCCATCTGGAAGAAGGGCAAATGATTCATGTGGCATTTACTTCCTGGAATCCATCTGCCATTGGCTCAAGCATACATGAGGGTGTGCTTAGCTGAGAAAACCCCTCCTCCTCTCCTCCCCTCCTGAAGACTCCTTGGATGTATGGCATCATTTGCCTAGGCAAGAAACCAGGAAGTAACTGAAGAAATGTAAAAAAAAAAGTTTAAAACAAGGAAATATGATATACTTTCCTATCTATATACTAATGCTAGCAGCATGAGAATTAAACATAATCAATGTTGATTGGGAGAGTGAAATTGCACTTTAAATACATTTAGTGAGTAGTGACCTCAGATGGGGTTAGTTTTTTATTGGATTTACAAGTACATTCAGACCTGCTAACTAATTTCTAATACATAAAAGGAACACTTAGGCAGCCAATGGGTGTATCTGTTTTTTTTTTAATCAACAGGTTGAACAAAAAAGTGGACCTGATTCTTCCATCCGCACATTTGAGGTGGATGAGGGAATCCTTACCCGCAATTAGAATACACTGATCGATGCTGCCGGCTATAGCCGGCAGCGCTGATCAAGTGAGGAAAATCTGGCATTGTGTTGTACCTTCAGTACAATCTCCGTGCCCATACACAGATTGAAACTCAGCCAGTCCCTGCTGAACTCGCCAAATTTTGATCCATATATGGCTGGCTTAAATGTTTGCAAACATCAGGTCTTTTATCTGTAATAGAATAAAGTAAATTGGAGTAAATTTAAAAGAGCAAACGAAAGTCCTGGATGGCTTAACTTCAATGTAAAAATGCATATAACAGCAAAGGTGAAGGCCTTCAAAAAATACAAGGCTGAGGGATCATCATCAGCATTCAGACTTTACCAAGAAGGCTACAAGAAATGTAAGGGTGCAATTAGGGTGGCTAAGATAGAACACGAAAGACACATAGCGGAGGAGAGCAAAAAAAAATTCCAAGAATGTCTTTAAATATATAAAAAGGGAGGACAGACCATATTGGCCCCATAAAGAATGAGGAAGGAAATCTAGTTACAAAGGATGGGGGGATTGGAAAGGTATTGAATTTATTCTTCTCCTCAGTCTTCACGAGGGAATCGGGGGGGGAGGGGGGGTTTCAGTAACCAAAACTGCGGTGTTTAGAAGTAGACTTGGAAAACTTAACATTAATAAGTCACCGGGACCTGATGGCTTGCACCTGAGGGTCCTTAGGGAACTCAGTCAAGTAATTGCCAGACCATTGTTCCTAATTTTTACTGACAGTCTACTGACTGGAATGGTACCAGCTGATTGGAGAAAAGCCATTGTAGCACCAATATTTAAAAAAGGGCCAAAATACATCCCTGGGAATTACAGACCAGTTAGCCTAACATCAATAGTATGCAAGCTCTTGGAGGGGATGATAAGGGACTATATACAAGATTTTAGTAAGGAAAACGGTATCATTAGCAGTAATCAGCATGGATTCATGAAGAATCGTTCTTGCCAAACCAATCTATTAACCTTCTATGAGGAGGTGAGTTGCCATCTAGATAAAGGAAGCCCATAGACGTGGTATATCTGGATTTTGAAAAAGCATTTGACACAGTTCCCCATAAACGTTTACTGTACAAAGTAAGGTCCATTGGCATGGACCATAGGGTGAATACATGGATTGAAAACTGGCTACAAGGGCGAGTTCAGAGGGTGGTGATAAATGGGGAGTACTCGGAATGAGCAGGTGTGGAAAGTGGGGTCCCCCAGGGTTCTGTGCTGGGACCAATCTTATTTAATTTACTCATAAACGACCTGGAGGATGGGGTAAACAGTTCAATCTCTGTATTTGTGGACGATACTAAGCTAAGCAGGGCAATAACTTCTCTGCAGGATGTGGAAACCTTGCAAGAATATCTGAACAAATGAATGGGGTGGGCAACTACATGGCAAATGAGGTTTAATGTGTAAAAATTTAAAATAATGCATTTGGGTTGCAAAAATATGAATGCAATCTACTCATTAGGGGAGAACCTCTGGGGGAATCAAGGATGAAAGGATGGAAAAGGACCTGGGGACCTCTTAGTATAACTAAAGGCTTATATATGACATTCTAAACAAGCGCCACATCTAGTTTCTATGCTATGCTACTATGTACAACACTCACAAAGTAAACTAAAATTTTATTTTAACCCCCCCTGACTAAGCCAAATCCTCTTTCATTAGTATCATACACTACCTCTCCCAGACACTGCAACCCACAGTGCGAGGGTTTCAGTAACAGAGGCAATGATGCCAATCCAAAAAGCAATGGGCAGGACTAGGTGTGGTCAGACGCTTCAGACTTGGTAATCAACAGTAATAATGCAGATAGTATAGCCTCACTTCCTGCAAAAAAAAAATTAATTCCGTTGTAGTGCAAGCAGACACAGGGGCACAGCCTACTTGAGGCTGAGAACTCCGCTCTGAATTCAGGAGCAGTGCAGCATTGTGGTCACAACTAGGGATGAGCCGAACACCCCCCGGTTCGGTTCGCACCAGAACCCGCGAACGGACCGCAAGTTCGCACGAACGTTAGAACCCCATTGACGTCTATGGGACTCGAACGTTCGAAATCAAAAGTGCTCATTTTAAAGGCTAATTTGCATGGTATTGTCCTAAAAAGGGTGTGGGGACCCGGGTCCTACCCCAGGGGACATGTATCAATGCAAAAAAAACTTTTAAAAACGGCCGTTTTTTCGGGAGCAGTGATTTTAATGATGCTTAAAGTAAAAAAAAAAAAAGTGAAATATTCCTTTAAATATCGTACCTGGGGGGTGTCTATAGTATGCCTGTAAAGTGACGCGTGTTTCCCATGTTTAGAACAGTCCCTGCACCAAATGTCATTTTTAAAGGAAAAAATCTCATTTAAAACTGCTTGCGGGTTTAATGTCATGTCGGGTCCTGCCAATATGGATGAAAATCAGTGAGACAAACGGCATGGGTACCCCCCAGTCCATTACCAGGCCCTTTGGGTCTTGTATGGATATTAAGGGGAACCCCGCACCCAAATTAAAATAAGGAAAGGTCCCTATATACTCTGAACAGCAGTATACAGGCGGTGCAAACAAGACAGGGACTGTAGGTTTGTTGTTAAGTAGAATCTGTTTGTAATTTTGAACATTTTTAACGTGTTTAGCTCCAGCCAAAAAATCTTTTCTAAGCTTTTTGGAAAACATAGGGAAGGGTTATCACCCCTGTGACATTTGTTTTGCGTCTTTCCTCCTCTTCAGAAGATTTCACCTCACTTTTTTGTCCCAATGAAAAATGTTTTTTGAAAATTTGGGTTTTTTTGTGGAACAAGGATTGGAAAGCATCAGTGGAAAGGAGAAATTGTTTTCCCATATTAACTCTTACATGAGAGAATTTCCCTTCCTAGGGGTAGATTTCATCTCACTTCCTGTTGTCTCCTTCCGTTTGCAAGTAGGAGTCGTTTGTAAGTTAGATGTTTGAAAGTAGGGTCCTGCCCTATATACTCAGCAGAAATTTGGGCCTTAGGTGTTGCTGTGGCCAAAACACTGTAAGCCCTCACAGGGCCCTGCTGTGAAATATTAGATCAAGAATTGTAATTACATGCCCCTGTTGAACAGGAGCTGAAAAATTAGGCCTTAGGCACTGGTGCTGGTGCCACAACACTGCAACCCCTCACAGACACTCTAGTTGGAACGCAGGAACGAGCCCTGCTGCAAAGTATTGCATCAAAAATTGTAATTACACGCCCCTGTTAGACAGGGGCAGAAAAATTGGGCCTTAGGCACCGGTGCTGGTGCCACAACACTGCAACCCCTCACAGACACTCTAGTTGGAATGCAGGAACGAGCCGTGCTGCAAAGTATTACATCAAAAATTGTAATTACACGCCCCTGTTATACAGGGGCTGAAAAATTGTGCCTTAGGCACTGGTGGTGGCGCCCAGAACCAAAAATGTTCTTACAAGCTATCAGCGTGATGATTGAGGAGGAAGAGGATAATTACTTAGGGATAGTCACTCAGCATCAGCATAGGCAGTCTTTGAAGGGATCTGAAAAAAATTATTCAGTTACATCAGCATCAGGTGCTTGGTAGCTGGTGGTGATCCAAGACTGATTCATTTTTATGAAGGTCAGCCGATCGACCGAGTCAGTGGACAGACGCACCCTGTGATCGGTTACCACGCCTCCAGCAGCACTGAATGTGCGTTCCGAAAGAACGCTGGATGCAGGACAGGCCAGTAGCTCAATTGCATACTGTGCAAGCTCTGGCCAGTGATCCATCCTCAAGACCCAGTAACCCAGAGGATTTTCGGTGGGAAAGGTGTCCAAGTCTGATCTTGCCCCTAGGTATTCCTGCACCATGTAAAACAGACGCTGGCGATGGTTGCTGGAACCGATCATACCTTGGGGCTGCGGACCAAAAAATTGTCTGAACGCATCGGTCAGACGGCCACCTTCTCCACCTCTCCTTCTTTGACTGACCGAAGCCTCAGCAACACGTTGTCCAGAAACAGGAGTTTGTAACCTCCCAGTCTCTGGGAACGCGTTGCACAGACCTTTCTGCAAGGCCTCCCGAAGATGTTTCATCCTCTGCTCCCTCTGCGATGGCAAGATAAGGTCCGCAACCTTACCCTTGTAACGTGGATCAAGGAGGGTTGCCAGCCAGTATTGGTCCTTCTCCTTGATACCACGAATACGAGGATCCTTACGCAGGCTTTGCAGGATCAGGGAGGCCATGCAGCGTAGGTTTGCTGAGGCATTCGGTCCGGAGTCCTCTGGGTCACTAAGGACAACAACGTCCGCAGCCACCTCCTCCCAGCCACGTACAAGTCCATGTGTTCCTTGGGACTGATCCCTTAAAGACTGCTGATGCTGAGTGCCAGGCTCCACCTCCATACTGACACAATCTTCCTCCTCCTCCTCCTCCTCCTCCTCGTCCTCTTCCTGTGTGATCGGCGGGCACGCAGGAACACTGTCTGGATAAAGGGGGCCTTGAGAGCTAAGGAAGTCCTCCTCTTCCTGCCTCTGTTCTGCCTCAAGTGCCCTGTCCATTATTCCACGCAGCGTGTGCTCCAACAGGTGGACAAGGGGGACAGTGTCACTGATGCATGCACTGTCAGTGCTCACCATCCTCGTGGCCTCCTCGAATGGTGACAGGACAGTGCATGCATCCCTGATCATGGCCCACTGGCGTGGGGAAAAAAAACCAAGGTCCCCTGACCCTGTCCTGGTGCCATAGTCGCACAGGTACTCATTTATGGCCCTCTGCTGCGTGTGCAGCCGCTGCAGCATGGCCAATGTCGAGTTCCACCTGGTGGGCATGTCACAGATTAGGCGGTTCTTGGGTAGGTTAAACTCCTTTTGGAGGTCCGTCAGCCGAGCACTGGCATTATATGACCGGCGGAAATGCACACAGACTTTCCTGGCCTGCCTCAGGACATCCTGTAAGCCCGGGTACCTGCCCAAGAACCGCTGCACCACCAAGTTAAGGACGTGAGCCAAACAGGGCACATGGGTCAGTTGTCCCTGTCGGAGGGCAGAGAGGAGGTTGGTGCCATTGTCGCAAACCACCATTCCTGCCTTAAGTTGGCGTGGCGTCAACCACCTCTGAACCTGCCCCTGCAGAGCTGACAGAACCTCTGCCCCAGTGTGGCTCCTGTCCCCCAAGCACACCAGCTCAAGCACCGCATGGCATCTTTTGGCCTGCGTACTTGCGTAGCCCCTTGAACGCCTACGGAGCACCGCTGGTTCCGAGGAAGAGGCCATGGAGGAAGAAGAAGAGGAGGGGGTGGAGGAGAGAGGTGTGTCACAATCAGCATTTTGGAGGCGTGGTGGCGGAACAACCTCCAACACTACTGCACCTTGTCCTGCATCCTTCCCAGCTGCCAGCAGAGTCACCCAATGCGCCGTGAAACTTAAGTAACGTCCCTGTCCATGCCTGCTGGACCATGAGTCAGCGGTAATATGCACCTTACCGCTGACCGCCCTGTCCAGCGAGGCATGGACATTGCCTTCCACATGCCGGTAGAGAGCTGGAATCGCCTTCCGTGAGAAAAAGTGGCGTTTGGGTACCTGCCACTGAGGAACCGCACATTCCACAAACTCACGGAAGGGGGCAGAGTCTACCAACTGAAAAGGCAGCAGTTGAAGTGCTAGCAATTTTGCCAAGCTAGCATTCAACCGCTGGGCATGTGGATGGCTGGGAGCAAACTTCTTTCGGCGGTGCAGCAGCTGGGGCAGGGAAATTTGCCTGGTACAATCTGGCGTCGGTGTACCAAAAGCAGATTGCCCACAAGTACTTGGCTGTGACACACCTAATTCTACACCTTCATTCCTCTCACTGCAGGTCTCAGAGAGGACTGAAGGTCTAGTGGGGTTGGAAATCTCAGCTGATGAGGAGCAAGGAGAGATCCTCTTTGTTCTTTGGTGTGGGTCTTTTAGATATGCTTGCCAACGAACTGCATGGCAGGTCAACATATGTCTGGTCAAGCATGTGGTACCCAAGCGGGAGATGTTTTGGCCACACGAGATACGCTTGAGACATATGTTGCAAATAGCAGCGGTGCGATCTGATGCACTCGTCTCAAAAAAGGCCCACACCAAAGAACTTTTTGAATAACGCGCAGAGACTGCAGCGCCCTGCACATGTGGAGCTTTGGGGTGTGATGCAGTCAATGTGCTGCCCTTAGGCTGGCCCCTGGAGGGCATCCTGCCTCGTTGGTGATGTGCCGCCTCCTCCTCCTCCTCCTCCTCCTCTCTCCTATCAGGCACCCACGTTGAGTCAGTGACCTCATCATCCCCTCCCTCCTCATCACTGGAGCAAACCTGGCAGTATGCTGCAGCAGGGGGAGCATGACTGCCAGATTGCTGTCCTTCTTGGGCACCCCCTCTGTCCGTGCTCATGTTACTGCCTTCATCGAGCTCAGTATCATCATCAGAGCCTTCCAAACGCTGGGCATCCTCCTGGAGCATGTACCCAACACTGTGGTCAAACAGTTCGAGGGAATCCTCATGAGGACATGGTGGAGCTAGGGAAGGAGTCACTGATGACATTGAGCTGAGGGAAGAGGCCGCTGCTTTGCCAGACAAAGCACCCTGGGCATGGGTGAGAGAGGATGAGGAGGATGAGGACGGCTTGGTCATCCACTCGACCAAGTTTTCCGCATGTTGCGGCTCAACACGGCCAGCTGCCGAAAAAAAGGCCAAGCGTGTCCCATGGCCACGTGCTGATGAGGATGCACCGTCTCCACGACCAGCACTAGACACAGAGCCTGCTTGCCCTCTCTTATTGGCTTGTGACTGTCTGCCTCTCCTTCTTGGCCTTCCAGACATACTAATGGCCTGTAGCTGCACTAAGCTGGGATAGAACACCTGTAATTTTCTTCAGGTAGCTTTATATACTGTAACCAGACAAGCCTGCCTGTCAGTAGGAAGATAACAGGAACGGATCTAGCTGAACACTGTGAGCAGGACGCACTGCACTAAATGTAAATAGCAGGAACGGATCTAGCTGAACACTGTGAGCAGGACGCACTGACTGCACTAAATGTAAATAGCAGGAACGGATCTAGCTGAACACTGTGAGCAGGACGCACTGCACTAAATGTAAATAGCAGGAACAGATCTAGCTGAACACTGTGAGCAGGACGCACTGCACTAAATGTAAATAGCAGGAACGGATCTAGCTGAACACTGTGAGCAGGACGCACTGACTGCACTAAATGTAAATAGCAGGAACAGATCTAGCTGAACACTGTGAGCAGGACGCACTGCACTAAATGTAAATAGCAGGAACGGATCTAGCTGAACACTGTGAGCAGGACGCACTGACTGCACTAAATGTAAATAGCAGGAACAGATCTAGCTGAACACTGTGAGCAGGACGCACTGCACTAAATGTAAATAGCAGGAACAGATCTAGCTGAACACTGTGAGCAGGACGCACTGCACTAAATGTAAATAGCAGGAACGGATCTAGCTGAACACTGTGAGCAGGACGCACTGACTGCACTAAATGTAAATAGCAGGAACAGATCTAGCTGAACACTGTGAGCAGGACGCACTGACTGCACTAAATGTAAATAGCAGGAACAGATCTAGCTGAACACTGTGAGCAGGACGCACTGCACTAAATGTAAATAGCAGGAACGGATCTAGCTGAACACTGTGAGCAGGACGCACTGCACTAAATGTAAATAGCAGGAACGGATCTAGCTGAACACTGTGAGCAGGACGCACTGACTGCACTAAATGTAAATAGCAGGAACAGATCTAGCTGAACACTGTGAGCAGGACGCACTGCACTAAATGTAAATAGCAGGAACGGATCTAGCTGAACACTGTGAGCAGGACGCACTGCACTAAATGTAAATAGCAGGAACGGATCTAGCTGAACACTGTGAGCAGGACGCACTACACTAAATGTAAATAGCAGGAACGGATCTAGCTGAACACTGTGAGCAGGACGCACTGCACTAAGTGTAAATAGCAGGAACGGATCTAGCTGAACACTGTGAGCAGGACGCACTGCACTAAATGTAAATAGCAGGAACGGATCTAGCTGAACACTGTGAGCAGGACGCACTGCACTAAATGTAAATAGCAGGAACGGATCTAGCTGAACACTGTGAGCAGGACGCACTGCACTAAATGTAAATAGCAGGAACGGATCTAGCTGAACACTGTGAGCAGGACGCACTGCACTAAATGTAAATAGCAGGAACGGATCTAGCTGAACACTGTGAGCAGGACGCACTGACTGCACTAAATGTAAATAGCAGGAACGGATCTAGCTGAACACTGTGAGCAGGACGCACTGCACTAAATGTAAATAGCAGGAACGGATCTAGCTGAACACTGTGAGCAGGACGCACTGCACTAAATGTAAATAGCAGGAACGGATCTAGCTGAACACTGTGAGCAGGACGCACTGACTGCACTAAATGTAAATAGCAGGAACGGATCTAGCTGAACACTGTGAGCAGGACGCACTGCACTAAATGTAAATAGCAGGAACGGATCTAGCTGAACACTGTGAGCAGGACGCACTGCACTAAATGTAAATAGCAGGAACGGATCTAGCTGAACACTGTGAGCAGGACGCACTGCACTAAATGTAAATAGCAGGAACGGATCTAGCTGAACACTGTGAGCAGGACGCACTGCACTAAATGTAAATAGCAGGAACAGATCTAGCTGAACACTGTGAGCAGGACGCACTGACTGCACTAAATGTAAATAGCAGGAACGGATCTAGCTGAACACTGTGAGCAGGACACACTGACTGCACTAAATGTAAATAGCAGGAACGGATCTAGCTGAACACTGTGAGCAGGACGCACTGACTGCACTAAATGTAAATAGCAGGAACGGATCTAGCTGAACACTGTGAGCAGGACGCACTGCACTAAATGTAAATAGCAGGAACGGATCTAGCTGAACACTGTGAGCAGGACGCACTGCACTAAATGTAAATAGCAGGAACGGATCTAGCTGAACACTGTGAGCAGGACGCACTGCACTAAATGTAAATACCAGGAACGGATCTAGCTGAACACTGTGAGCAGGACGCACTGACTGCACTAAATGTAAATAGCAGGAACGGATCTAGCTGAACACTGTGAGCAGGACGCACTGACTGCACTAAATGTAAATAGCAGGAACAGATCTAGCTGAACACTGTGAGCAGGACGCACTGCACTAAATGTAAAGAGCAGGAACGGATCTAGCTGAACACTGTGAGCAGGACGCACTGCACTAAATGTAAAGAGCAGGAACAGATCTAGCTGAACACTGTGAGCAGGACGCACTGCACTAAATGTAAAGAGCAGGAACAGATCTAGCGTAATCTAGCTCTCAAATCAAATGACACTGTCTGTCTCTCTCTCTATCAGCACACCGAAACACACTACACAGGGCCGCCGTGCAGGCGGCCTTATATAGTGTGGGGCGTGTACTAAATCCCCTGAGCCATAATTGGCCAAAGCCACCCTGGCTTTGGCCAATTACAGCTCTCTCTACTGACGGCGCTGTGATTGGCCAAGCATGCGGGTCATAGTGCATGCTTGGCCAATCATCAGCCAGCAATGCACTGCGATGCCGCAGTGAATTATGGGCCGTGACGCGCCACACGAATTTGGCGCGAACGGCCCATAACGTTCGCAATTCGACGGACGGTCGAACAGCCGATGTTCGAGTCGAACATGGGTTCGACTCGAACACGAAGCTCATCCCTAGTCACAACATCACAGGAAGCTACATTACGTGGACTTAATGGCAGGATCAACATGTGTTTGAAGGACTTTGCAAGCGGACTAAGGGAAACCTGGCAATGCAGATGGGCTTATGGTTAATTATTCATTTAATGTTATTTTTTTATAAATTGTATTTTTCAAGTAGGAGATCATAGCTCTACTTTGTTAGAAGAGTTTACTCTTTTTATGTCTACCCAAAACTCAACCCTAACCCTTAAAAAGGATTTTTAAGGTTCATTGACTGAGCTAGCCGACAGCCAAACTGGGACCTGCTAACAAGCAGCTGCAAAAATAAGGTTTGACTGTGAGTGGGGAGCTGACATTCCCCCCTCTGTCCTGGTGACTTTGGTGATTTCTCTAAAGATGGGTCAAGTAGATTGTCAGATAGAAATGCTGACAGTGAGATGTCGTTATGCCTATATTATGCATTACATATGAAATGTTGCTATTGTACTTCCTGTGATGAAAATGACAATAAAACACAGTTTAAAAAAAAAAAAAAGATGGGTCAAGTAGAGAACAAGATCCCCAACTGCACTGAGACTGTGGAGCTACTGGAGCCCAATAGCTTTGGATTTCTTTGACTGATTTTCTCTACCTGAAAAAAAGGATACACTGCAGAACTTTCTAAGGTAATATTGAGAGGCTGGTGGGATCCAAAGATTCAAGAACTAAGAACAATGGGAAAGAATTACTAGAGGCAAATAGGTCTTTCACATTGCAAGGGAATTTTCCCTTAGCTTGGTGAATGAGGTGACGCTCTGCTGACTTCCATCATCAAATCAAGTGCAAGCAAAAACATATTTTCCTGACAGACTCCATGGCAGCCTACGTGTGGGTTAACCCCGCCTCCTCTCCAATGCTATAGGACCCCATTCCCATAAATGAGTGCTCACCACTAGCTACTGTGTTCCTTTTTTGTCCTCCTCTATGGACCTACACATGCTGTTCGCATCAAGATTGATTGAATCCAAGATTGATTGATTCCAAGATTGGCATACCTGTGCGGTGCAGCTCAAAAGCCCAGCTATGAGCGGGCGAGTAGCTTGAAGAGGCTTGAATGTTCCCCCTTGGTGGATGGGTGGTCGCCTCTGTATGCCCGGCGGACAGTTCTCATCAACGGCTGGCAAGGTCTGTGGATGTTTTCTCATACTCCATGGCAGTGTTTCTATGTGTTGTATGTATTTTCCCTGGTGATCCAGTGTGTCCTATCCCCCTCATGGCGGCTGGTTCGCGTGCGTTCCAGCCCGCCACGGCACTTCCGGGTTGCGGCAGTCTCGCCGCTGGCACCTGCGCTGTAGCCAACCTGAGAGCGAGGTTTGGCTCGCGCATGCGCAGTACGGCGGCTCGTTCGTCGCCCGCGCAGGCGCTGTACGGTGGTTCCCCTTTGCGCATGCGCTGTAGGGGATAATGTCACGGGCGGGGAATTTAAATTCCGCCCTCCTGTCCTGCTGAGTTGGGATCTCCCTTGGTAGGGAAAGGAGGAGCGGATCCCTGCTGGTCTCCAGGTGAGTGGTGGAAACCTCTGCATTTAAAAAAAAAAAAAAAAGAGAGCAAAATAATGGAAAATTGTTCTTTTATCATTATATATGTTATCTAAATATACATACATATGCGGCTGGAAGTTGTTTCTCCTTTGCATTGATTATATGTTGATACATGCCTTGTGCATATTATAAAAAAAAAAAAAAAAAAGAAGAGGCAAGCAGAGTTTTTTCTTTTTCTCTAAAACCTTCTCATATTTTGATGCCTAGGTTTTCTTAGACCATTATCCCTGCAGACTATTAAAGTGACATTTCGTGTCCCTGGTTATGGACAATTCACCGCCTTTAAGTGGCCAGCCCTCACGCACAAGGTATGTGCTCGTGAGGGGAGGGGATGAGATTTATGCACATTATTGTCGTGCTGATACCATGTTCTACCTTTATTCTCTCCCCTTCCCCTATTTTTTTCTCTTCCCAGCCCTTCTAGGTCGGACCCGCTAAATGCGGTCCAGAATGCCAATGACCTTGCCAAGCCACAATACAATTCATCTTCATCCAGACGAGATTCACAGTCCGGATCCCACCAGAGGAGACGCTCTCGTTCCTCCTCAAGACACCGCTCCCACCGCCATGACAGCCGCTCAGACCACAGAGCCTGCTGGGGATGTAGGACACGAATCCCGGAGGGCAAGTCCTTATGTGACCGTTGTTTTGCCCGTGCGGTTGGGGAAAAAGAGACGGAAAACCAGCGTTTAGAGTCTCTTGTGAAACGAGTGGTACGGCAATCCCTAATGGAGAGGGAAGCACCTCGCACATTGAGCCAGTCTACCACTGCGTCTGGCCCACCGGCGGAAGAGGCCCGTGATGATCCGGGTACTTCGCAGCCCTATATCACCTCTCCTGACTCCTCAGAGGATGAGTCTATCAGTGAGGAGGTCATTGGAGGGTTCGACTTCGCGATGGTTTCCCCTTTAATCAAAGCGATCAAGGAAGCCTTGAAGTGGGAAGACCCTTCCACTCCCCCAGCCAAGCAGAAAAAATTCTTCAAGCACCTGGGGAGAGAACGCGCAAACTTTCCGCTCCTTCCAGAGCTAAAGGAAATCATTGAGGAAGAATGGAGTAAAACAGAGAAAAAATCCTCCATGTCTAATAAAACCTCCAGATTGTACCCCTTCAAGTCAGAAGAAGTAAAGAATTTGGAGAATACTCCCCTTGTGGACGCAGCTCTTATGCGTCTGGCCAAACATGTGACTCTTCCTCTAGAAGACGCAGTATCTTTTAAAGATGGGCTCGAGAGGAAGATAGACCTAGATCTAAAAAGAATCTATGGGCTCGCGGGTATGGCCTGTAAACCAGCCCTGGCATTAGCGGCCATGTCTAAGGCCATGGAGGCCTGGACGGAGAACGTGGAATCCTTCCTTAAAGGCGTGTCAGAAGAACTGGCTGGAAGTTCAGCAGCCGCAGAGCTGAAGCTTGCAGCGGTCTTCCTGGGGGAGGCGTCCATTGACCTGATCCGCCTTCTGGCTCATATTATGCTGTCCTCAGTTACGGCCAAGAGAGCCCTCTGGTTGCGTCCCTGGCTTGCGGACCCTGGTTCTAAGCAAGCGTGGTGTTAAATCCTGTTTGAGGGGTCCTCACTGTTTGGCAATAAGCTTGACGATGCCATTACGCGAGCCACAGGTGGCAAATCGGGTTTTCTTCCCCAGGACAGGCGCATGCTGGGTCGAAAGAAGCCCCAGTTCAGAAGACGAAGTCCGGAGCGCTCCAGGGAAGCACGCTCCTACAAGCCTGGCCGGGACTTTAGGAAGAATTGGAGCAGAGGGCAGTCATCCTTCCGCAAACCCGTTAAAAATCAAACGTCCAGTGCTCGTGATCAGGCAAAATCTTTTTGAGATTACGCCCGCCCAGGCGGGCCAGGTGGAGGCTCGTCTGCTCCTCTTCCGGCACGTCTGGGTGGCCTCGATCTCAGACTTCTGGGTCATAAGGATGGTCTCGTCAGGCCACAGATGGGCCTTTTCCAGGACTCCGCACCCAAGGTTCGTCTCCACTCTTCTCCCTCGGGCAGAGGATCAAAAACAAATTTTGCTGTCCTATGTGGACCTCCTGAAAATTCAAGGAGCAGTAGTACATGTACCACAGGACGAATGGTTCCAGGGGATATACTCCCCTCTCTTCCTAGTTCAAAAAAAGGGGGGCTCTTGGCGCCCAGTCATAGACCTCACATATCTCAACGGATTCATAGAGAATGGAAGGTTCAAGATGGAAACCTTGGTGACCATTCAGAGAGCCATACAACCAGGCGACTGGATGATATCAATCGACCTGAAGGACGCTTATTTCCACGTTCCAGTGGAAAAAGAATTTCACAAATACCTCCGCTTTCACATTGGGTCAGATCATCTTCAATTTATTTGCCTCCCCTTCGGGCTGACAACGTCCCCCCGGGTCTTTTCAAAGATCCTCCTAGCTACGGTGGCACTAATGAGATCCAAAGGGGTACGTCTTTACCACTACCTGGACGACCTGCTGGTGCTGTCCCAGAGCAGGGAGCAGTTGCTGGTCCACCGGGATCAAGTAATCTCCACTCTGTCCAACTTCGGGTGGCTCCTAAACATAGAAAAGAGTCAACTGAGCCCAACTCAGCGTCTAATATATCTGGGAGCCCAGTTCGATACAGTGGCAAACACTATCTCCCTTCCATTACAGAAAATTCCTACAGTTCGAGACAGAGTCTCCCGGGCTCTACATGCTCGGCAAATGAAAGCCTCTCAGTGTCTGAAAGTCGTTGGCACGATGGTTTCTACGACTCCCATGGTCAAATGGGCCTTATGGAGATTGCGTCCCTTCCAGTCAGGTCTCCTACGGCAATGGAAGTCAGGGGACAAGAACCAGGTCATCCGCATAACATCTGCAATGAGAAACAGCCTCTTCTGGTGGCTTCAGCGCAAGAACCTCCTGACTTGCCACTCCATCGCTCCCATCTCCTGGGTGACGGTCACGACCGATGCCAGCGGTACCGGTTGGGGAGCCCTTTGTGGGTCGAACCTGGCCCAAGGCAAGTGGGAAACTTGTCTCCCCAACCCAGGGTCGAATGTCTTGGAACTTCGTGCGGCCTGGTGTGCCCTACAGTTCTTCTCTCATCTCCTGATGGGGGAGTCAGTGCTGTTGAGAATGGACAACACCACAGCAGTATCGTATGTGAAGAGGCAAGGGGGTACTCGGAGTCCCACACTCCTTCGGGAAGTCGAGCCCATCCTATCGTGGGCGCAGAAACACCTTGCCAACATCTCGGCAGTCTTTGTCCCAGGCGTCCAAAACACTCAAGCAGACTTCCTGTCACGGACCGAGTTGGACAACAACGAGTGGTCTCTCCACATAGAGACGTTCAGGTGGATCTTGTCACTAAAGACCGATCCCGAAGTAGATCTGTTTGCTTCCCCCTGCAATCGCAAGCTGAAGAAGTTCTACACCCGGGGGCTCTGCAGTCAAGCCATCGGGACAGATGCCCTGACGGATCAGTGGAGGTTCAAGCGGGCATACGCCTTTCCGCCACTGCCAGTTTTGCTGAGATTCCTGCAGAGGCTCCGAGCAGAGCCAGTGGAGGTGGTGACAATAGCTCCCTACTGGCCGAACAGGCCTTGGTTCCCTCTCCTGGTCCAGCTCAGCTGTCGGGACCCAGTGCCTCTCCCTCTCAGACCGGACCTTCTTTCTCAAGGGTCAGTCCTGCACCCTTGTCCTGCGGTGCTGAGACTGATGGTCTGGTTCTTGAGAGGGAGAGGCTGGAATCCCTAGGTTGTGCCTCAGAAGTAATATCCACTCTCATGAGCTCGAGAAGATCCAGTACAAATAAAGTCTATGGAAGGATCTGGTCCAAATTCGTGGAGTTCTGCTCTCCTCAGGGCAGGTCTTTTAGACATCCAAAAGTCCAGGACGTTCTCAGTTTCCTCCAAACGGGCCTAGATTTACATCTATCTGTCAGCTCTCTGAGAGTCCAAGTTTCGGCACTTTCGGCCTTCTCCGGCACTTCATGGGCAGTTCATCCTCTGGTTAGACAATTTTTCCGAGGCGCATCGAGACTCAAGCCCCAGAGAAAGCCGAGGTTCCCCAAATGGGACCTCCCATTAGTCCTTGACTCGATCTCTGGACTCAGTACTTCGGGGCCCTCCCCGTTCCCTATCAAGGTCTTTTCAGCAAAGGTGGCCTTCTTAGTGGCCATTACCTCAGCCAAAAGGGTCTCTGAAATTGCATCACTTGGTCACGAAGAACCCTTCCTAACGTTTTTCCTGGACCGGGTAGTCCTCATTCCTATGCTGGGTTCCAACCCAAAAGTGTCTTCAGTATTCCACGTCAATCAAGAGATCGTGTTACCTACATTTAGGACCCCAGGGTCCACTGAGAATCACCCTCTAGATGTGGGCGAAGCTATTAAGGAATATCTCAAGGTTACTTCTCCCTTCAGACGTTCTAGTCATCTCTTCGTGCTTTACTCAGGCAGCAATATAGGGAAGAAAGCCTCAACCAGGACTATCGCGTCCTGGATCGTACAGACCATACAACAGGCATATAGGGCTAAGGGCTTGGCTCCTCCAAAGGCGGTGACAGCCCATTCCACCAGAGGAATGGCAGCCTCGTGGGCAGCGGCTCGACATGTGGCTCCAGATACCATCTGCAAGGCAGCTTCATGGGCTTCTATTAATACCTTCATGTTGCACTATTGTATAGAGCCTGCCTCACTATCCTCTGTAAACTTTGGGTTACAAATCCTATCGACCGATAGGACAAATTAAAATTTATGTTTTGATCATGCATACCCGCCCGTGTGGTTGGCTAGTTATTTCCCACACGTAGGCTGCCATGGAGTCTGTCAGGAAAAAGGAAAATTTATTGTCAAATACTTACCGTAATTTTCCTTTCCTGATGGACTCCATGGCAGACGGAGTTCCCACCCATTGGTCAACGAGTAGGCTAGTTACGGAACACAGTAGCTAGTGGTGAGCACTCATTTATGGGAATGGGGTCCTATAGCATTGGAGAGGAGGCGGGGTTAACCCACACGTAGGCTGCCATGGAGTCCATCAGGAAAGGAAAATTACGGTAAGTATTTGACAATAAATTTTCCTTTTTTTTGTCTTTGTTGCATGATAGGGTATTCTTTGCAAAGTGACTTTTCATAACATTCATTAAGCTCAGGGAAAATTCTTTTGCAATGTGAAAGTTTCCTTTCAAAGTAAACAGTCTATTTGCCTTTAGTAAATAAACCCCAATGACCTAAATCTCTCAGATGCTCTAAGCCAGTGTGCGCTGTTGTCCACTCAAAACTTATGCCGTGTACACACGAGCGGACTTTACGGCAGACTTTGCCCGGCGGACGGGATTTCGTCGGACAATTCGATCGTGTGTGGGCTCCAGCGGACTTTGTTTTCTCAAAAGTTGGACGGACTTAGATTTGAAACATCTATCCGACGGACTCGAGTTCGGTCGAAAAGTCCGCTCGTCTGTATGCTAGTTCGACGGACAAAAAGCCACGCTAGGGCAGCTATTGGCTACTGGCTATGAACTTCCTTATTTTAGTCCGGTCGTACGTCATCACGTACGAATTCGATGGACTTTGGTTGATTGTGTGTAGGCAAGTCCGTTCATTCAGAAAGTCCGTTGTAAAGTCCGTCGAAAAGTCCACCGGGCAAAGTCTGCCGTAAAGTCCGCTCGTGTGTACGCGGCATTACAGTGCCTTGCAAAAGTATTCACCGCCCTTGGCATTTTTCGTGTTTTGTTGCCTCACAACCTGGAATTAACATGGATTGTTTGAGGATTTGCATCATTTAACTTACAGAACATGCCCTCAACTTTGAAGATGTTTTTTTTTTTATTGTGGAGCAAACAACAAATAGGACAAAATAACAGAAAAAGTCAATGTGCATAACTATTCACCCCCCTAAAGTCAATACTTTGTAGAGCCACATTTTGCGGCTATCACAGCTCCAAGTCACTTTGGATAAGTCTCTATGAGCTTGCCACAGCTTACCACTGGGATTTTTGCCCATCCCTCCTTGCAAAACTGCCCCTGCTCTTTTAAGTTGGATGGTTTGCACTTGTGAACAGCAATCTTTAAGTCTGACCACATTTTCTTTTGGATTGACGTCTGGGCTTTGACTAGGCCATTCCAACACATTTACTTGTTTCCCCTTAAACCACTCAAGTGTTGCTTTAGCAGTGTGTTTGGGGTCATTGTCCTGCTGGAAGGTGAACCTCCATCCTAGCCTGAAATAACACTCAGAGTGGTACAGGTTTTGCTCAAGAATATCCCTGTATTTAGCACCATTCATCTTTCCTTCAACTCTGACCAGTTTCCCAGTCATGCCTGCTGAAAAACATCCCCACAGCATGATGCTGCCACCACCATGTTTCACTGTGGGGATGGTGTTCTTTGGGTGATGTGATGTGTTGGGTTTGCGCCAGATATAGCGTTTTCTTTGTTGGTCAAAAAGTTAAATTTTAGTCTCATCAGACCAGAGCACCTTCCTCCATACATTTTGGGAGTCTCTCACATGCCTTTTTTGCAAACTCAAAATGTGCCGTTTTTGTTTTTTGCTGAAAGTATTAGCTTTCTTCTGGCCACTCTGCCATAAAGCCCAACTCTATGGAGCGTATGGCTTATTGTCGTCCTATGTACAGATACTCCAATCTCTGCTGTGGAACTCTGCAGCTCCTCCAGGGTTACCTTAGGTCTCTGCGCTGCCTCTTTGATTAATGCGTCGTCCATGAGTTTTGGTGTGCGGCTGTCTCTTGGCAGGTTTGCTGTTATGCCATATTCTTTCCATTTGGTTATGATAGATTTGATGGTGCTCCTAGGGATCATCAAAGATTTGGATATTTTTTTATCCTAACCCTGACTTGTACTTCTCAACAACATTGTCCCTTACTTGTTTGGAGAGTTCCTTGGTCTTGATGGCAGTGTTTGGTTAGTGGTGCCTCTTGCTTAGGTGTTGCAGCGTCTGGGACCTTTGAAAAAGGTGTGTATATGTAATGACAGATCATGTGACACTTACAGTATCTCACGAAAGTGAGTACACCCCTCACATTTTTGTAGATATTTTATTATATATTTTCATGTGAAACACTGAGGCCCCTTTCACACTGGGTCGGGGGAGGCGTCGGCGGTAAAGCACCGCTATTGTTAGCGGCGCTTTATCGTCGGTATTCAGCAGTTAGCAGGGCGGTTTTACCCCCTGCTAGCGGCCGAGAAAGGGTTAAAAACCACCGCAAAGCGCCTCTGCAGAGGCGCTTTGCCAGTGGTATAGCCACGCTGTCCCATTGATTTCAATGGGCAGGAGCGGTAAAGGAGCGGTGTATACACCGCTCCTTCACTGCTCCGAAGATGCTACTAGCAGGACTTTTTTTCCCATCTTGCTAGCGCACCGCTCCCTCTGGGCTTTCACACTGGAGAGACAGCAGCGGCTGTTTCGAGTCGGTTTGTAGGCGCTATTTTTAGCGCAATAGCACCTGCAAACCGCCCCAGTGTGAAAGGGGCCTTAAGAAATGACACTTTGCTACAATGTAAAGTAGTGACTGTACAGCTTGTAACAGTGTAAATGTGCTGTCCTCTCAAAATAACTCAACACACAGCTATTAATGTCTAAACCACTGGCAACAAAAGTGAGTACACCACTAAGTGAAAATATCCAAATTGGGCCCAAAGTGTCAATATTTTGTGTGGCCACCATTATTTTCAAGCACTGCCTTAACCCTCTTGAGCATGGAGTTCACCAGAGCTTCACAGGTTGCCACTGGACTCCTCTTTCACTCCTCCATGACGATATCACGGAGCTGGTGGATGTTAGAGACCTTGTGCTTCTCCACCTTCTGTTTGAGGATGCCCCAAAGATGTTCAATGGGGTTTAGGTCTGGAGAATACTTGGCCAGTCCATCACCTTTACCCTCAGCTTCTTTAGCAAGGCAGTGGTCGTCTTGGAGGTGTGTTTGGGGTCATTATCATGTCGGAATACTGTCCTGCGGCCCAGTCTCTGAAGGGAGGGGATCATGCTCTGCTTCAGTATGTCACAGTACATGTTGGCAATCGTGGTTCCCTCAATGAACTTTAGCTCCCCAGTGCTGACAGCACTCATGCAGTCCCAGACCATGACACTCCCACCACCAGGCTTGACTGTAGGCAAGACACACTTGTCTTTGTACTCCTGACCTGGTTGCTGCCACACACGCTTGACACCATCTGAACCAAATAAGTTTATCTTGGTCTCATCAGATCACAGGACATGGTTCCAGTAATGTCCTTAGTCTGCTTGTCTTCAGCAAACGGTTTGTGGGCTTTCTTGTGCATCATCTTTAGAAGAGGCTTCTTTCTGGGATGACAACCATGCAGACCAATTTGATGCAGTGTGCGGCATATGGTCTGAGCACTGACAGGCTGACCCATCACCCCTTCAACCTCTGCAGCAATGCTGGCAGCACTCATATGTCTATTTCCCAAAGACAACCTCTGGATATGACGCTGAGCATGTGTACTTAACTTCTTTGGTCGATCATGGCGAGGCCTGTTCTGAGTGGAACCTGTCCTGTTAAACTGCTATATGATCTTGGCCACCGTGCTGCAGCTCAGTTTCAGGGTCTTGGCAATCTGCTTATAGCCTAGGCCAGGGGTCTTCAAACTACGGCCCTCCAGTTGTTCAGGAATTACAATTCCCATAATGCCTAGTCATGTCTGTGAATGTCAGTGTTCTACAATGCCTCATGGGATGTGTAGTTCCGTAACAGCTGGAGGGCCATAGTTTGAGGATCCCTGGCCTAGGCCATCTATATGTAGAGCAACAATTCTTTTTTTCAGAACTTCAGAGAGTTCTTTGCCATGAGGTGCCATATTGAACTTCCAGTGACCAGTATGAGAGAGTGAGAGCGATAACACCAAATATAACTCTCCAGTCACACCTGAAACCTTGTAACACCTCGAGTGGGAGGGAAAATGGTTAATTGGGCCCAATTTGGACATATTTTCACTTAGGGATGTACTCGCTTTTGCTGCCAGCGGTTTAGACATTAATGGCTGCGTGTTGAGTTATTTTGAGGGGACAGCAAATTTACACTGTTATACAAGCTGTACACTCACTACTTTACATTGTAGTAAAGTGTAATTTCTTCAGTGTTGTCACATGAAAAGATATAATAAAATATTTAAAAAATGTGAGGGGTGTACTCACTTTTGTGAGATACTGTAGATTGCACACAGGTGAACATCATTTCACTAATTATGTGACTTCTGAAGGTAATTGGTTGCACCAGAGCTTTTTATGGGCTCCATAACAAAGGGGGTGAATACATACGCACATGCCAATTATCAGTTTTTTATTTCTGAAAAACAGTTTTATGTATATATTTTTCTAATTTTACTTCACCGACTTAGACTATTGTGTTCTGATCCATCACATATAATTCAGATTAAAAAAACATTGAACTTAAGGCTGTAATGTAACAAAATAGGTTAAAAGCCAGGGGTGAACACTTTTGTAAGGCACTGTATGTGGAAGGGCTAAATTCTACTTTTGTGTTGAGAAACATTTTGCACTAACCTGTTTATCATTCTTTTTTACACTCACTATTTTTGCACCAAAAGCAGACATAAAAATATACAAGTTGAATGACATAAAGGTGAAATCATGTCAGCTCTATTATTAGTGTCATAGCTCATGTGTAAATTGCAAGGGTATATTTAGATAATAAAATAGATTATAATGTAAGATTTTATTTTGCTTGCTTTCGGCATAAATCTGTTGAGCAATGCTCAGTAACAGCCTACAATATGAAAGTATTCTGTGCCAGAATGACAACAGATAGTCATAGACATCACCACAGCTGACTTTGTAGATGTTTGTTTGAGTCTGTGTTGTTTTTAGCCTGATACAGAAGACTTAATTGTGCATGCTGCTTGGCAGCTTCTATTGGGACAGCTCTTTTAGTAGAAAGGCAGATAGAAGAGGCGTGTGCTCATTGTAGTAGAAATCGGAGAGCAGGCAAAAGGACTACCGGGCACCTTGCTGTAATAGAACAGGCCAAAATACACAGCACTAAGAAAGAAAGATGCTTATCCTATGTAACTATAGCACCCCTGACCTCTGGAAGCATGGTGGTATCCCCCAGAGACAGGGATGGACCGACAATTCATCTAAGGGTGTAGATTACTTATAAAATAGTGAGATATGAACAGATGGCATGTACCAGTCCACCAGTGGTCATAAAGCTCCTACAAGGTTGTGGGCTGGGCATAAGGCGCCCTAGCGGGGACACTGGAAATGCCCTCACTAATGCATGTAACTCAGGCAGGAGCCATGGTCTTGTGAAATCAACATTAATGCGATACTCCAGACTTAGAAGGGAGCAGAGCATTTGTACAGTTAACACTTTGTAATCCATGGCCACACTTTTTACACTATTGACACTAAAGCACCTCGGACACAACTGTTTGAAACTACCTCTCCCCAGGTGTGCAGCATTTCTGAGCTGCTACTGTGGAGCTTGTAACGGTCTCCACCAACTCAGCAGTTCCGTCGCCTCAATCCCATTGACAGTGTTCCGTCTGTTGCTATTGGATACAGAAAATGCAGGTATCCATAACTTCAAGCTTGTTCTTCTACCGAGGCCTCACTACATCACCTGTGACTCCCAGGCTAGGTTCCTGAGTAATCTGTGCCACAAGGTCAGTCTCAGTATGTGGGGACCTGGACGCTAGTAAAGGGGCCAAGCATAACCCCCCTTTAATACCAGATCATCTGTCACCTACACATATCTGCTATGTCACCTGTTTCCTTGCTGGTTGGGTGCCTTTAGCAAGTGACACAAATACGGTAGTCCTAGCAATGGCAATTTAGCTTCCTCTGGACAACATTCTGCTCCTTAGACGCCTGTACTGTATCTTCTCTAACTTCTTCAGTCCCCTGTTGTAAGCCCTGTTCTTTTGATACACCATGTATACACCCCTTTAGAGACTTCAGAGCAGGCAATTTAGATGAACAATAAAGATCATTTACTGAAGTAATTGCAGGTAACATGTAAATAGTTCTCAAAGACATCTTCCACGTGCTTTCTGGTACAAACCTCTCTAGTACGCTTGAATAGTGCCCAATGAGGCAGTCATATCTTAGGCAGATTGCCAAATCCATAAAGAGTCATTCTCAAGGCAAGAGTCCATGATAGGCAGTAAATCCACAAGAGGTAGCAATAATCCATAATAGAGTCTAGTTAAGGTAGCACAAGTCCATGTAAGTCCATTGATTCCAGACCCCACCGGGAACCCTGACTGGACTCCCCCCAGGGGATGGTTCAGTCTGACAGCGTAACGGCTACATTTTGGCAGTCTTTCCCCTAAACTCTCTTAAGGGCACTAACGAGCCCCTATTTATATGGTATGACCTGCAGGGGGTGGTAACCTTCCTGGAAAGAGTGGGAAAACCTGTCCAGTGGCATTAACCCTTCCTTCTCAGGAACCACTAGCTTAGCAGGCACAGTGCAACAATTATGCAATATAGCAAGTACCAACATAGTCATACCAACACTTTAGAACCCCCTTGGAAGCGCCTGCTTACAGGTTGGCTAGGGATAAGAACGACTATTCATAAGTCAGTTTTACTGTAGTTTCTCCTCCTACTGTTACAGAAGGGTAAACCCAAATGAACAATTAGACTATAAATTAGCTAGGTTGTCTACCACCCCGCCAAACTAAATTTGACTAGTAACCTCTCTTTAGGACAGGGTGGCTACATAATTAACTGGGTTCATTCACTAAATTGTGAAGTCAAATAAAGTAATGATGTGAACCTAGGCCTACTTTAATACTGTATAATGTGCATTCATTTTGAAGTTCTGATCATGTGAAGAAGAAGATCTGCTTTTTCATTTCTCCTGCCCACCACTGAATGGTTGATGTCCCACTGGTGCACTCCACTTACTTTTAGTAAAGTAAACCTTAGGTTAGATGAATATAAGCTGGTACAATAATCAAAGTATAGGTCACCAACAAATGGTGTTTTTTTTATAAGATCTCATCCTCCACATTTGCTTCTTTTACACAGAATGGGGCATGTGTATGTGAAACAAATAAAATAAATAATATACAGTTCAATGTGCACCTCTTCTTTTTGCTTATTTGAGAAAAATGATAGCTAGATACTGACTAATTGTTATGGCCTGGGTAAATCATAATCTCAGTATTTGGTCTTCTTGCTTTCCCCTATAATAGATACTATGGGCTCCTAGATTTTTCTAGCTAGCTCCTGATTCTTAGGGCCTATTAGCCATCCATTTTTTTCCAAGCCTTGTAAAATTACTTAAAGTTAACCTGATGGCAATCTAAAAATGAAAAGAAAACTGTTTCCTGGGAAAAAAAGAATGACAATACTTTTTTTCTCCTGCTTGAAAAAATGACAACTGAAGTTTACTAGGAAACCAACCTCTCCTGGAAGTGTCAGTCTCCTGTGTCAGTACAGTGGTTCCTCCTGCTGACCTACATGGTAAGAGCCATGTCTTTACTTTTTAATTTTTTTTACAGGAAACAGCTTTATTTGCATTTTTAGATTAGTGACAGAGATGTGTTAATAATTGACTACTTTCTAGTCATTTGTTCACTAAACTGACCACTTTCAAAAGCCCCTTAAGAGCCATAATGTGAACCCAAGTATACTGTCACATATAAGGCTATCTTTATACATGTGTTCACTTCAAACATTTCATTACATGGAGCTTCGTTTAAGTGCACTTATCCTTATGCCAATTCATATCTTAGTATATGAATCCCATATTGTGTATCCGTGGGTGACTCTAGTTATGAGAGATTGCGGTGTAAAAGCTGTCAAAATTTAAAGACCTCTTGTACAAAGGACAGGATATCCTAAGTATCGCACTTGGCATTAATAGTAGCATGAAAAATGAAAATGTAGTCATTGCCAAGATTAATCTTTTGTTTATGTTGAAGGCTTTTGAGAATATTTTTTATTGTCAAATGTGGTGTCAGGCATTGTGTAAAGCCATACTGGATAGAGAGAGCTTAGCGTTTTTGATCACCTACAATCTAAAATATATTCAGTCAGCCAAAGAAAGGTATTTTTTTCCTGTTACTATGTATGTAGTACAGATAAGGTCTATTATACAGATTCATTATAACACCCTGTTCATCTTGTCTCTTGTTTCCTCTACAGCTGACAATTAATGAAGCAGCAGCTCAATGCTGTATAAGGGATAACACCTTGCTCCTGCGGAGGGTGGAGTTATTCTCGCTGGCCAGGCAGGCGGCTCGGGAAAGCTCTTACTTAGCATCTCTAAAATGCTCCAGGTAAGATCACAAATAACATTCTGATTAGAAAAGCCATATGGCACATTACAATGTGGAGGAACTCAAGCTGTCATTTACAGATGGATCCTGTAATACTTCAGCAGAGCAGAACCTGTGTGGTATCACTTAAGTTTTAAATGATTTATTCCTATATACAAGAACTGAGGAATGTAAATGTGAAAATGTAGCTCACAGCAGACAGTATTCATCTTGCAACTAAAATAAAATAAAAGAGAAGAGGGGCACCAACCCTTAGAGTGCACTTACGTGGATTATATTACAGTGATGCTGCTGCCTCTTTAAATATCATGCAACACTAAAAAAATATATATGTACACAAGGGTAAAGCGCTTCACCAGAAAAATTTGTATATATACTGTAACTGCATCAACATCTATTATGCAAATAAAAAGTTTATATAATGTCCATAATCATGTATATTATAATCCAACACCGTGCAAATCGTGATAAGATGTGTATCTTGTTTCTTAAATATAATCTGTGTGCAATGCAAGCTTACCTGATAAAATTGGCCAAAAATGACCCAATCAACATGTAGCAAACTAGAACCTCCAGAAGTATGGTAAAAGGAACATCAACACTCCAGCAGTATCCCGGGCATGAGAAGCCTCCCTCTTTTGTGGATGGTAGTAACAAATACCATGCAAACATTTTTTTTTATAATGTGGTGCTCTCACTTCAGACAGTCAATCTTGCTGACGCATATAGGCAGACAGCGATCCCAAAAATAATGCTGCTTCACTAGTTTTTCACAAGGCCTTTAATATGCTTTCATTGTATCTTTGAGGAAGTTCTAACACACAGGGGTTTTGGGACCTCTTTTCACACATGGATTGCCTCTTTGTATAGGACTCCATCTCAGAAAGTGCAATACCTTGACTATGAATCTTCTTTGTTTAATATCTTAGGGATGCCCGCTGTCTCCTCTGCTGTTCCTTTTGGTTCTGGAGCCTCTAGCAGCTCATATAAGACTCAATAAAAATATTGCAGGGATATAAGTAGCGGGCATACCCCACTAACTGGCTTTGTTACTAACTTATGTTTGCAGACGACATCCTTTTATACAGTTAGGTCCATATATATTTGGACACAGGCCCTATTTTAGATTTTTTCAGGTATTTACCAAAACATATTCAAGCTATAGTTATAAAATGGGTATGGGCTGAAGTTTAATTTGAGGGTATGTACATCCAAATCGGAGGAAGGGTTTAGGAAATACAGCTCTTAAGAATGGCCATCCCCCTATTTTTCAAGGGACCAAAAGTAATTGGACAATTGAATGAAAAGCTGTTTCATGGCCAGGTGTGGGCTACTCCTTTGTTATTTCTTCATAAATTAAGCAGGTAAAAGGTCTGGAGTTGATTCTAAGTGTGGTATTTGTATTTGTAATCTATTGCTGTGAACCTACATCATGCGTTCAAAGGAGCTGTCCATGCCAGTGAAACAGGCCATTATAAGGCTTCAAAAATTAAACAAATCCATCAGAGAGATAGCAGCAACTTTGGGAGTGGCCAAATTAACAGTTTGGTACATTCTAATGAAAGAAGAACGCACTGGGGAGCTCAGCAACATAAAAAGGCCTGGACATCTACGGAAGACAACAGTGATGGATGATCGCAGGATCCTCTCTATGGTAAAGAAAAACCCATTCACAACATCCAGACAAGTAAAGGACACTCTCCAGGAGGTGGGCGTATCATTGTCAAGGTCTAAAATCAAGAGAAGACTTCACGAGAGCAAATACAGAGGGTTCACCACAAGGTGCAAACCATTCATAAGCCTGAAGAATAGAAAAGCCAAATTAGACCGCCAAAAAACATCTAAAAAAGCCAGACCAGTTCTGGAAAAGCATTCTTTGGATGGATAAAACTAAGATTAATCTGTACCAGAATGACTGAAAGAAAAAAGTGTGGAGAAGGCTGGGAACAGCTCATGATCCAAAGCACACAATATCATCTGTAAAACATGGTGGAGGCAGTGTGATGGCATGGGCATGCATGGCTTCCATTGGCACTGGGTCATAGGTGTTTATTGATGACGTGACAGAAGACAGAAGCAGCCGGATGAATTCTGCAGTGTTTAGAAATATACTGTCATCCCAGATTCAGTCAAGTGCAGCAAGGTTGATTGGACGGCGCTTCATTGCAAAAGCAACCCAGGAGCTTTTGAAGGAAAAGAAGTGGAATATTCTGCAATGGCCGAGTGAATCACCTGATCTCAACCCAATTGAGCATGCATTTCACTTGCTGAAGGCAAAACTAAAGAACAACTGAAGACAGCGGCAGTTAGAGCCTGGCAAAGCATCAGAAAGGAGGAAACCCAGTTTTTTGGTAATGTCCATGGGTTCCAGACTTTAGGAAGTTATTGTCAGTAAAGGATTCTCAACAAAATATAAAATTAAACATTTTATTTATGATTATATTCTATTGTCCAATTACATTTGAGCCCCTGAAAATGGGGGACTATGTAAAAAAAATGGTTGCAGTTCCTAAAATTTGTACTTGATAGTTATGTTCAACCCCTTGAATTTAGCTGAAAGTCTGCACTTCAAATTCATTTGGATTGTTTTGTTTTAATTTTATTCTGGTGGCAAACAGAGCCAAAAGTATAAAAACTGTGCCTGTGTCCAAATATATATGGACCTAACTGTATATCACATAGTCTAATACTACTCTGCCTAATTTAGTCTCTTTTAGTTTCGCCTCCCTCCCTAATTTGCATGTTAACCAATTAAAATCGCAAGCGCAAAATGTGCCCCCTGAGGAGAGACAAGACTAATTTTTCATTCCAGTGGGCCACCACAATCTCCTATTTGATTATACGCTTGATGTCCTTATAGCAAACATTATATGAAGCAAATTAACCACCTCTTATAAAGTCACTTACTCGTTTATTGACTTCCTGGGACATTCCTAACATCTCCTGATTGGGTCATATTCATGCCGTGGAAATGTCCTTTCTCCTACAGTTATTGTACTCATTTAGAGTACTCCCTGTTTTGGTACTGACTCATGTTCTTGGTACACTGCAACATCATATATTTAAGCTTATCTTGGGGCTCTTATAGACCTCGCTTGAATATACAGTTACGTTATAAGCCAAAGTTTGCTGGAGGTCTGGAGTTCCTAATTATCCTTTTCTATTATAAGGCTGCACAAATTGCACCTTTAAGACAAAGACAATTCCATAGCTCAACTTACCAACCAGTCTGCTGACCAACCAAATTAACCTGTCTAACCGTCTGTTAAAAGCAGGGGTTTAGTTAGCACACATTTGCAAACGCATGTGAAAGCTGCAAGGCCTCGTCAAGGCACCCTGTATTACTTGCAGTCCTAACACTAAATTTATAAGTGTCTCCACAGTGGAAGCACATGCATTGAATGGATAGGTGTGAGACAGGTGAGCCTGGAGGCCGCCCTAGCCCCCTTAAAGGGACAGGACCACACTGGACACCCAGCAATGGCAGCAAAGGCGTCCAGTGTGTCCCCGACCCAAATATACAAGCAGTATAAATTGCACCTTTGGCTTAATTGTGTGCTGAGAGGGCTACTCCACAGTGGACTTATATTGATATGATGGATACAGACCCCATTTCCCTCTTTGCTATTCATTGGATACCTCCTTTTCAATTTTCTTTATTAAAGGTTTTACAAATTAAACAAAATGACATGGACAATAAGTGAGTAATCATATGTTCAGTCAAATAACACAAAAGTGTTGTACAAAACAAGAAAAAAAAAAAAGGGGGGGGGGGGTAACATGCGAGTGTCAGTACGCTCTGTGATCATAAGGACACAAATGTAGACCAACCCTTAAAGGGTCTAGAATAACATATCATATGAGTTCCATATATCAATAGTGTTTATCAAAATGAAAAAAAAATAAATAAATAAAAAAAAAAAATAAATTTGCCCTGTGAGCGGAGTACTCTTAACTTCTTGGTAATATTAAATCGAGTTGTAGCACCTTTGGTATATCTCAATATCAGAGCCCTTGGCAACAAAGGAGGTTAGGCATTTAAAGTTAGTTTACCTTGTTCCTCCATCAGAGCCAAGAAGAGAGGCTCCATAGTTCTCCACTTGTATCCATAAGTTGGATCTTTAAACATAAAAAGAGAAAAAAGGAGGGGGAGAAGAGAAGTGATTTAAAGTAAGGTTAAGAAGAAGGAGGAGGGTGGGAAGGAGAGGAAGAGGAAAAAAGTAAAGGTCAAGAATCCCTCGGCCTAGGCCTAGGTCCCCCACTAGGTCCCCCACCATCCAGTTCTAGAGACTATGGGGCTTGGAGGTATTTAATACAGGGAGACCACACCCTGTCAACTTTGGCCTGTCTGTCTTTAAGGATACTGGCCAATTTTTTATTGACCATGATCCAAGATAGTTTATTCTTTACCAGTGCAAGGTTGACCACTGGAGTTTTCCATGCTCGTGCTATTGTAATTCATTGGATACTTCCTTCACTTTGCCCAAAAGGACTCAATCTAGTTCTGTCGCATACACTGTCAGTTTGGAGGCTGATTCCTCTGCATATCTCCCTCAGCTACCTCTCTTTAGTTGTCCTCTTTTCCCTCTGGGACAGGAATACCAACAGGATTATTTGAGGGTTGCAACTGAATAAATTCATGACTGTTCATTCTCTTTTACCCACCTGGGGCATCCAATCATTCCAGACTCTAAGGCTTAATGTACACAGGACGCTGAGGCAACCTCCACTGAACGAATTTTTTGACAGCTTCAAACCGGCGTTTAAAATTGCCCGTTTTGCGACGTTTGCGTGGCGCGTTTTGCCGCATTTGTGCCTAGGAGCGTTTATTTAAGGCAACATTATAGGACCCTCCCAAAGCCCAAAAAACAATATTATTTAACAATTTCAGCCATTCTGTGAGACCAGAGTAAAAACAGCTGAGAGAGGAGTAGTGTACTTGTATCTACCTCAATTTCGGTGCTTTTGCTATGGATCCCATAATGAGCATATGTGAGGAAAAAATGCTAATTTTTAATATATTTAATTTTTAAATTGCAATTGATTAATATTTTTTTTGTTTATTTTTTTTATAAGCTGTATATGTAATTTCATATTTTTTATTTATTTATTTTGTCTTTTTTATGCAAAATTTAATTGCAATTTTTTTAATATATTTAATTTTTAAATTGCAATTGATTATTAGAATTTGTTGTTTATTTTTTTTTTAAAAGCTGTATGTGTAATTTCATTTTTTTAATTAATTTAATTTTGTCTTTTTTATGCAAATTTCAATTGAAATTTTAAAAATATTTTTAATTAACCCTAACCCTAAATTGTTCTTCAAGGGGAAAACCCTAACCATAACCCCCTAACCCTAATGGGAAACCCTAACCCTAACAGGAAACCATTACACCTACCATAACCCTAAACTTGTTCTTCAAGGGGAAAACCCAAACTCTAACCATAACCCCCTAACCCTAAAGGGAAATCGTAACCCTAACCCCTAACCGGAAACCCTAACGAGAAACCATAACCCTTACCATAACCCTAAACTTGTTCTTCAAGGGTAAAACCCTAACCATAACCCCCTAACCCTAATTGGAAACCCTAACCCTATATGAACATAGCAAGCGAATACAAGTTTTTTTTTTTTTAATTTAGTGGTTTTTCATCATTTGCTATCATTTTTAAGTTTTGTAATGTTAAAAAATAGGGCACCTGTAAAAACGCTTATAAACAAAATCGCAGCAAAACGCCAGTACCACATTTTGCCGCGTTTAGCGGCATTTTGCGTCTCAAACGTCAGAAACTTTGGCGTTTGAACTCATTTTTCCTTCAAAGAAAAGCCTATAAACGCAGCTGCCTAAAAACGACATTAAACGAACCTGTGTACATGTACACATAAGATAACATTGGATGAGTTCAGGGGCAGCTGAAAAAAACAACCAACTGCCTCTGAACGTTCGTTTACCAGCAGCAGTGTACATGAGGCCTTAGAGAATCGCATTCAATACCTGAATCAGAGAGAATCCAATATTTACAGATCTGCCATCTACTAGGGTCCCTAACTAGAAATCATGACTGGTCTACTCCTCAGACGGTGTTAGAGTCCAGATACTGTACTAACCAGAGGACTAAGGGTTTGGTCTCTTTAATATAATGCTCTATATTGAGTAAACCAAATGTTCACATGCCGGTCTATAAGTTGGGAGCGAGATCTTGCAACCTCTAAGCCTTCTGAGGTATGGATCAAGATATGGGAGATGCTTCATAAATCTTCTCGTAATGTTCTAACAATAGAGAATTCATATAAGGTACTGACTCGATGGTACTATACCCCAGCTAGGATTGCGTGATGTCTTCCGACCTATCTGACCAGCTGTTTCAGGGGATGCCCGGACCAAGGCGATATGAAACATATTTGGTGGGCTGTTGACAGCAGACTTTAGCCCGCTGTCAGCTGATTCTGGGTCACAGCAGTACACAAGTGCACTGCTGTGATCCACATGAGAAGTATAGCCAAAAGAACTTTGGCCATAGTTCTCTTTTAATAACTGTATATACCCGGGTATATGGGCACAATTCCACCAGGACTATTGCTGGGACTCTTGCTGATAATACCTGTTTGTACATGGGATGTTTGTACTACTGTATTATTAATCTTTTCTTCCATAAAGATTGTATTATTTCTAAACCCTGTGTGCCTCTATATCCTTATGGTTAATGCTATATGCTGGTTGCAGTAGTTCCTCTGCTCCCAATTACTTTGATTAATTTCCCAGGAAGGGAATTCCCTCTGTTCACAAAGGCCCTGTCCTCGGTGGAGGCACTGCCAACTTTATCATTAAGGTAGAAGTTCAGCCAAAACAAACTAACTCTAAGCCTACTTGCAGCCACATTCTAAACCTAATCTATCTAGCCCTGTAAAGAAGAAATCGCTATACTTAGCTGTTCTGCAGCCGGTCTGGTCCCATGCTGAGCTGTCAGCGGCTGCTTCAGTGTGTAGGAGTGTGTAGGAGAGGCAGTTGACAATGGAAGCCCCATATTAACTCTATGGGTGACGTCACTTCCCAGCCGTTGTTGGTTCTCTTCTGCACTCAGAGGGCGCCGCTGGAGACCGGGCCGGAGTGGGTTCAGAAAAGGTATGTATAGCGATTTTTTTCTTTACAGGGTTAGATAGATTTGTTTTAGAATGTGGCTGAGAGTAGATTAAAGCCTTGTACACACGGTCAGATTATTGGATGAATTTTTGTCAGTTTTTTGTTTGATGCTAGTCTCAAATCGAAAGTGAAGAGGGTACTCACCATCAGAAAATTTTCTGACGACAGAATTCCACTTCAGAAGTGACGTAATGTGTTGAATTGTTTTCTATGTGTTCTTTCATTTCTGAGCATGCGTAGTCTTGCTCTTCAGTTTTTTTTTGTCAGAAAACCGTACTAATGAAAAGAAAATCGGACGTTGTGGTCACATCAGGCAAAAATTTTCAAGCCTGCACATCCAGTTTTTGTCTGACGAAACGTCGTAATCGGCTGTCAAAAGCAGTATACTAACGATCAGAAAATCGGCAGATCGTTCAAAATTTACGGGCCTTTAGTGTTAAGTGTAAAGTTTTTGGCTGAATTTCCACTGTAAGCCTACTCTTCTACTTAGGTTCTGGTTCTCTTATTAACCTACAAGTTTGATGCAATATACTGTTTGGGGAAGGCCATTTCTCATATCCCCCCAAAAGAGGGCTACAGAAGTTCAAATATGACTAATTGGAGAAGTCTGATGGTCCTTAAATATAGATATACCAATAGTGTGATCATTCTGACCACCCTGATAAAGCCAATGCTGCTAAAGAGAGATTCTCTGCTCATTTTAGAGTTGAGAGCGTTCCACTTGAACAGGGGGTTTGACAATGTAAAGCCCCATAGACACTATTAGATTTTCTGCAGATTTTTGTCTTCAGATTTACCAAAACCATGTAGTGCAAGGTGAAAAAAAGGTGTAGAAATTGCGCCAACTCTTATAAAGCAGCCAACACAGCAATTTGACCGTTGCAAGTAGAAATAAAAACAGAAAAGTGTGGCGCTAGTGAACAGTGATGAAGAGAATATTAGTCAGGTAATAGTAATCGTTAGACAAACCAGGTAACGATTATAGTGTGGGTTTATGAAACCAAAAGAAATTATATGTTTTCAGGGGACATCCAAAAGGGTGAATAGAAAATGAATGAGGTAAGAATAGAAAAACTTAGATGTATGAGGGAGTGAAATGCTCGATAGCAACCTATAGGATAGCTTAAGAAGCAATCATATAAACACAACCATAATTCAAAATGACATTGTGAAAACATAGAAAAATAGTACCATGTGGTGTCTTAGTATGCTAAATAAACAGCTCTACATACAAAAAAATTTTGGTTCATTGGGGTTGGAACCCAAAGAAGGAGGCGTATAAGGTGACTGGGAAGCAAACATGCATACACAACCGTGATATTAATATGACGTGCAAAAAAATGTAATAAATAATCCAGGGTATATTGGTAGGCTAAGTATATAGTTCCATGCAAAAATACAGTACATAGGGGTTAAAACCAAAAAAAGAGTGGGGGGGGGGTTGTCACAATCCCTATAAGGGGATATATATGAGTGGACAATGTTAATTTGGAGGACAGATGGAGCACTCCTAAATAAGTCCCACAAGAATCTGGACGTAGGCCGTCTTCCTATAGGACGATTACGGGTCCTTAAATGTGGGAAGGTTCCCGGCTCATATGGATGGTTCCAACATCGAAGCAGAAAAGACAAAAGAATGCCCTTACCGGATCTGGTGGACTCACAGGCCGTTGGCGGTGAGTCAATCAGGCTTGTACCGTCAAGCGGTATGGAGTGGAGATCTGTGTGGAGACTGGTGCAGGGTCTTGTCGGACGTTCTCGGATGGTGTGCCAGGATAAAATCCAGGGCCCCCAGGATTTGGTTGCGGTCGCCGAATGACCGTTTCCTCAAACGTCAGCCACGTGAGCCAGTAGATGAAAAAAGGAAAAAGAAAAAAACTTCCACATAGTGTAAATCCTTACTGGTAAAAAGCGTTGCAGCACTTTATTAGGGAGTATACTTCCAAAAATTACAAAATGAGGGCAGTAAAAACTCGGCTCAAAGTAAAACTTGCATCAAATAGTATAAAAGTAGTAAAAAATAGCGCAGTGGATGGTGGTGGGGTGTAAACATAGGAACCCGACGCGTTTCGCCTCCATAGGCTTCTGCTGGGGTATACCCAGCAGACAAGACCCTGCACCAGTCTCCACACAGATCTCCACTCCATACCGCTTGACGGTACAAGCCTGATTGACTCACCGCCAACGGCCTGTGAGTCCACCAGATCCGGTAAGGGCATTCTTTTGTCTTTTCTGCTTCGATGTTGGAACCATCCATATGAGCCGGGAACCTTCCCACATTTAAGGACCCGTAATCGTCCTATAGGAAGACGGCCTACGTCCAGATTCTTGTGGGACTTATTTAGGAGTGCTCCATCTGTCCTCCAAATTAACATTGTCCACTCATATATATCCCCTTATAGGGATTGTGACAACCCCCCCCCCACTCTTTTTTTGGTTTTAACCCCTATGTACTGTATTTTTGCATGGAACTATATACTTAGCCTACCAATATACCCTGGATTATTTATTACATTTTTTTGCACGTCATATTAATATCACGGTTGTGTATGCATGTTTGCTTCCCAGTCACCTTATACGCCTCCTTCTTTGGGTTCCAACCCCAATGAACCAAAATTTTTTTGTATGTAGAGCTGTTTATTTAGCATACTAAGACACCACATGGTACTATTTTTCTATGTTTTCACAATGTCATTTTGAATTATGGTTGTGTTTATATGATTGCTTCTTAAGCTATCCTATAGGTTGCTATCGAGCATTTCACTCCCTCATACATCTAAGTTTTTCTATTCTTACCTCATTCATTTTCTATTCACCCTTTTGGATGTCCCCTGAAAACATATAATTTCTTTTGGTTTCATAAACCCACACTATAATCGTTACCTGGTTTGTCTAACGATTACTATTACCTGACTAATATTCTCTTCATCACTGTTCACTAGCGCCACACTTTTCTGTTTTTATATGTAGTGCAAGGACCTGCCTAATTGCATACAAATTGAAATTCTTAAGGTTTGACCTCATAATATCTGGTTTTGGTAAATCTGAAGACAAAAATTGCAGAAAATCTAATAGTGTGTATGGGGTTCTAAGTCAACCTTTTAGCTAAATATGAAATATAATTAAAGAGACTTGGTACATTGGAGTTAAAAAGTAAAGGTTGCTACTAGGGATGAGCCGAACACCCCCCTGTTCGGTTCGCACCAGAACTTGCGAACAGGCAAAAAATTTGTTCGAACACGCGAACACTGTTAAAGTCTATGGGACACGAACATGAATAATCAAATTGCTCATTTTAAAGGCTTATATACAAGTTATTGTCATAAAAAGTGTTTGGGGACCTGGGTCCTGCCCCAGGGACATGGATCAATGCAAAAAAAAGTTTTAAAAACTGTCGTTTTTTCGGGAGCAGTGATTTAAATAATGCTTAAAGTGAAACAATAAAAGTGTAATATCCCTTTAAATTTCATACCTGGGGGGTGTCTATAGTATGCCTGTAAAGGGGCGCATGTTTCCCGTGTTTAGAACAGCCTGACAGCAAAATGACATTTCAAAGGAAAAAAAGTCATTTAAAACTACTCGCGGCTATTAATGAATTGCCGGTTCGACAATACACATACAAGTTCATTGATAAAAACAGCATGGTAATTATCCACAGGGGAACCCCGAACCAAAATAAAAAAAAAAATGACATGGGGGTCCCCCTAAATTCCATACCAGGCCCTTCAGGTCTGGTATGGATATTAAGGGGAACCCCGGCCAATATTTTTTAAAAAATTGGCGTGGAGTCCCCCCCTAAAATCTATACCAGACCCTCCAGGTCTGGTATGGATTTTAATGGGAACCCCGCGCCAAAATTTAAAAAATAAACGGCGTGGGGTCCCCCCCAAAAATCCATACCAGACCCTTATCTGAGCACGCAACCTGGCAGGCCGCAGGAAAAGAGGGGGGACGAGAGAGCGCCCCCCTCCTGAACCGTACCAGGCCACATGCCCTCAACATTGAGAGGGTGCTTTGGGGTAGCCCCCCAAAACACCTTGTCCCCATGTTGATGGGGACAAGGGCCTCATCCCCACAACCCTTGTCCGGTGGTTGTGGGGGTCTGCGGGTGGGGGGCTTATCGGAATCTGGAAGCCCCCTTTAACAAGGGGACCCCCAGATCCTGGCCCTCCCCCCCTGTGTGAAATGGTAAGGGGGTACAAAAGTACCCCTACCATTTCACAAAAAAACTGCCGTGAAATTGCCGTGAATACCCCAAATTGTTCGCTGTTTGGCGAAATGGCGAACAGCTGATGTTCGAGTCGAACATGAGTTTGACTCGAACTCAAAGCTCATCCCTAGTTGCTACAGGTTTGTGAAGTAGCAGTGACAATGCTGATAGCCAGAATACTGCAACATTTCACCCCTCTGTAGTGCAAGTAGGCACAGCCTACACAAGGGTAACAATTCTGCTCTGAATTTAGGAGCAGTGCAGCATCATTACCACACCATCACAGGAAGCTGCATTAGATGGAATTTACTGACAAGGACTTTGCAAGTGGACTAGAGAAAACTGTAAGTGCAGATGGATTTATAATCAAAGGGGTTGTAAACCCTCGTTTTTTATTTTTTTTAAAATAACAAACATGTTATACTTACAGTGCCTTGCAAAAGTATTCCCCCCCCTTTGGCATTTTTCGTGTTTTGTTGCCTCACAACCTGGAATTTACATGGATTGTTTGAGGATTTGCATCATTTAATTTACAGAACATGCCCACAACTTTAAAGATGTTTTTTTTATTGTGAAGCAAACAACAAATAAGACAAAATAACAGAAAAAGTCAATTTTCATAACCATTCACCCCAAGTCAATACTTTGTAGAGCCACCTTTTGCGGCTATCACAACTCCAAGTCGCTTTGGATAAGTCTCTATGAGCTTGTCACATCTTAACACTGGGATTTTTGCCCATTCCTCCTTGTAAAACTGCTCCAGCTCCTTCTATTGGATTGAGGTCTGGGCTTTGACAAGGCCATTCCAACACATTTACATGTTTCTTCTTAACACACAAGTGTTGCTTTAGCAGTGTGTTTGGGGTCATTGTCCTGCTGGAAGGTGAACCTCCGTCCTAGCCTCAAATCACACACAGAGTGGTACAGGTTTTGCTCAAAAATATCCCTGTATTTAGCACCATCCAACTTTCCCTCAACCCCGACCATTTTCCCAGTTCCGACTGCTGAAAAACATCCCCACAGCATGATGCTGCCACCCCCATGTTTCACTGTGGGGATAGTGTTCTTTGGGTGATGTGATGTGTTGGGTTTGCACCAGACATAGAGTTTTCTTTCAATTTAATCTCATCAGACCAGAGCACCTTCCTCCATACATTTTGGGAGTCTCCCACATGCCTTTTCGCAAACTCAAAAACGTGACATTTTGTTTTTTAATGAACGTAATGGCTTTTTTCTGGCCACTCTGCCATAAAGCCCAACTCTATGGAGCGTACAGCTTATTGTCGTCCTATGTACAGATACTCCAGTCTTTGCTGTGGAACTCTGCAGCTCCTCCAGGGTTACCTTAGGTCTCTGTGCTGCCTCTCTGATTAATGCCTCCTTGTCCGGTCCGTGAGTTTTGGTGTGTGGCCATCTCTTGGCAGGTTTGCTGTTCTTTGCATTTGGTTATGATAGATTTGATGGTGCTCCTAGGGATCATCAAAGATTTGGATATTTTCTTAAACCTAACCCTGACTTGTACTTCTCAACAACATTGTCCCTTACTTGTTTGGAGAGTTCCTTGGTCTTCATGGCAGTATTTGGTTAGTGGTGCCTCTTGTTTAGGTGTTGCAGCCTCTGGAGCCTTTCAAAAAGATGTGTATATGTAATGACAGATCATGTGACACTTAGATTGCACACAGGTGGACATCATTTCACTAATTATGTGACTTCTGAGGGTAATTGGTTGTACAATAGCTTTTTATGGGTTTCATAAAAAAGGGGGTGAATACATATGCACATGCCAATTATCATTTTTTTATTTCTGAAAAATAGTTTTATGTATATATTTTTCTAATTTTACTTCACCAACTTAGACTATTGTGTTCTGATCTATCACATATAATTCAGATTAAAAAAACATTGAACTAAAGGCTGTAATAAAGCCAAGTGGGGGGGGGGGTGAAAACTTTTGCAAAGCACTGTACCTCCACTGTGCAGTTCGTTTTGCACAGAGTGGCCCCGATCCAACTGTTCTGGGGTCCCCCGGTGGCACTATTAGTTCTTTCCCGCATCGGTAAACCCCCTAGGAGAAGCTATCTATCTATTCAATCAAGAGCCGAGACAAAGGGCAGAGAGGTAGAGCACGTCTCCGTCGAGGGAAGGAATGGGCTCAGGAGAGTAAAACGAGAGGGGGGGGGGGCTAGGGGGCCGTGTCAGAAGTTTTTTCACCTTCTTGCATAGAAAGCATTAAGGTGAAAAAACGTGAGGGTTTATAACCCCTTTTAGCGTTATTTTTTTTTAATACAATGCTATAGTCATAGTTATAGTTTAGAGTAAAAACTAGATAAAAAAAACTAGATCATTAGTGAACAGGCTAGCTGTATACGTTTTATAATTTATTTTAATCCCTTGAATGTTTGGAAAGTTAAAAATGCTAATGGTTCTTTTCCTAGAAAGAGCAGGGCGTGTGATAAGGTCACTGTGCTATAAAGTCGGGAATGTTTTGATGATGATGTCTTTGATGTAAAATTGTTTAAAAAAAACACAAGGCCAAGATAAACTCTGAAAAGCTTTTTTACTTCTCAGGGTAAGAGTTGAAAGGCAGTTAGATTAATATTCACAGCGTGAATATTAATTAGGATTTTTCTAAAACTGTCAAATGCTTGCACACTGGCGATAAAACCATCCTGTTCCTTAAGGAAAAACTTTCTTAGATAATCGTTAAGTCGAATTGCCAAGCTACACTCACTGGCCACTTTATTAGGTACACCGGTTCAATTGCTCAGTAACACAAATTGCTAATCAGTCAATCACATGGCAGCAACTCAATGCATTTAGACATCTAGACGTGGTGAAGATAACTTTCTGAAGTTCAAACCGAGCATCAGAATGGGGAAGAAAGGGCATTTAAGTGACTTTGAACGTGGCATGGTTGGTGGTGCAAGACGGGCTGGTCTTTAAAAACTGCTGATCTACTGGGATTTTCACAAAAAAAACATCTCTTGGGTTTATAGAGAATGGTCTGAAAAAGAGAAAATATCCAGTGAGAGGCAGTTGTGTGGACAAAAATGCCTTGTTGATGTCAGAGAAGAATTGGCAGACTGGTTTGAGATGATAGAAAGGCAACAGTAACTCAAAAAACCTCTTGTTACAACCAAGGTATGCAGAATACCATCTCTGAATGCACAACACATCGAACCTTGAAGCAAATGGGCTACAGCAGCAGAAAACTACACCGGGTGCCACTCCTGTCAGCTAAAAACAGGATACTGAGGCCAAAATTGGGCAATAGAAGATTGGAAAAACATTGCCTGGTCTGACGAGTCTCGATTTCAGCTGTGACATTCAGATGGTAGAGTTAGAATTTGGCTTAAATAACATGAAAGCATGGATCCATCCTGCCTTGTATCAACCATTCAGGCTGCCGGGGGTGGTGTAATGGCTCAGCTCAGCTATGAGTAAGCACTCAATCTCGAGTGGGAAACGCGTCAGCTGAACCTGTACATTCTGCCTGATTGTCTTGTATTTTTGATGGTCCCAGTTTTATAATAAAGACAAGTTTTCAACTTCATCCGGTGTGCGGCATCCAGATTCTCCTCACTAAAACTTTGATATCAGAGCTTGCCCATAATTTTAGGTGGGTGTCATATCCCATATTAATGACCATAGTTTAGCTCATATAGGCCCTATGGTCAGGTATCCACAAACACTTGGTATGTAGTGTATATAAGAATATGAACAGTGGTCTGGAGAGTAGTATGCTTTTTTCTTTTGTGTATTACAAGTTATTTAATCGGATAATTTATGGTGGTTTTAAATGTAATGCTAAACTATAATTGTACTATTGCAACTACCTGATACCTTTACAAGGGCTACAATCACGAATGCTGCTGCCAGACCCACCCACCATACCCCACTCTCCCAATCCCTTTACTGGCTTTACCAAATGAATAAAATTCAAATTACCAACAAACACATCACACAACCATCAACTGTGCCCCCAGCTATATCACCAGACCCCATCCAAAATATCATGCCCTTCTCCCTCCATCCAAGACCTCTTTCTTTCTAGCTCCCATTACCTCCTTCCATGCTTGCCTTAAAGTGGTTGTAAACCCTCACATATACCCAGTGAAGTGACTGGCCTCAGGTGATACAAATCCTTCTACATAAGTTGTACCTCTTTATCTACAGCTATCTTACTATTTACATCCATTCAAAGTGAAGACTCTACACAGGATAGCTCAGCTCTGAAAAGCAGGGGGCAGGGAGCTGAAGTTACATCAATGAGGAAAGCTCTAAGAGCTTATTGGAAGGAAAGGCTCCCACCCACCTTCACACTGTTCACAGGAACAGAGCTGAGACTGTCAGTCACAGACTATGCCCTCCCCTGTCACCATTTTTCTCTTGGTGTCAGGAAAACTTGTCAGAAATGATTCATGCTGACAGCAGAGAAATGAGCCAACAGACAGAAATTACACTTAGTACTCTGAATTGAGACAAGTACACACTATAGAAGGATATGCTTTGCTCATATTTCATGTCTGAGGTTTACAACCACTTTCAGGACCTAATCCCTTGATCCCTGAGAGCTAATCTCTTCAGGAAAGCCTACCTGCTTTTACCTAAAAACTGAACTTTTATTTTCTTCATCAACTTATCCTATCACAGTTACCACTTTTGTATCAAATGGCCCTCCCTTTTAGATGGTAAGCTCCCATATCTTGCATATAACCCCCTTGTCTTCATTGTATTTTAGCTGTACCTTTTCCCCTATATTTTATTAGGCACTGCACAAACCGTTGGCGCTATATAAAGCCTGTATGATAAAAAATAGTACATTGTAATAATTACTTAAACACAGATGTAGAAAGTTCTGATGTGGTGAGGAGGTGAGGCACATAAGAAGTAGCTTGGAAGCTCTCTCAAAAGTCAGTCCCTTCAAGATGCTGCTCCAAACATCTAAATTGAAGACATGAATAAATATAGCAGAATTATTAGTTAGAACTTGGGCCCTTTTAAAGTATGTTTTAGTGATAACATGAAATCAGTTTTGACAAAGAGACATACATGCTATGGAATTTACAATATTGATATTTCATCATCTATTATTTCATTTTTTCACTCCTAGGTTAACTCCGGAGGAAATGGGTGCACCACAAGCAAAACTACTTAAGCAAGAGGTAATAGAGCAATGCATCTATACACTGAAAATCTGTTATTGCAAAAATTATTTCTTACAGAGGAAGTAAACTCTGCCACTCTGATGCTGCTTTTCATTTAGTCCATTATAATAAGTAATTATCAAACTATAGCCACTGTAATCCAGCCCAAATCGCATATTACTTACTGTTTAAAGAAACTTTAAAAAACTTGTTTCCAGGGGTTAGGCAGCACCATCTTAAGTATTGTTTTCTGAGTCCACAGTAGAGTGTATTTCTGCCCTTACATTGAGCACTTCCTTACTGTTAACCAAGCCTCCTTCTCAATCCAACGTTTCTATGGCAACCTTGTTTCACCGCTCATAGCTGACTTGTTTTATTTCATAGTATTTACTTGTGCCTATTATCTAGTGTTTGCCTGTGTCAGTCTTATAAGCTTCAGCTGATAAGGCTGCAGTAATCCTGTTCGATGCCCAAGTTTACACTGCATGTGATGTCACATGGTCACATGGGGTGTAGTAGGAAGCTCTGAGTGATTATGCAGTCTTGTGGGGTTTCAAAGTTGTGCCGTAGGAAGATCTGATAATAGACAGATAAGTACACAGAGTGTGCCGTAAATCAGGGGAGATCTGGGCATGCTCAGTGAAGTCATTCTAAAGAACAAAAAGGATTACAACAATGCTAAGCAAGTAAGGAGCTATCTACAAGCAGTGTTCATTGGGTTTTTTTATGCTGTTTTACATGGGACAAAGTTGTCGGGGAGAGTTTACAACCACTTTAAGTGTACTCAAAAATTATATTTCAGTGAGTGGATGTCGGTAGTTCGAATTGCTCACTGGCAGTTCTTCAGGACTACTTTGCTCCATTAGTGCCATGCCAGACTAGCAATTTTGTAGCAGTGAATGCAAGAAAACTTTTTTATTCTGGCAGTGAGCATCCAATGGTTTTTATGTCCTAGCAACAAGGCAGGATGAGGAGACAGCTAGTGGGAGTTTTTCGGTCAGGCTTCCAGAGGGGCCAAAAAAGGTATGACAGTAAAATGAATGGGCATTTTACAAAGCTGCACAGTTTTTTATTATCTACTGGGACCCACTGATTATACTATTTTCTGGTATAGGTGAACTTAGCCTTTAAAGTAAAATGTCACTTTTAGTGAAGTTGTCCTTAAAGAGATCCTGTCACCAGGCCATTTATTTCAACCTCAATCGTTCCATAAGATTACATAGTTACATATAAAAAGGGGAGAAGGGTTGTGGGACTTTATATGATGACTTCTCCTATAGTGCCTCTCATTTTTGATATAATCAACAATTTTACCCATATACTACAGTTAGGTGAGAGTGTTTGGGATCTTTCATGTCCCCCCTCTTTCTTCCTTGTTTTATATACCTTTTTTTTTACCATCATATCGTATTTGGCATTTCTACTCTATTATAGATACTCCCAAACTCTGCATATGCTCCTGATGAGTGGTATTTTAACCACGAAACGCGTAGAGCTTTCCTATGATGCTACATCACAGTGTCCACGTGTAATACCTGTATTTTACTATAACTTATTTTAATTAATCAATTCATTATTGTTATTATGCATATTTGCTACCGTTACAATTTTGGTCTTCATACCCAAGGTCCATTACTATGTACAGTATCTCACAAAAGTGAATACACCCCTCACATTTTTGTAAATATTTTATTATTTCTTTTCATGTGAAAACACTGAAGAAATGACATTTTGCTACAATGTAAAGTAGTGAGTGTACAACTTGTATAACAGTGTAAATTTGCTGTCCCCTCAAAATAACTCAACATGCAGTCATTAATGTCTTAACCGCTGGCAACAAAAGTGAGTACACCACTAAGTGAAAATGTCCAAATTGGGCCCAATTAGCCATTTTCCCTCCTTGGTGTCACGTGACTCAGGTGTTAATGGGGAGCAAGTGTGTTAAATTTGGTGTTATCTCTCTCACTCTCTCATACTGGTCACTGGAAGTTCAACATGGCACCTCATGGCAAAGAACTCTCTGAGGATCTGAAAAAAAAGAATTGTTGCTCTACATAAAGATGGCCTAGGCTATAAGAAGATTTCCAAGACCCTGAAACTGAGCTGCAGCACGGTGGCCAAGACCATACAGTGGTTTAACAGGACAGGTTCCACTCAGAACAGGCCTCGCCATGATCGACCAAAGAAGTTGAGTGCATGTGTTCAGCGTCATATCCAGAGGTTGTCTTTGGGAAATAGACGTATGAGTACTGCCAGCATTGCTGCAGAGGTTGAAGGGGTGGTGAGTCAGCCTGTCAGTGCTCAGACCATACGCTACACACTGCATCAAATTGGTCTGCATGGCTATCATCCCAGAAGGAATGACAGCCATAAAGATGATGCACAAGAAAGCCCACAAACAGTTTGCTGAAGACAAGCAGACTAAGGACATGGATTACTGGAACCATGTCCTGTGGTCTGATGAGACCAAGATAAACTCATTTGGTTCAGATGGTGTCAAGCGTGTGTGGCGGCAACCAGGTAAGGAGTACAAAGACAAGTGTGTCTTGCCTACAGTCAAGCATGGTGGTGGGAGTGTCATGGTCTGGGGCTGCATGAGTGCTGCCGGCACTGGGGAGCTACAGTTCATTGCAGAGCATGATTCCCTCCCTTCGGAGACTGGGCTGCAGGGCAGTATTCCAACATGATAATGACCCCAAACACACCTCCAAGATGACCACTGCCTTGCTAAAGAAGATGAGGGTAAAGGTGATAGACTGGCCAAGTATGTCTTCAGACATAAACCCTATTGAGCATCTGTAGGGCATCCTCAAACAGAAGGTGGATGAATGCAAGGTCTCTAACATCCACCAGCTCCGTAATTTCATCACGAAGGAGTGGAAGAGGACTCCAGTGGCAACCTGTGAAGCTCTGATGAACTCCATGCCCAAGAGGGTTAAGGCAGTGCTGAAAAATAATGGTGGCCACACAAAATATTGACACTTTGGGCCCAATTTGGATGTTTTCACTTAGGGGTGTACTCACTTTTGTTGCCAGCGGTTTAGACATTAATGGCTGTGTGTTGAGGAATATTGAGGGGCAGCAAATTTACACTGTTATACAAGCTGTACACTCACTATTTTACATTGTAGCAAAGTGTTATTTCCTTAGTGTTGTCACATGAAAAGATAGAATAAAATATTTACAAAAATGTGAGGGGTGTACTCACTTTTATGAGATACTGTATATCATGTTGGAATAATTGTGTATAATCATGAATTGTTTAGATGATTTCTATTGAGATTTGTATCAATAAATAATGTTTATAATGTTTATACTAATTGGTTCGTTCAATTTAGTAGTGTGCTTCATATAAAGTCCCACAAACCTTCTCCCCCTTTTAAACATACCAGGGACGGAGGTATATGAACTATCTTAGTCATTGCCTCATACCTTAAAGTCCCAATCTCCTTTTTTGTTCTCTACATAGTTACATAGTTACATAGTAGGTAAGCTTGAATAAAGACAATAATCCATCCAATGCAACCTGTGAGTGTCCGCGTGTCAGTGTCTATGCTCATTTGACAAATCCCTGTATGTTGTGTTCTTTAAGACAGTGGTCATCAACCCTGTCCTCAGGGCCCACTAACAGGCCAGGTTTGCAAGATAACTGAAATACATCACAGGTGATATAATTTGCTACTCAGTGATTGCAGTATTCTAGTCTGCATCTCCCCAAGGTAATACATAAAACCTGGCCTGTTAGTGGGCCCTGAGGAGAGGGTTGATGACCACTGCTTTAAGATGCGCGTCCAAGAGTCTCTTCAAAATATCCATACTCCCCACTGACACCACCAATTGTGGAAGAGAGTTCCACATCCTTATTGCCCTGACAGTGAAATAATATGTGACATCATTGCCCCTCCTTTTCACCTTGTCCAATCAGAGAACACCTTTTATTCACTAAAAAAAATACAAGATGTTCTATGAAGGATGCAAGTGTCAAACGAGTAACCCTCTATAGTCAGTGTGCAAAGCTGCTTGCACAAAACCCAAGTAGGACCCAGAAGTAGTGCTGACTACTACAGTGAATTTTAGCTTCTCCAGTGGTCCACCAGGCATGAGATATCCATGCTTACCTTGTGCCAAGCTGGACCAATGTAGATCTGCAATACAGATAATTCCTAGAGTTCAGCTTTAAGGCAGATTAAAGCTTGGTTAAGGCCTGTCCGGCCCTATTGCATGCCATCTGAGCATGTCCAAATTGCTTTTTAGTATTCTTTAGGCTGCATTCACATCTCGGCATTTTGCAGATTTGCCACGGTTCTGCTCAAAGCGCTGAGGTGTGACAGATGACAAATCGTAGAAAGCATATTTGAGATGAGAAAATCGCTACTTTTGGGCGACATGCTTCACACAATGTGGGTTGCCGCAATTGCAGCATGATTTATCGCGCGACAGTCACAGAGAACCGCACCACGATTTTAGATGCCATTCAAATAAATGGCATCTCAAATGTGCTTTCTGCGATTTGATCGCAGGCAGTTTTGCAGTGATTCTGCTCGCGATACAAAACTGCGATGTGAATGCAGCCTTAAGCATCATTGCAGCTTGATGATTTATGGCTGGGATGTTACTCAACGTGTAGATACAGCACCAACCACTAAAGTGGTAACACAAAGACATGCCAAGAAGTAAAATAATTTATACTGTCCCTGGCGATGACAGATGAACGTAAAATTCTGCAGAGAGTACAAACAAATGTTTTATGCACATAAGCCCTAGGCACAGAACAGATTTGTTGACCTTTAATGTAGAACTTTTGACATCATAATTGCTTAGCCTTTTCCCATGTAACATAATTTAAGGTGACATTCACTATATGAAATTACTGGGCCCAGGACAGAGATCACTCTAGTATGGCCCTGCTACCTTTACAGGATTGAATAGTTACATAGTTACATAGTTAGTCAGGTTGAAAATAGACACAAGTCCATCTAGTTCAACCATAAAAAAATAAATAAATAAATAAATAAAATAAAAAACATCATACAATCCAATATACCCAAAATTATACCCACAGCTGATCCAGAGGAAGGTGAAAAAAGCGAAAAGCAGGATCCAATTTGCTACAGCAGGGGAAAATATTCCTTCCTGATCCCAGAGAGGCAATCAGATTTTCCCTGGATCAACTTTACCTAAAAATGTTAGTACCCAGTTATATTATGTACATTTAGGAAAGTATCCAGGCCTTTCTGAAAGAAATTTACTAAGCTGGCCAGAACCACCTCTGGCGGGAGTCTATTCTACATTTTCACAGCTCTTACTGTCAAGAAACCTTTCCATATTTGGAGATGAAATCTCTTTTCCTCTAGACGTAAAGAGTGCCCCCTTGTCCTCTGTGATAACCGTAAAGTGAATAACTCAACACCAAGTTCACTATATGGACTCCTTATATATTTATACATGGTGATCATATCCCCCCTTAATCTCCTCTTTTCAACAGTGAATAAATTCACTTCCTCTAATATTTCCTCATAGCTGAGCTCCTCCATGCCTCTTATCAGTTTGGTTGCCCTTCTCTGCACTTTCTCCAGTTCCCTGATATCCTTTTTGAGAACTGGTGCCCAAAACTGAACTGCATATTCCAGATGAGGTCTTATTAATGATTTGTACAGGGGCAAAATGATAGGAGTCCATACCTCTCTTAATACAAGAAAGGACTTTGCTCGCTTTGCAAACCTCAGCTTGGCGTTGCATGCTATTATTAAGCTTATGATCTACCAAAACCCCCAGATCCTTCTCCTAGTTCTATTTTAACTAGGGTTACACCAATACTGATACTAGTATCGGTGTCGATACTGAGCATTTGCACGTGTACTTGTACTCGTGCAAATGCTCCAATGCCTAATCCGATACCTGGACAGCCTCAGAAATGATCGGTGCAGTGGTAGGGACAGTTACAATCACCAATCTCCCTGTGTGGCTTTCAATAAAGCAGATGACAGCCGCTTCTCCTCCTCTCCCTCCTGCGGCTTTCAGCTGCTTTATTGAAAGCCACACAGGGAGGTCGGTGATTGTAACTGCCCCCACCGCTGAAACCGATCACACCCGACTGTCCCCTGTATCCTCCTCTGGCTCCCGAGGTCCTGTGTGTCCTCCTCTGGTCCCCATCCCTGTCCTCTTCCGGTCCCCATCTGTGTCCTCCTTCGATCCCTGTCCCTGTCCTCCTCTGGTCTCCGTCCGTGTCCTCCTCCGGTCCCCCTCTGGTCCCTCTCCATGTCCTCCTCTGTGCTCTCCGTGTCTTCCTCTGTGCTCTCCGTGTCCTCCTCTGTGCTCCCCGTGTCCTCTGTGTCCTCCTCTGGTCCCCTCCTGTCACAGATCTGTCAGGAAGGCTCCTTCCTTTTCTGAATGCACAGAGTCAGTGATCACTGACTCTGTGTCCATTCATAACTGAGCATCCTAAACTGTGTTTATGATGCTTCCGTTTATGAATGGAGAGGAGCCTCTGTCTCCTGTCTATTCATTTTCAGTGCAGCTGAGGCTGCTGAGAAAGAGACTGGGGAATCTGTGTCCTTAGTCCCTTTCCCTGTCTCAAAGGGGAGATGTTAGGTGTCTGTTCCCTGATATCTCACCAAACACCCCCCCCCCCCCCAACAGGGCTTATAAAAAAAATACAAATTCAAATAAAGAATTGTAATAAATATTTAAAGGTTAAATTGTAAAAAAAAATGAAAATACATTTAAAAAAAATACTGACACCGTCTAACCCCCCCCCCCCCCCACACACACACACACACAGTCCACGCCTCTTCAGTTCCCATCAGTGCCACCTATTACTGGCCATCAGTGATGCATATTAGTGCCACTGTCACATGACATTAAAAGAAGGATCGGTAATCGATATCGGCAAGTACTTGAAAAAAAAAATCAGTGCTTGTACTTGGCCTTAAAAAAAAGTGGTATCGGTGCAACCCTAATTTTAACCCAGCTACACATTGTGAGGATATGCACTATTCTATTTATGAAAGTGGCGAAGAGGCCATTTATCCTAAGCCCACTAGGAGCCTAACAGTAATATAACTTGAACTGTAAGCCCATAATAGAGCTCATACCTAAGGTTGCTACCTGTCCGGGATTTTACTAGAAAATATCACAGGTCTGCTAGTTTTCTTAAAATTGTTTTATAGATGGGTGATCTAGGATTTTGGACAGAGCTAGGATTATGACTAAACACTATATAATACATATTTTGATATTTAGCTAATGATATTTTTGACCACTGAAAGGAGAACCTATTTGAAACATGGGTTTCCTGGCTTCATAGAGGATCAGGGGATGTGGTATGAGTAGGGTTGCCACTTTTTCTTCAAGGCAAACCCGAACACTTTAGCGGTGCACAGTACATTTTTTTTTTTTTTGTTTTGGTATACAGTATAGGATTGTAACAGTTCTGGGACACCTTTGGGAGCTCCAAAAAGAATTGTAATGCGACGCACATAGTGCCCCCTCACCCTCCTGTCAAGCCCTGAATAATGTGTCCGGTTTTAGGTGGACTGAAACCAAACACATGATTCAAAACCCGGAATGTCCAATTGAATCCCGGACAGGTGGCAACCTTAGGTATGAGCTCCATTATGGGCTTACAGTTTTTTTACTGTCAGGCTCCTAGTGGGCTTAGGATAAATGACCTCTTTGCCACTTTCATTAAAGGGTTCTGTATTTATCCAACCCAGCCACAGAGCCAACACTATATTAGACTAGCAGGAGGATTCAATAACAACATCTAGGTTGCCATGATAGAGCCTTGTTTGTAAGTACTAGGGACTTTCTAATAACTCTGCAAACATACACACAATAAAAGCCAACCTATACACTAAAGTATAGTTCTAAATGCTGTTATTTAATTAGACATGTGCGATTTCTTTTTTTACGAATCTAAAGTAAGATTACATTTTCTTTATTCTGAAATTTGGATGTATCCAAATTTCCGAATCGCAATAGTAATGAATTCCAATGAATCAAAAATAAATTATAACACAAATAATTATCCAAATTTGAGGCTGCAAATTAATTTGAAAATAAATTTTAATCCGAATTTGAAATGGAAACATATTGCAATAAATACAGTAAGGTATAAAAGTGCAATAAGATGATGATTCCTACTTAGGCTGCTTTTATAGAATAGAATACATATTACAAAAATAGATAGAATAAAATAGAATAAAATAGAAAATAAAATAAAATAAAATAAAGAAATAGAATAGAATAGAAAAGAATAGAATAGAATAGAAAGAATAGAATAGAATATAAGAATAGAAGAAAATAGAATAGAATAGAATCAAACAGAATAGAATAGAAAATAAAAGAATAGAATAAAATAGAAAAAATAGAACTGAATAAAATAAAACTATAATAGCCGTCTTCTGAAATTTGAATTCCGATTCGCTAGCATTATACAAAACAAATCAGAATATACTTTCCGATTTCGAAAAGGAATTATTCTAACATAACGAATTTGACCAAACAAAATTATTAACTTAATGAACAAATCCGAAACTATACAAATTTTTCTGTTGTGCACATCTCTTTTGCTAATCAGAACACTCTCGATCACACTGTGCACGTTGATAGCGGTGCTTCTAGATGTTATCCTTCCATTAAGACCATTGTAAAAGTGTAGTGCCTTTATTGCCCCTATAATCTGGTGATCCTGGAACACCCCTGCTTGTGATGCTGGAATACCCTCTCCGCACATACACATCCTGATATAAAAAATGCTGAGAAATACTGTCAGCAATCAGATTCAAATCTGTCTTGTAGAATTGAATGTGATTGGTGATACAGGAATCAGGGAGAGAGATATAGGGGAAGATATAGGGGGTTATTTACGAAAGGCAAATCCACTTTGCACTACAAGTGCAAACTACAAGTGCAAAGTGTAACTCCGAGGGGGACATGCAATAAAAAAACAGCATTTTAGCTTGTACATGATTGGATGATAAAATCAGCAGAGCTTCCCCTCATTTCAGATCTACCCCTCAGATTTACAGCGACTGCACTTCCAAGTGCACTTTCAGTGCAATTTCAAGTGCACTTTGCACTTGTAGTTTGTACTTGTAGTGCAAAGTGGATTTGCCTTTCGTAAATAACCCCCATAGTGATGTATAGCTTCACATCAGCTAACTTGAAATAATAAAATTCATTATAATGCTGTCTCTTTTTCTTTAGGTTGTGGAGGTGTCATTGCAAGGCGAATCAGAGGGGGTAAATACATCGATGAGGCATAGCATGGAAGAAGACAGTGGCAGCATTTCAGGGGAGAGCATGGATGGTCATATGCAAGGTGGGGCAGCTGCTTTACTGCATTAACATTGGTAGAGAAATTGTGTTTTCTTTGCTGAAATGTCAGCTCACAGAAGGTACTGGGGGTTATTTACGAAAGGCAAATCCACTTTGCACTACAAGTGCAAAGTGCACTTGAAATTGCACTAAAAGTGCACTTGGAAGTGCAGTCGCTCTAAATCCGAGGGGTAGATCTGAAATGAAGGGAAGCTCCGCTGATTTTATCATCCAATCATGTGCAAGCTAAAATGCTGTTTTTTATTTTCCTTGCATGTCCCCCTCGGATCTACAGCGACTGCACTTCCAAGTGCACTTTCAAGTGCACTTTGCACTTGTAGTTTGCACTTGTAGTGCAAAGTGGATTTGCCTTTAGTAAATCAACCCCACTGTGTCATGCACTCCCATACAGATTGATCTCTTTGACAATCTGCCCCTTTACTCTTATGATTTAACTCTTATGATCCTGACTTATTAGGAAAAGTCTCACTGTCCCAGGCGTCTCTAAACATTTTATGGCATGTAGTGTTGGCTTTTACTTAAAGTTTAGAAAGTGAACAATACTCTAAAGCACCCTTAGAGCTTTTACTGTCCCTCAGTTGCCTCTTATGCACCGTACACGCGATCGGATTTTCCGACAACAAATGTTGGATGTGAGCTTGTTGTCGGAAAGTGTGTATGCTCCGTTGAACATTTGCTGTCAAAATTTCCGCCCACAAATGTTTGAGAGCAGGTTCTCAAATTTTCCGCCAACAAAACTTGTTGTCGGAAATTTCCGATCGTGTGTACACAAGTCCGTCGCACAAAAGTTCACGCATGCTCGGAAGCAAGCAGAAGGAGCCGCACTGGCTATTGAACTTCCTTGGCTTTCTTGGCTTGTCGTACGTCTTGTACGTCACCGCGTTCTCATGTCTTGCATACACACCGTCACACAAAGTTGTCGGAAAATCCGATCGTTCTGAACGCGGTGACGTAAAACACGTACGTCGGGACTATAAACGGGGCAGTAGCCAATAGCTTTCATCTCTTTATTTATTCTGAGCATGCGTGGCACTTTGTGCGTCGGATTTGTGTACACACGATCATAATTTCCGACAACGGATTTTGTTGTCAGAAAATTTTATATCCTGCTCTCAAACTTTGTGTGTCGGAAAATCCGATGGAAAATGTGTGATGGAGCCTACACACGGTCGGAATTTCCGACAACAAGGTCCTATCACACATTTTCCGTCGGACAATCTGACCGTGTGTACGGGGCATTAAGTTGCAAAGGCGGGCAAAAAGGGTTGTATATATGCCACGGCCACAATGCCTTGCAGCAAAAATGATACCTCAAGTTGCGATTGGCGGGCAGCGTCACCGCCAAACCTGACCCTTTCAGGTGAATAGGGCTGTGCCGCAGCCACGAGCCAGATGCTAGACTCAGGTTGCAGTGTGGTGGTCCCATTCAAAATCCCTGTTCTGTTCCAAAAAATAAAAATAAAAAAAACATTCAGGAGGCAGCATTATCGCCTTCTGAATGCTTGACAGCCGCTATTGTACCGCTCTCTGATAAGTGATCAACCTCAGATTATTTTAGAGAGGGAGGTGGCACAGACTGCTGCCCAAGTAAACAAGCCCCTAGGGATTGTGTTTATAGGCTCTTTTGCTTTAAGGGGGATATGCATGTCCATACAAATCCATATAAATGCAAAACCTGCTTGAAGCAGGTTAAAGGCAGATCAAATGTACCTATCAATGAATTTCGAATGATCACCGAAGAGTCTCAAACTGATTGCAAACTGATACACAAGCATAAATCCTATTGAAACAGACCCTTAACCTACTTTAACATTTTGTTTCTGTGTGTGGAGGAAAATATTATGGTCCATAAACATTTAGGCGTGTAGAATTTAGGATTGATGCCTCTGACAATGTCCTGCTTTTGTGGCTTCCAGACAACATAGCAGCCATAAGAAGTCGGTTCATTACTAAGGTTTTTAATAACATAGGCGTAAAAGTCTGTAGAGATGTTTGAGTACCATATAGCCACCCTCAGCAGCCTGCTAAAATTAAAACAGCCTGGCAGGCCAAGTGTCTGTTCAGATCCTTATGCACATTCAAGCATTTACTTGTGTACAGGTACAATCAGGGGCGGACTGATAACTCATGGGGCCCCCGGGCAATAGGAGATTATGGGGCCCCCAGGCAATCAGAAATTATGGGGCCACACAGTATACAATTACACAGTATACAATCACACAGTATACACATACATGTACACACAGTATACACAGACAGATGTAAAAAAACACAGATTTATACATACTGTCCCTGGTTTTACTGAGCCTGGCAACCCTGATGGGGCCCCCTAATGGCCCAGGGCCCTCGGGCAGTGCCCCAATCGCTCAATGGTCAGTCCGCCCCTGGGTACAATTGAACAGCGCTGGATGCAGACCGGCCATTTCGAGGCAGCTCTTTCGCCTTTGTATGTAAGTATACAGATGTGTGTAAAGATCCCAACAGCCACCCAGCCTGTGGCGCATAACCAAGCAGAGGCAAGTTAAAAGGTTGTATTATGCAAACAGCAGAAAATAAAAATCTTCTTCTTGTGCTTTAAATATGCAGATTTTTTAGGGAAAATGTGAAAAATGAAATACATTTGCTTTGTCTCTGTCCTTAGCTGTGACGGTAAGAATACCATCATCCCCAGGAGTTCCTCCTACAGACCTATCAATTGCTCTCCCACACCCATCTCCATGGAGTAGACAGCTACTGCAACAGACACTGATGGATGAAGGGTTACGTTTGGCCAGGCTGGTATCACGTGACAGGTTGGGCCGCATTAGCCTGTGTGTGCCTGGGACTCCTCATATCTCAGGTGAGATGCTATCAGTAGTATATTTGCACATGGTTTAAATACACTGTAAGTGAAGCTTTTAAATATGACTTAAAACATACCATAAATTGCAGTTTTATTGGCTTCTTTTGTTGTCAATATACAGTACTGTATATCAGCAGATAAACAAAGCTATCTTCCCTCGTAGTAGTATATGCCGGAATCCTTTCTCGAATTCTTAAAGAAAAACTTCACCCCATTTATTTATTTATTTATTTATTTATTTTTTACAATCCCCTCTAATTTTGTCTGCTGGGTTATCCTAAATTAATATACTCACACGCTCAGTGAAGCCAGGTACTTTCTCAAAAAATAGAAATATACACCCAAAAACTGAGTATTCATAGCTGCAGCTTGTTTCGACTGTGAGCACTTTCCAGAGACAACCAATGACAAGAGGAATGCAGAGGGAGGGGGACGTGTCAGCCTCTGCATTCCTCTTGCCATTGCTTGTCTCTGGAAAGTGGCAACCAATGAGGCAACCAATGACAAGAGGAATGCAGAGGGAGGGGGACGTGTCAGCCTCTGCATTCCTCTTGCCATTACTTGTCTCTGGAAAGTGGCAACCAATGAGGCAACCAATGACAAGAGGAATGCAGAGGGAGGGGGACGTGTCAGCCTCTGCATTCCTCTTGCCATTACTTGTCTCTGGAAAGTGCTCACAGCCAAAACAAGCTGCAGCTATGAATACTCAGTTTTTGGGTAGAGTGAGTAATAGTTACAACACCCTGCTATACACCCTTACACATTTCTAGAAAACGAGGATTCTGCAACTATTCATATAACTATTTCTGTGAAGGTTCCAGGTCATGGTATAGCTATAGTAGTTAGTCACATTTGACTGGGCTATATTACTCCATGTGTTCTGTTTCTCCCCTCTTCTCTGTTCAGTGGTCCTACATTTTGCTTGACCTTGTGGATGTTAAAAAAAAAAATCCCTGTCTGGGTAGCCACAAACTTTTCAAAGCACTCCTGAGATGTCTGTGTTCTTTGTCTTTAAAGGTTAATTAAACGCTGCTATATTTTTTTGAACTCATGGGCCCAGTATGCATTGTGTATTAGCATAATAAGGCAAATTTACCTGTAAAACAAAGCCCTTGTGCGCTGCACTGGCGCTTCCATCTTCTCCCAGTCTTCCTTCCTTCCTCTCTTTGTACGGCCGCTTGAATGGGCTGGGCCGCGATGATGCACACCAAAATCACATCATTACAGCACACAGCGGTGTCATAAATGTGCAGCTCAGAGTATATTACAGTTGACAGGCAGGGAGAACTGAATGGGTATAATTCTCATTTCCCTCACGCGTATCGCCCCATGGACTTTCTCAAACGTAGCTTACCTTACCTTTACCATACCTATGAGAAAGTCAGTGCGACGATACACGTAAGGGAGACAAGGCTGTATTATATCATCATATCGGAAAGATTACCTGGCGATACCTTAATAAGCATTTTTCAACTGGCAAACTGTGAGTGCATTATATTATATGGTTTTTAAATTAAATGGTACACATTATTTGGATTTTCTTATTTCCTTGGGAGTTCTGACCGGACTAGTTAAATAAGCTGGATGGTGAGAGCAACTGAGAAGCAGGACAGTGCCTCATTATGCAGAATCTCCATAGGAGGAAAACAAACAGAGCTGTGATTGACATTTCCATAAAAAAGTGGGGTCCACCAAAGGAGGTGAGCTTCCATGTAAAAGGGGCACAGAGGTGGTTTTATTGTGGAGATGGATTGATTCACTGGCAGCAAAATTTAGCATGAGAGCACACGAAGTGTAAGAACAATGGATGTTTAATGGACTATATATAATATCTCGCAAAAGTGAGTAAACCCCTCACATTTTTGTAAATATTTTATTGAAATTCGTTATATAAAATGGACACAGAGTTCGCATATCTGTGGACTGCAAAACTATGGAGTGTAGAGTTTAAATGAAGAAAGCTGTTCTGGCAGTATTCTCCAGATTTTGCTAGTTCCGGATGGGACTCTGTAGTTTGGAGATCCCTAAGAGTCTTGGGAGGGACGGGATCTCCAACCCTGTGTGCGGGTCTTGTGGACAGCCAGCAGGGTGTGTTCCCAGGTGCACACAGCCCATATAACGATGGGCTAGTGAGAGAAATAGGAGTTGGAAGGTGGTGTGTGAGCAGCTTGTTGCTACTGTTGAAAGACAGACCCCTGTTAGGAAAATGTCTGCCCTGTGTGAGACTGCATCGATGGTGAGGGGGGACTTAATGTCTGAGGGACTAGGAAAGTCAGGACGGCTACAAGGGCTTGGGAGACCAGGGGAAGGTCTGGGAGGCTGGGAGAGCCGAGGCGACTAGCAAGTCCAAGGGGGCTGAAGGAAGTCCTGAAATCTGGGGGACACTGAGCAAACCCAGGGGGCTGGAGAATCCTGTTGAGGCCAGGAGTAGGCCGGTTCAGCAGGGAACTGCAAGGCAAAGTAAGCCTAGGAGCCAGGAGACCTGGCATTTTCAGTTGTGTGAATTTACTGGAGAAGAACCCCTGTGTGGGAAATCCTGTGTATAAAATTTTATTTTGTTCCTTTTAATAAAAATGGTCTGCCATGCCCTTAAACCTGATAAATGACTGCTCTGGACTCTCAGGAAAAACGCATCTACCACTGAGCTAAACACCCCCAATGTTACACTTTTCATGTGACAACACTGAAGAAATGACACTTTGCTACAATGTAAAGTAATGAGTGTACAGCTTGTATAACAGTGCAAATTTGCTGTCCCCTCAAAATAACTCAACACACAGCCATTAATGTCTAAACCGCTGGCAACAAAAGTGAGTACATCCTTAAGTGAAAATGTCCAAATTGGGCCCAAAGTGTCAATATTTTGTGTGGCCACCATTATATTCCAGCACTGCCTTAACCCTCTTGGGCATGGAGTTCACCAGAGCTTCAGAGGTTGCCACTGGAGTCCTCTTCCACTCCTCCATGATGACATCACGGAGCTGGTGGATGTTAGAGACCTTGCGCTCCTCCACCGTTTGAGGATGCCCCACAGTTGCTCAATAGGGTTTAGGTCTGGAGACATGCTTGGTCAGTGGTCATCTTGGAGGTATGTTTGGGGGTCCTTATCATGTTGGAATACTGCCCTGCGGCCCAGTCTCCAAAGGGAGGAGATTATGCTCTGCTTCAGTATGTCACAGTACATGTTGGCATTCATGGTTCCCTCAATGAATTGTAGCTTCCCAGTGCTGGCAGCACTCATGCAGCCCCAGACCATGAAACTCCCACCACCATGCTTGACTGTAGGCAAGACACACTTGTTTTTGTACTCCTCACCTGGTTTCCGCCACACACGCTTGACACCATCTGAACCAAATAAGTTTATCTTGGTCTCATCAGACCACAGGACATGGTTTCAGTAATCCATGTCCTTAGTCTGCTTGTCTTCAGCAAACTGTTTGTGGGTGTTCTTGTGCATCATCTTTAGAAGAGGCCCTGCTTCTGGGACGACAGCCATGCAGACCAATTTGATGCAGTGTGTGGCGCATGGTCTGAGCACTGACAGGCTGACCCCCCACCTCTTCAACATCTGCAGCAATGCTGATAGCACTCATACGTCTATTTCTCAAAGACAAACTCTGGATATGATGCTTAGCACGTGCACTCAATTTGTTTGGTCGACCGTGGCGAGGCCTGCTCTGAGTGGAACCTCTCCCGTTAAACTGCTGTATGGTCTTGGTCACCGTGCTGCAGCTCAGTTTCAGGGTCTTGGCAATCTTCTTATAGCCTAGGCC